>JARFXV010000782.1:0-327500 GCA_031761425.1 Cosmopolites sordidus | reverse complement strand
CTTGACAGTAATTACAGTCCCCTCCATCTAGCATAATCAACCAACGAGGCAAGCCATGTAACTCCTCAGGGGCGTATTTCAATTTGGAAAGGAAATGAGCTGCATGGTCGGTTTGCAACTCTCCTCGATTCTGAACAAAATAATAAGAAATACTCTATTGAATGGCTCCAAATACCGGACTTCCCAATATCGAGACAGAAGGTTTTCTATATGTTATCCAAGATCAGATCATAAGTACCAGTGCATATAAAAAACAAATATTAGGACAAAACATCGATCGGAAATGTCGCTTATGTAAATAAGATAGATTTAGAATCAATACAGCATATAAGCGGTGGGTATTCTATGCTGGCTGAAACAGACCGTTCACTAAGGTGATACATAAAGTATTATTTAAAAATATGATCTGTTAAACGTGGATACCTTATTATAAGTTAAAACCAGAACAGGTGTATAGAAGTTAAACTGCAAAAATTTTGAGGGATACGGCAATGATCTCTGATCGGGCGGTGGAGGATTTCTAAGCGGCCCCATATTATTATAATCGACGCGACGGAATTCAAGGCACTTATTATCGATGTGAAGATACCGTTGGACAAGAATTTGACTGGTTTGGCGAGAAAAATTTCGACCATTGCCGAGAAAAAATGAAAATATAAACCATTAGCTGCAGGACTAGCACATATGTACCAACTCAGAGATGTCGACATTGTACCAATAGTAATATATGCTAATGGGCTGATAACAAATGACAAGCTTGAATTACATGGTAGACATATGGCAGTGATGCAGAAGGCTGCTGTACTGGGTACAGCAAATATAGTTAAACAAATTTTGAAAAAAAAAAGTTTGAATTGATCCTGGGCTAAATCATCTTGTTTACTGCAAACATTGTAGTCTTGGGTTGCAAACTCCGACTACCGTGGAGATTAACAAAAAATATAAGATGCATATAATAATAATAATAACAATAATTTAATGAAAGGCACGGCGCATTGACAATAATCTTTCATCGAGAATTGGTAATAAAACTACAGATAAAGGAATCAGAAAAAGCCTCATACTACAATTAAAACCCGCAACCAGTTCTGGAGAACAACAGTTACAGAATGTATTGGGACCGAACAGTGCTTACCGAGCAAAAATTAAATAACGACAGACCCGATATTTTTGTTATTGATAAAACTTTAAGAAAAACGACATTTATCGATATAGTTATCCCAAACAACAATAATTTGGTGGCAAAACCTATCGAAAAAATTCTGCAGTATAAACAGCTTCAAGAACAAGTAAAAAGATAAAGTAAGGATATGAAGTGCGTCGAAACAATACCGATCATACTATCATCAATTGGAATCATTCCAAAGAGCCTGATAAAGAATGCTAAAATATTAGGCCTCAACGATCACCTTCTTAGAGCCATGCAGAAAGCTGTATTGCTTGAAACAACCCGAATCGTTAGAGAGTTTTTGGATAACAATAGGAAACCAAAGATATCCACCTTCACCAATACAACTGTGAGGCCCGATAAGATGAAAAGGATCCCCACAAAGCTTAATCCTTTCTAAGATATCTGGGATAAGTTAATATTTTCTTTAGAGGGAGTGCGAATGCCTTCAATCAATAGAAAAGAAAATCGTAATGATCAAATAAAATATATTCAAACATTTAACCGCACAAAAACAATATTATTAAATATTATTTTTTATGTCGCATTATTATTTAGCCACAAAACTAAACAATTTTCATTAAAAAATAGATATGTCTACCAAATTAATAATCGAAATAGTTTAGAAACGTAATGAACATGCGTAGAGAAAGACTGGAAACACATGTTTTGCGTGAAAGAGGTAGAAAGAAAGAATACGAAAAATCCCAGAAAAACTTGCAACGATACGGTGGCTGCAAGCGCAACGATAGGAGCAAGGAATTAACGGGGGAAGATGTAGCTAATGGAACCTACACACTCAGTTCCAGCTTTACACCAAAAAGTAGAAAAAAATCTAGAATGAACCACGTTCGGAATTAAAGTCTTAATATTTCATTTATTATTAATTAAATAATAACATTTAGTAAAATAAATAATATTACTATTTTTAGTGAGTAAAATTAGTCTCAAAAAACTCCTTAGCCAACCAGTAGTTTAAAACAAGTAGTCGATTGTTTATGTTAAAAATATACGACGATATCAACATTTTTGCTATTCAGTGGAACACCTTGTATATTTCAACATATAATAAACTGGAA
Organism: Cosmopolites sordidus; assembly: GCA_031761425.1. NCBI lineage: Eukaryota > Metazoa > Arthropoda > Insecta > Coleoptera > Curculionidae > Cosmopolites > Cosmopolites sordidus. The sequence continues at coordinate 325,253 of JARFXV010000782.1, read as the reverse complement.
AGTACTCATTTTCTAAATGGTAGGTTTGTTTCCTACCCTGTGTTATTTATCATTAAAACATTGATATTAAATTTATTGCGTGCCGTTGATATAACTTAGAAAATTAATATTTATAGGTGATCCGCAAGCCATTATCAACACTTAACATATCGTCAATATAATGCAAATTCCAAATAAATATATGTTTCTTATAGGGGAAGATATCGTTTTCACGCCACTTTATTCTTAGTTGTTGTTATTCTTCTCGAACATCTCATCTCTAGTAAATTAGAATAATGACAGTATTTTAAGATTGAGTTTTTCTTCGATCTCAGACAGCTTATGTTTTAATTTTTCCAATTAACGCAAAATATTTTTTTATAGATAACTTGAATTATTTTAAGTCAATGAATAAAATAATAAGAACAAATTATTTATCCAAAATTGACAGTATTTTACTATAATCAAAACGTAAGGTGATTTTTCTTTGAAAAATTCGCCCGCTTTACATATCGATATAAATAGTTCTTTTTTAAGCTGGTAAGATTATCCTTGACATCTGACAGAAATTTCCTATCTTTTCGCTTGTCAAATTAGAAATATTAATGTTTTTTTGAAATTATATTTCTTGTGAAACATTTTGTAAATATTAAGTTTTTAAAAAGTAAACTTGTAGTTTTATAATGTTTCAGATGTTTATTATATATTTTACTCTACATATGTTTCGCCTTATTAGGACTTTCTCAAGAGTAGCTTAAACTAATATTAACGGTCAAACTTCTTTACCAGTAAATGATTTAATTACAATTTTAAAAATATTTATAGACATTGCAGACATAGAAGAAAAATTAAAAATTGAACTAAAAACAGCAACCTTAGTTTGCCTAGAACAAAATTATTTTCAATGTAACAATGAAATTTATCAACAAAAACAAAGGTGCCTCCAATGGGCTCTCCTATCTCACCTTTGTTATCTAAAATTTATATGTTTATATGTATATGTTATATAAAATTTATATATATATATATATATATATATATATATATATATATATATATATATATATATATATATATATATATATATACACACACACACACGTGGGCATAGGCACAGATACGTGTTGTATGATTTTTTTGCATTTGGAATGGTACGGAAAGATATTTAAACAAGTTTTTGAATTGCATAAACAAAAATAATCAATTCACTGTAGAGACTGGGCTTCATGAAGCAAGTTCCTGAACATAAAGATCATACATAAATATAAAGCAAATATCTAATAAATTACAATTTGATATTCACAGAAAACCGACTACAACAGACACGGATATACACTTTACTTTTAAACTATCTTGGCAAGTCAAATTATCTCCTTTTTACACTCTACTAATAGATAGGTTAGTTAGTTTTCCTCTAAACAATGATAATTTTAATATATAACTATGTACCATTACACAGAGAGCAAAAAGCAATGGTTATAAAAAGGGATTAACTGGCAAATTGTTAAAAACAAAGGAAGTTAAATTTATAAGAATTTTTCAGTATTAGAAACCAAAAAGACAAATCAGTTAAATTTATTAACTACACTTCTAAACTGAGTAATGTTGTTTGTAAAAAAATAATGAAACTAGGATGTAAGACCATGTGTGTCTATAAACGAAATTTAGGCAGAATGTTAGTCAATAATAAGGAGAAAACAGATAGTTTAGATAAATCAGGCGTATTGGATCTAGAATAAAAGAACACAAAAAAGATATCTTAAATAACATAAAAAACAATGACCACACATCGTATTGAAAACATCCATTTTATAGATGTAAACAATGTTAAATTATTACACTCAGAAAAGAAAAATACAAAATTAGACCTATTAGAACAATTAAAAATAAAAAAATCCTTCAGAAATAGTCATATAATAACCACGAATGACACCAGTATTAGATAAGAGTATATTTTAACTAAATAGCCCTGGTTTTCACCAGCATATATTCAGAGAAAAAAATAGACTAGATGTAGAAAGCCGTAAGAAGACGAAACATATGTAGAGTAAAATCTATAATAAACATCTAAAACATTAAAAAGCTACAAATTTATCTTTTAAAAGTCTGATATTTGTTTGTAATTGTTAAAAAATTGCTTTTCTCAAAACTGGTAAATTTATCAAGTAAAAATGTCTATTAAATTTCGTTTAAAAAACGAACTTCTTTATACTGATTATTAGAAATACAGTACAAGCTCGATAACGTGAACACTCGTTTTTTTTTGAACAGCTGTTTAAAATTAACAACAATTTCGTCCGTTAATTTTGTAGTGACAGCCGAAAAATGTGAATAGTTGTGATCTCTCGTTAACGTTGTTGTTTGCATGTATTTAAAAACATATCACAAACATAACCTATTTTATAACGACTGTTGCATTTGTGTTCTCGTTTCGAAGTGAGTGTAGTTTTACATCAATATAGTCAGACCATTACTCTTTGGTCTGTTTGAGACTGCAAGAGAAGTTAAATATACTGGAAGAATACGAAAAAGGTATGTCAGTAACGACATTAGCTAAAACGTACGGTGTGGCGAAATCAACCATATGTGCGATAAAAAAAAATAATGCGATTTTGGAAGCTGTTGACAATAGTCTAAATCCTACTAAAAGGCTCACTTTGAAAACATCTACAAACAAATTAACGGAAAAGGAACTCTATAATCGTTTCTTGGTCAAAGAGAACGAAATTTTCCTGTTACGATATTATACGGGGAAAAACATTAAGCCTGAGTAAAAATAAGGCTTTTACAACCAGTAACGCTTGACTACAAAGGTTCAAAACTCGTTATGGTAACAGATTTCTTAAAATTACGGCCGAAAAATTTTCATCTTAGGCCGAATTAGTCGATCCTTTTAAGCAAGATTTGTTCTTAATTATAGAAGAACTAAATTTATGCCATCTAGAAATTTCTAACGCAGACAAAATGGGACTGTTCTGGAACGTCCTTCCCGACAAGATGTTTATTTCCCTGACCGAAAAGACAGCTGCAGGATTAAAAAATTCAAAACAAAGATTAACATTATTAGGCTGCGCAAATGCAACAGGCCATCAAAAATTAAAGCCACTTCTTATCGGGAATTGATTTACAGATAAGAAAATTTCTAAAATCCCAAGGGTCGCCTCTGAAGGCCTTAATTTTAATTGATAATGCTCCTAGTCCTAGATAATGAAGATTGTCAGCGCGCCAGTAACTGAATTTTTTGAAGATGATGAACTTAGGGAAGAAGCCGAATATGAGCCAGAATTAAATCAGCAGCGGGTATCCCATACCGATGCTATAAAAGCTTTAGCGTTAGTAATAACATGGGCTGAACAATTCTCTTGACGTAAATAATATTTTGGCACTTCAGGGTATTTATGAAAATGCTGTGATGTTTAACATAAGAACTAAAAAGTTATTACTGACTTTTTCAAAATATAAGTTTTTTTTCTGTTTAAAGATATGCATAATATGTTGTGTATATTGTTGTGTTGTTATTGTATTCCAAAATACAGTGATTTTTTTTATTACTTCCTGCATATTTTCGATATGCATATACCATCGATAACATGAACACATTCAATTACAAAAACATCACTTTGCTTTTTTGTGTTTATATTATCGAGCTTATACTGTATTAATAAAGTGTTATGGCAATCAAGCTGAAGTGATATAAGGAGTGTAATAATAGTAGAGAAGTAGCTGAAGATGAACCTCATTCAGGAAGTACCTCCACATCAAACAATCAAGAAGACATTACCAAATTAAGGATCTTGTAGTGAGTAATTGCCCCTTAAGTATTAGAGTCAATGCATATATTACTGGAATATAATTTAGATCAATTCAATCTATTTTAAATAACAATTTTAAATGTACCGTATCTTCTCGTCTTGTTCCGAAAATACTTAATTTTTTTAATATCGTCATGTTTAATTTACTGAAGAGATGCATTCTTGCATTAAGGCATAAATATTGGTGAGAAGACATAGATTTATGCTTATGAAACAGAAACGGCGCGTCAACACTGCGTCAAGTAAGTATCGTGAAAAAATGAGTTAAACATTTAGTTGAACTGTACAGTAGTATTTTCCCGAAAGAGGTCCTTGCTATTAGTCAGTTATTAGATAGTTAATAAAGGATATTGTTTCCCTATTATGTGTTAGCCCCTTTGAAAAAATCATCCAAATGTGTGGCAAAAAAAATCGTGGTTTTTGCATCACGCTGGTGCATCACCGCTTACCGCAATAATGTTCATCAATTAGCTAAAAATCAAATAAATACCATTCAACAAGCACCATATTCACCAGATATGACACCAGGGTTCGTGTTCCTTGGATTGAGGAAACCACTTACAGGACGCCATTTTAATTTCATATAAACCACCAAGATAGTTCGCTGACTCCTTTATGGAATATACCAGAAGTGGAGTATAACAACGGTTTAGAAGACAGGAAGACGTTAGAACAAGTGTATTGAAGTTATAGAGAATAATTTTGAAGAAAACACAGTTAAATTGTATGAACAAATACATACTTTGTGTTTTATTTAAAAAATCACATTACTTTTTGAGCATAGTACTAAACCTATTTTTAAGCAAGAAATGGTGTTAAAAGTTGCCTTAATTTTTGATCATAGTAGTATCGTTAGAAACAGATCTTGACCAACAAGATCTCATGATTTAACATACAGCGTCTTCTTTTTGTGAGTTTATCTGAAATTCAAGGACTATGCCAACAATCCACAAATAAGGGACGACCTCAAAAATGAATTTCGAGATATAGTATTGGAAACTTTTGTGAAATGGACCAAAAAATGCAGCCGAAGCCGTGGTGGCCACTTGTCAGACATAATTTTTCAGATTTAATCAGAGACTCTGTACTTCAATAATTGATAAAAATCCAATCAAAAAATTAATAACTGTCTTCCAATTTGGACCATCTAATATAAAATGACATAGAACATTGTCTCGTAGATAATATTTTAAGTAGCCTTTCTGTAAATATCGTTAACTTTTTCCTGATTGTTCTCATTAATCCTTGTTTCGCAAAAAACCTACACATTGTGCAAAATATAACCACAAAAGTTGCAAAAACGATTTTTTCTGACAGTGTAGATTAAGATGCGCTGTTTTATAGACATCCTTTAGATAAGAAGCCTTCATCAGCTTCTAAGAAACAAGGTCCCATACGAAGTTAATGGTTTGCAACATGGTGGAATTGAAAACGTTAAACATCTTAAATCGGCTATTCTTTACGCTATAAAAGTTTGTAAACGTAGGTACACACCTTTTTTAACATCAGATAAGTTCTGCATCAGCAGGTAATGCAAAATAATAGCCGAATAATTAACAATAAAAATTAGTCCCGTAAGACTTTCATGGTATTAATGCATGCATATGGAATTCTCTTACCAGTTTTATCGTACAGGGTGAACAAAATATATTTATTTGATTTCTTCTGTTTCATAAATTTTAATTCAGCCGTTTGAAAAACATTTTCTCTATGAAAACTAAACTAGGTGCCAAAGCCACTTATCTGTATAGAGATATGAAACAAAAAGGATTTGTTCAGCTATATATTAGTTTTTGATCTTTCTTTCGAATTTCTTCTTCCTGTGGTAATACAGCCTTTCAGTGAGCTTTAACTTCCTTCAACCTTTGACTTTAACCACATCCACCTCCTGCTACCCCTTGCCAGTTTTTTTATGTGCAGTGGTTCTTTAGCATGTCTTCTTATATTATCCTGCCATCGTGTCTTTGGTCTACCTCTTTTTCTGTTATCTCGTCCATAATTTTCCTTGGTATTTGGATTTCTGCCATTCTTTCCACGTGTCCCGCCGATCTCAGTGGCTGAACCTTAACATGGACTACGATATTCAGATCTTTGTATAATTGCTTGAGTTCCAAGTTATACCTGATCCCTCAAATTCCATTATCTTTCACAACAACAAAAATTCTCCTGTGTACTCACTCTCCTTTTAAATATTGCGTATTCCCTCTTAATTTTTTTACAAATTCGATATTTTACAGCTTACAGGATGACATGCTCTTTATATCTTGTTACTATTTCTCTAATTATTTGACCAATATATTTGTCATTACAACCGTTGTATTTTATTTCATAAATAGACGATCTTTCATTCTTTGGAATATTGTCTTTAGGATTACCCAATAACTAATGTAAATTTTGATTAAATTTGTATGCTAATTGTATATTATTTTTTTTAAAAAGTCTTCGTGTAAATTCAGATTCATATATGATTGATTCAAACTTTTGTTTGGTTTTCTCATGTAGAAAGGTAGGGCATTCCTGAAATATATTTCTAAACGATAATCATGTCTCTATAGTTTACATTATATACACACATATATATATATATATATATATATATATATATATATATATATATATATATATATATATATATATATATATATATATATATAAATATATATATATATATATATATATATATATATATATATATATATATATATATATATATATATATATATATATATATATATATATATATATAAAATGTATAAAAGTTTGGAATATTCAAACACTTAACTTTTTATTGATATTAAATTTTTCTTTTACTAGATTAGGTAATCATTATTTTATTACAACTTTCAATGGTATCAAATAAAACTCGACACAAAATGACTAATGTGTATAAAATTGATTTATTATTTTGGAGTCAACAAATTACAACGTACGAATTGCCTTCAAAAGTAATTTAAAAATAAAAAGAGCAACTTTCAATAAAACTAATAAGCAGTTGTTCGTCCATGGATTTGTAGGCGATTTGGCATGATGTCGATTAAATGATCAATTTGAGCTTGTACAATTCTCTCCCTGTCTTCACCTCCGGCACTTTTTAGTTCTCGCAGGGTAAAAGGAGGATTGTTCTGTTTCTTGATGCGTATTTTCAGAATGTCCTAGCATGTTCGATAATATTTATGTCCGGGGAATTTGATGACCACTCTAACTTGGTTATTCCCTCCTCTTCAAGAAAAAATTGTACTGCAGTTATTTGATGAGGAGGTACGTTGTCATGGATAGAAACAAAGGCGTCGCTCGCCCACTGCGCCTCGGAACAGACGCACAACAATATTTAAAACTTCCTCGATGTACACAACACCAGTGGCTCTTCTCTCCAGGACCAGTAATCCAGGACAAGTGTCGTGAACACATTCGTGAATCAGAAATGAAGCCAATTATTGTCTCATCGGAGAACATCACGTTATTCTAGTTACTGCTATGATCCATCATTTCTCGAACGCTTTGCGATCTTGCATTTGTTTGTTGAAGGGTTATTTGGAAACACGTAAGGGCCTTCTGCGATGCAAATTTACCACTTTCAGTCTGCGTGTTATTGTTTGTCATGAAACATTTACTCCTTCAAGCCAAGCAAGCTCCTTTAATATACCAGTTGTAGATTCCAGACGATTTCTTCGAGCTATCATTGATATCTGCCGACATTGTGTTGCTGTTGTACATCGTTTTCCACCACTTCTAGGGTTAGCGGACGATCGTTTACGTCTTTTGTCTCTTGGAATTTTTTATGAATTTTTGATACAGTACTTTGGAAAACACTTACAATTTCCGCGATATCACTGTGATTAAAGCCTTGTTGTAATAAAGCAATTACTTTTAATATGTTAAAATGAGATATCATGTTTCTAGGCATTTTAAACAGATTGATTGAAAATTCAGAAAGAATTCAAATAATAATGTAAATAGCAGTACCAACAGAACTGGCAAAAATCGAAATACCTGAGTCATCAGCAAATCTATCTAAAATAAATATCTATCACACTTTTTTTAATTTATTTGTAAATATTCCAAACTTTTGGACATATACATATATATATATATATATATATATATATATATATATATATATATATATATATATATATATATATATATATATATATATATATATATATATTATATATATCTTTATATATATATATATATATATATATATATATATATATATATATATATATATATATATATATATATATATATCTTTATATATATATATATATATATATATATATATATATATATATATATATATATATATTTATATATATATATATATATATATATATATATATCTTTATATATATATATATATATATATATATATATATATATATATATATATATATATATATATATATATATATATATATATATGTCCATGATGTCGATCCACAGCAGGATGAAGGCCTCTTCAGTATGCTTCCAACTTTTACGGTCCTGGGCTTTCCTCTGCCATTCGGGTCCTATATACTTAATGATGTTATCAGTTCATCGAACTTTCGGTCTTCTTCTCCTCACGTTTGCGATCAAGCGGTATCCACTCCAGGATTCCCCTGGCCCATCTGTCGTCCCATCGCGTCGCTGCATGGCCTACCCATTCGATCTCCATTTCAATTGCTTCACTCTTCTAATGATGTCAAACACCTTCATTTGTATCCTGATCCATATGCAGGGCTTTCTGTCTCGACTTGTAATGCCAAGCATAGATCTTTTCATTTCCTTCTGGACTACTAAATTTATGAATTGATTGCGATATGAGTGTCCAGGTTTCACTTCCGTATGTCATAACGGGCAGGATGTACTGATCGAAGACTTTTCTTTTCAGGCAAAGTGGAAGTCTGCTCTTAAACACTATGTTGAGCCTGCCAACCACACTTAATACTTCGTTCCACCTCCTGGGCATACCGCCCCATCCATTGAAATCATTTGCCCAAGATATATAAAGTGGTCCACAATTTCCAAGTGCATTTCTGAAACTGAAATTCTCCTATTCTCGGCGAATTTATTGAACATAACCTGACTCTTTTTCAGGCTTATTTTTAAACCAAATAGTTCACCAGAACTTTCCAGTTCTTGTATGCGTCTTTGCAGCTCCTCTAAGTCTTGTGAAATGAGAACGATATCATCTGCAAATCTAAGATAGTTTAAATTTGAACCATTGGTCTTTATACCATCCTGTTCCCAATCCAATTTACGGAATACTTCCTCAAGACAAGACGAGATAGATTAGGCAATATTGCGTCACCCTGCCTTACACCACCTTCTACATTAATTCCCACTTCAAGATTATCAAGGTGAAATGTCGTTGTAGCTTCGTCATATATCGATCATGGTAGGTTTATATATGGCATCCATTATGGCATGCTCTAAGATGGAGTCAAATGCCGTTTCGTAGTCGATAAAAGCCAAGCACAGTGGCATGGTGTATTCGTTGTGCCTTTCAATAGCCTGCTGTACAACCTGTAGTGAAACCACTTCTCAATTCTGCTTGTTCTATTGGTTGGGCAATAGAATCGGTTGGGCTATCATTCAGTTTTCTAATATTCTTTTAGATATTATCTTAGTAAAAACTTTGTACATTACTGATACGAGGCTTATTGGACGGTAGTTCTTTAAATCTTCCTGTGCTCCTTTCTAATGTAAAAGGCTCACTTCTGCACACATTTTTCTGTAAGTTTTTGTTCTTTGAGGAATTTTGAATATAATTTTGCTAATGTTTTATGTAACGTCCGACCACTAGCTTTTAGCATTTCGACAGTTACCCTGTCCTTTCCTGGAGCCTTGCCGTTCTTCAGCGATTCTATAACATTTGTTACTTCCTCCACTAGGATATGCATTAGTGCTTCCGTGAGTATTGTTGTCGCTGATTGGTTTTCATCTTCATATAACTGGGAATAACATTTTCTGACAACCTCTAACATTCACGTACGCGCCTTGCACACTGTGCCATCCTCACGCCTTAAGGCATAAATTTACGTTCTTTTGTCTCTTAGCTTCTGTTTAGCCTTGTTAATTCCTTTGTTTTCTTCCAGGGTTGTTTGCACCAGCTGCATGTTGAATCGGCGCGGGTCTTCTCTGATACATTTTCTTATACTTTTGCAGAGCTCAGTCAGATACTCGACTCTGCCAAAAGAACTATCTCACTGTTCGTCGCTTCCTTATTAAATCAATGCTCTCACTGGAGATTTTGGTCTGTTTGAGACAGTTTTCTTCTGGTGCTATTGAAGCAGCCGTTTGAAGCACGTTGTTGGTGATTTCTTCATGATGAAATCCGGAAATCCTCCGGATCCTGTAACAGAGCAAAGTGGTTTGACAAAGCAATATCAAAATCGCTGCCTCTTTCCAGCAGTTTCCCAAAATCCACCTTGACCTTGCCTTTCTTGCGCGTTCTCTTCGACAGTCAATCCCAACTTTTGCTCGTACCATTCGGTGGTCACTTATAACATTAAAATTGTTAAGGACATTACAATTGCAAAATATTGTTTTATCGTTGGCTATGACGTAATCAACTTCACTTGTGAGCCCGGATGGGCTTTTCCATGTCCACTTTCTGCTGATATTTTTTTTATAGAATGAATTCATAATATAAAGTTCTTATTCCTCAGCAAAATCAACCAATCTGTCTTCCCTACTGTCTCGCTCACCAGTTCCATATGGGTCAGTTGCATTTTCATCAGTTCTTGTTGTTCCAATTTTGGCATTAAAATCACTCAATTTCCTCATCCCTATAGCTTATAGTTGGTGCATAAGCTTGGACGATTTGAAACCTAAACTTTTTATTCAGCTGAATAACGCATTGGGCTAGTCGGCCAGATACACTTTCAAATTTTACTACACTGTCCGTCAGCTTTCGATTGATGAGGAATCCAATTCCGCCACATCATCCATTTTCCCTACCTCGGTTGTAAACTACGTGACCAGTTGGTTCTAGTTTGATTAACTCTCCGCCCTTTCTTCATATTCATGTCATAATATCCCAATATATGACAATAATAAGCCTAGCAATGTCAAAAGTCCAATGGTAGCCTGATTTAACCTGGTGATTCTTAGCACCCTCTGCCTTGGGTCAGGTCTTCTAGCTGCCGTAGGTAGTTGCGCCTTGTCCTCCGGGAAATGATGGCCGTGTTTGAGGTTGTACGACAGTCACCGTGAGATTGTACGACAGTATGGACCGTAATCTGCCACGCTGGTCCAATGCGGGTTGGAAGATTTTGGATCATGTTAGACTGAGGCCTCTACTTTGACCTGTCTGCCAGGGGTGACCCTCCCAGAAGCATAGACTCCAGACGGCTTAGCTCAAAACTTCATTGCCCTACTCAAACTGACCACAAGGTCTGATGAACAAAGGATATATATATATATATATATATATATATATATATATATATATATATATATATATATATATATATATATATATCCTATAGACCGAAAGCACGATGGACTGATGACATCGTTAAGTATATTGGACCCGAGTGGCAGAGGAAAGCCCAGGACCGTGAAGGTTGGAAGCATGCTGAAGAGGCCTTCATCCTGCAGTGGATCGATACGGGCTGATGATGATATATATATATATATATATATATATATATATATATATATATATATATATACTAAATTGCACTTGCATACCATTACACTAAATTGTACGTGCCTTTAAAATTTAAATGCCGGCCGCGGTGGTCTGGTGGTTTAGTCGCCTGCCTGGCAATCCAAAGGTAGCTGGTTCGATTCCAGTGCTCGGATGGGTGTTACTCTTTAATCCTTCTGTCCGTCTTACTTCCTACCCTACACATACAATTATATACCATCATATACAAACACACACACACACGCCCACATATATCCACACCTAAATGTCTGTGATTGTTTCTAGGCAAGAGTGTAAAATCCGACAACGAATTACCCCTCAGTCACGCCAGTTAAAGAATGGGTAAGGCCGAATGTCTTCTGAGAAGTGTTGGTCATTCGCCAGTCGGTAGGCTTCTTAATAGACTTATGGGTAGGCACATAACCAAGGGTTGATAGCACTGATTGGAGGCGTATTGGGCGGTAGTTCTTTAAATCTTCCCGTGCTCCTTTCTTATGTAAAACAATCACTTCTGTTTATAAAAATTCGTTAAAAAAAACAGAAAATGGACATGGAAAAGTCCATCTGGACTCACAAGTGGAATTGATTACATCATGTCAAACGATAAAGCAATATTTTGGAATTGTACTGTCCTTAACCATTTTAATGTGAGAAGTGAATGGTATGAGCAAAGATTATGATAAACTGCCGAAAAGAGCGCGAAAGAATGATAAGATCCAAAAGGTGTAAAGTGGATTCTGGAAAGTTGCTGGAGAGAGGCAGAAATTTTGAAATTGCTTTGTCAAATCGCTTTGTTGTATTGCAAGACCCGGAGAAGATGGAAATTACAGACCAATATGAAGAAATCGCCAACAATGTGCTTGAAACGGCGGCTTCAATAGCATCAAAAGATAAATGTTTCAAATAGTCAAAACTTTCCAATGAGACCATTCATTTAATGAAAAAACGCCGGACAATGAAGAATGCAGACTGTCCTTGACTGGCAGGGTCGAGTACGTTGAGCTTTGCAAAACTATAAGAAAACGTATTAGAGAGGAAATGGTTCGGAAATTGTAGAGGTTGCCCGAAAATTGTATTCAAAGTTATATGAGGACCAGAATCAAGGAAGAACTTTAGATAAAGCAATAGCAAAATTATACTCAAAACGCCTCAAAGAACAAGAAGTACCCAGCTTATGAAAAAATGCAAAAGTGATTCTTTTACATAAGAAAGGAGCACGGGAAGATTTAAGAACTACCGTCCAATAAGCCTCCTATCAGTGGTGTACATAGTTTTCACCAAGATAATATCCAAAAAAATATTAAAGAAAACTTAATGATGCATAACCAGGGGAGCAAGCAGGATTCAGAAGTGGATTCAGTACAATGGATCACATCCAGGTTCCACAGCAGGTCATCGAAAGACACAACGAATACATTATGCCACTATGCTTGGCTTTTATCGATTATGAAAAAGCATTTGATTCAATCTCAAAGCAGGCCGTAATGGATGCATTGCTTAATCAAGGTCTAGAGAAAGAGAAAGAAATGTAAATCTACTAGGATCGATAGATGATGAAGCTACAGCGACAGTCCACCTTGACGATCTTGAGGTTGGAATAAATGTAGAGCAGGGTGTACGGCAGGGTGGCGCAATATCGCCTCTTCTTTTCTCAGCCTGCCTGGAAGAAGTGTTGCGTAATCTGGATAGGGAACAGGATGGAATAAGGATAATGGATGGAATAAGGATTGGGAACAGGATGGAATAAGGATTAATGGTGCATACTTAAATCATCTCAGATTCGCAGATGATATCGTTCTTTTTTCACAAGACCCAGAGAAGCTGTAATGACACGTACAGGAGCTGCAAAGGGCTTGGGAACCATTTGGCTTGAAAATAAACCAGAAGAAGAGTCAGGTCATGTTCAATAAATTTGCTGAAGACGAAAGGATTTCTATTTTGGGAACGGATTTGGAAGTTGTGGATATATATATATATATATATATATATATATATATATATATATATATATATATATATATATATATATATATATATATATATATATATATATATATATATATATATATATATATATCTTGGGCAGAGGGTTTCGATGGAAGGGGATACCGGAGGTAGAACGACTCGTTAAATGTGACTGGCAGGCATTTGGCAGGTTTAACATAGTGTTTAAGAGCAAACTACCAGTTTGCCTTAAAAGAAAAGACTTTGGTCCGTGTGTCCTGCCCGTTATGACATACGGAAGTGAGACCTGGACACTTACATCACTGTCAGAACTTCGAGTAGCACAGAGGGGAATGGAAAGATGTATGCTTGGCATTACTAAACGGGAGAGAAAACCTGCACATGGATCAGAGAACAAACGAAAGTGAGTAACATTATTGGAAGAGTAAAGCAATTGAAATGGAAGTGGGCAGGCCATGTAGCCAGGCGATGGGACGAAGGATGGATCAGGGCGGTCCTGGACTGGATAGCTTAATCGCAAAAGTCCACGGAGAAGACCGAAGACATGATGGACTGATGATATTATTAAGTATAATGGATCCGAATGGCGGAGGAAAGCTCAGAACCGCGAGAGTTGGAAGCATGCTGACGAGGCCTACATCCTGCAGTGGATGGATACTGATAGATGATGATGCAAAAATAAGTGACTTAATTTAGAGCGAATAAGGAGTACGATACCAGAAGTTCCCACCTCATAAGAAACATGTAATGGATATATTGACGGCAGTTCATGCATTAAATGATCCTTTGAAGGTAGTGATGGTTTTGAAGTATGTGGTATACCAGGTGAGGCGGTTAATAATTCCTAATTTTTTGTTAAAAAAACACGTTTACTTTGCTTTACTTTACTCTCCAATAATTTTTGAATGTCTTCCCAGAAAATCCGTACATGTTTTGATGTGATCCAGTCATCAAACCATTTTTCGACATCTCCGTAATTGTTGTAAAGTGTTTCAAGGAAAGTGCATGAGACATTCATGAAAACAAGTGGTAGTTGAAAGGAGCCAAGTCTGAAGAGTACGACGCGTGCGGTAAGAGTTCTCAGTCAGGTGCAGAAATGGTATCTTCGACCGCTTTCTCGGTATTTGATGGGGCGTGGTCGTATTGCAAAATCAATTTTCCGTATCTTGTAGTCCATTCTAATCGCTTTTCGATCAATGCGTATTTCAAATTGATTATTTGTTGACGGTAGCGAACGGTATTAACTGTTTCACCTGGTTATGGACGGAAGCGAACGGTATTGTTTCTGTTTAACTGTTTCTGGTTTTCACCTGAACACCATTATTATCGCATGAAATGTACAGCATTGTCTTCTTTCCAAAGCGATTTGATCTTGCGGTAGATGTTAATGGTTGTTCTGGATGAACCCATGACTTTCTGCGTGATGGATTATCGAAATATATCAATTTTTTGTCTCCCGTCACGATCCGATTCCAAAAAGTCTTTCCTTTATGCCGATAAAGCAAAACTCCGCACACCGTTTTTCACTTTTCCATCTAATTGTCGTTCAGTTGATGTGGTACCCATTTTCCTGCCTTCTGGATATTTTCCATCACAAATGATTCGGCGACCAACATTTAACCTCTCTGCATTCTATTAACAATGCTTGCAATTGGGCTTCTTCATTTTTTTTCTTAACCTGGGCGTTGTTTGGATTTCAAATCGAATTCACCACTTTTGAATCGTCTAAACCAACGCCCACAAGCGTTTTGCGTTGGGCATTCTCATCGTAAGTTTTCATGAGTATACGATGGCTCCAAATTGTTATTTGGCTCGAAACTCGACATGTTTACCACACGAAAAAAATATGACGTTAACTCGAAATATATTAAACATCATTGGCGTTTTGAAAGGTACTATTGTAGCAACAAAATGACACAAGAGATAAGAGTGTGAACCTATCCTTGTTTCCAGCGCAATCTCTTAAAAAGTTAAGAATTATAAGCTGGAATACCTGGTATAATTACTCGTTTATACTCGTTATTATTTAATATTGTATGCTTGATGTATTTTACTCAGTGTCTACGATTTTCCAAAAGCAAATATGTCCTTTCGATTTCACATTTTGAACATAAATATTTCATAAAAAGTTGAATTGTGGACCCGTGGAAATATTCAAAAATAAGGAAAATTAATTCGGGCTGCAATCAAAAATTGCCCATTTCTTCAGTTGTCACTAGCATCAATAATAAATATCTCCCGAGACTCGTTCCTCGCCTTCACGCCAGAGGCGTTATCAGTCGAGCTCGAGCTGAATGTGCGAAAGTAACTAAATGAATGACCAAATTTACAACCATATTTCTAACCAGATATTCGACATGGTCGATGTTAATGATCCTACCTTTGGTCATTCTTTTATATGCTTTGGAACTTTCAGCTGGAGCCCAACTGATGACAGCTTAAGGCCAGAAATCGATCTCGGGAAACACTTGTTGATGCTAGAGACACTGGCTGGAAAAAATGTCAACTTTGCATGGAGCATAGATGCATTTTCTATGTTTTGAATATAAATATTTCAACTGTATTGTTTATCATTCAATATGTACTATTGTTATTGACGTTATCGTTATATACTCTTACAATATAATAGTTCTAGTTTACATAAATAATGTAAAGAACATATTACAATGTAAAGAACAATGTATAGAACATTACAATGTAAAGAAAAATGAAAAAAACTAATATTTAGATTATCAACAAAAATATATTTGACAATCTACAATTTCAGACGATTTAAAACGATTTCAATTTTGAAACGATTTTATGAAATAAAGCTATTTTATTCATTTACAAGCAATTTTAGCTTGGCATTTTTGGAAATAAACATTATATCTTATAAAGAAGCGAAATTTACATCTTATTTTTTTAAAAATCGTAGATTAGCCGAGAATCTACTCGCCAGTCACTTTCATAATCTGCTCATCTGCTGATTCTACTGTTTAAATCTTCTTATTCTTATTACTTTTTTGTTGATTTTAAAGCAATTAATTGGGAGGCTAATATAAAAATCTATTCATTTGCATTCCTCCGTTACACAGTATTCATTCATTCGCATTTTTATAACGTATATATTTATTTTCCTACATAGCTGATACTCATGTAGTTACCTACACCAGTAATCGGTTCACCAGGTTTCAGTAGTTGGTAATACACAGCTCCCCTACTATCCCACCAAATACACAGCAAAGCCTTATTTTCATGTCCTCCATGGCCTCGGTTACTAGACTTACTTCCTATTCTAACTTATTGTGAAATCCATGATTCGAATCTATACAATATAAAAATTTCAACTGGAGTTATCACAAAACTACTCAATATTTAAAAGTATATTTATTAACGCTCAAGAGAAGCACTAAGCTGCTTCCGGATTGAGGAGCATATGGGTATGCCATACGTATGTCTTTGATTATTAATATCTTTGGATTAAATTACCCAATTTTATATATATATATATATATATATATATATATATATATATATATATATATATATATATATATATATATATATATATATATATATATATATATATATTTTTTTTTTTTTTTAATTTTTAATTTAAACCTCAATCAGTATAGAAAAGGACTATATCTATAGAATGTTCCAAAAAATAATAGTATTCCTAATAACATCGAAAAAATCAGATTCAGATTAAAAAACATGTAAAATGAGGTGTTTTATTCAAACTATCATATCAAGGCGAAATTAATAGATCAAAACTTTCTTCCAATGACATTTAAAAGGGGACTTAATGTACTTTCAGATATTTATTACATAAATTAGCTTTATTTATAAAAATATATTTATTTAGTTAGGTAAAGTTCACTGATATGATCGCTCGCTTTCATTCTCTTTGTCGTCGAAAATATCAGCTGCCTCATATAATGCTTCTAGGACGCACATCGAGTATGAGAATGCGTGTTCATTTTGAGCTAAATAGAAAATGAAAGAAACCGATAAATAAATGTTAAAAAAATTAAAAATCAAAGTTTTCAATAAAAATACTATCGAAAATTTAATATTTATGATTTACTTACTACAGACGGTGGCAAGATCGAAATAAAACACACTGTTTGTTCTAATAGGTTATTTAAATTAATTGACAAAACACTGACACAACAACAGCACTGGGTGACGTATACCCATAGATTGACTACGGTCGCTTTTATTTTTATTAGTGTTCACATCTTGAGATTACTATGGTTGGGGATCTGTACTAGGGATAGTAAATAATTTTCCCCTACTCCAAGTCATCCCCTCAATGTGACCATTTATAAAAGAAAAAACTTTTAATTCACCCCTGGGTATCCCATATCCAGTGCTTCTCTTGAGGGTTATGAGAATATGATGTTTATGCAATAATATATTTTCTGTTCATATTTTGTTTTTAAATTAAATTTAAATAATGTAAGAAATACCATACAAGGTAATAAAGAACTTATAACCCATGTATAATTTAAATCATTTCAGCTTCACGTTGTTTGGCATATTTTCACATTTTATGACTGGTATCAATCAACGATTTTGTAATTACCAGTAGAAAATTACAAAATCAGATTTAATGCAGTATGTTTTCAAAATCCGATACTATCCGAGACTTATTAGAAAAACTATGTAGTAATTATAGTACGCAAAATAATATAGCAGGGAGAAAAGTACATGATGGCAGAATGCAGTCGTTGCTCCGCAAATAAATATAATTAGAATTTACGAGAAACCGGTGGCCATCTCTTCAGTTTGCTTACTACTATATTTAACTAAATCGTCCTTCTCGTAAATCTACTTAAAGAATAGAGGCGGATTGCTATAAAAAAATCCGTCAATAAAACTTGTGAGTTTATTGTCTTATTTATTCTGTGTCATATATATATATATATATATATATATATATATATATATATATATATATATATATATATATATATATATATATATGTATATATATATATATATATATATATATATATATATATATATATATATATATATATATATATATATATATATTTATGTATATTGATACATTATTGAATAAGTAATTTTATCATAAATTGGGGAGAAACTTTTTTTGTAAAACATTCAATGTTATATAACAATATGTATTGGATATTGCTGGGAAATGTATCGTGTTTTCGGCAAGGTTTAATATTAATATCAAGGATTTTTTTTGATTTGATATTTTTTTTAAAGCATAAATTAAAAGGACGAAATCATTCAGTGACTACAATGAATAATGAACTGAAGGAGGGCCTAATAAGCATGGTATGTGACCCTAAATTAGTAAAAAATATATCATGCTGATTTTCGACTACAAAACATTTTTATAAAAGATTCAGTTAAAAATGTCGGCTATGCATATGAAGATGATCAAAATGAAAACTACCGCCATCAGATATGCGAAAACGGTCCTGTCAAAAAATGTATATCGAAAAACTAAATATATACGTTACTTAAACAGGATGAATAGAACAAATATCTGTACAAAAATGTTTATAAAAAGTGTATAGTTGGTATTTAATTCTCATTTACTATTGGAAATAAGTTACCAAACAATGAGTTATAAAGGTTTAAAAACGAGGAGTTAAAAAAGATCCAAAGAATACTGGCGATATTTCCATAGTATTCAACATGAAGGAAATTTGTGCAATGAGTAGGTCTACTATAATTATTATAACAATCTATAACTCTGCGAGAATATGGATCGAATTAGATGGTCTATCTTCTTATAGCAATATACGAGGGTTGCCACTTATGTATCCGGAATTGGCAACAATGGTGTTGCTAGGCGCGATCTGACATATACATCGTAAAGTCTGATATTGTTGACTATAAATATACTTAGAAAGTTTTCTCAAGTATGCTATTTGTGTTGTTTAGTGACTTGAAAATATCATCTCAGTCTAAAATGGTATTAACTCGTGATAAATTTCGTGCGCTGATTTACTACGACTTTCGACGTGAATTATCTCAACAACAGTATATCGATCAACTCACTTCAACTTTTGACGATGAATCACCATCTAAACTCACTGTGTATCACTGGTTTAGTGAATTCAATCGTAGCCATTGTTCGCTCACGGACGAATTTAAGAAAGGTCGTCCAAAATCGGTTGTTGTGCCAGAAAACATCGATACTGTGCGCGAACTGATAAAGCAAGATCCTTATGTGATGTACCGACTGAGGCATCCCTGAGCATTAGTATGATAAGCATACCCAAGATTTTACATGAAGGTTTAACTGTGAAAAATATTTCTGTGCATTGGATTCCACATAATTTGATAATCGCTCAAAAAAGGCTTTGGTGCAAGAAATGGTCAAAAAATTCAATCATGGTGCATCAAAAGTCATGTATAACATCTACACAGGTGACGAATCTTGGATATATGCGTGTCAGCCCGAAAGTAATCAGCAGTGGACAGTATGGGTTTTTCAAAATAAGGACAACCCAATAAAAGTTGTTCGCACATTCGCACTTCGAAGCAAATGGTCGACTGTTTTTTTTGTTATAAATGGGCATGTGGCTACAGTGCCACTAAACAATTGTAGAACGGTCAATTCTGAATTGTACACAACCATTTGTTTGCTACAAAAAAAAACGCGTTATTCTTTACAATGACAACGCAAGCTCTCGCACATCGGACAGGACAACTCCATATTTGACGAGTCAAGATATCGAATTGATGGATCATCCGCCGTACAGTCCTGATATGGCACCCAATGATTTGTTTTTGTTCCTGTCCATGAAGAATGTGTAAACTGCGTGATTAACGATTTTTGATGCAAAAAGAGTCGGTTGATGCCTTTAAAATGCATGTTTTGAAGATACCCTAATCGGAATGGACAAAGTACTATGAAAAGTGATTCAAGCGTATGCAAAAGTGTATTGATCATTGCGAAGAATATTTTGAAAAACAATAAAACCATTTTCAATCAAAAATATCTGTTTCGATACGACGATACGAAATTCGATACGACGGAAACTTTGCAAAAATTTCACAGACTTATGGAAACTGTACTTGGTCAAAGGTACAAAGGGCTTTATTGCTACGCAACCAGTCTCATTGCTTTATTCTCAGCGTAATGTAATTCAGTTTAGTATTCAGACAGCATATATAAAGGATTTAAAAAAGGTTTGGTTTGTTATTAACATGACTTATGGAAACTGTACTTAGTCAAAGGTACAAAGGGCTTGAAAGCTACGCAACCAGTCTCATTGCTTTACCTCATACGGTCAAACTGACCTGAAATTTGTAAACCAATAATTCTTTAAACTCTCTATATGTTTTTGAACAAATTTAAATCGTGATATTTAACCCACTTGACTTTACAGGTCAGTTTGATATCGACTTTTGCATTAAGTAAACTTCTCTGCATGAGATGGCAGCATGTTATTTATTAAATTAAAGATGTAAACTGACAGTTAAAGGTAAATAGACATAAGTTTGCTGTGATTTGTATAGTTTTTGTGTCACTTTAAAAGTTACCATGGTCATGCCCATAGGCTGCACGATGCCTCGATAAGTTTATTCTTTAATTTTTTATTCACAGAGCAATGTAATTCAGTTTAGTATTCGGACATCATATATAAAAGATTTAAAAAAGGTTTGGTTCGTTATTAACATGAGCCATAGTCCACAGGTGGGTCAAAATATAGATGTCCTTTTAAAAGGACAGTCTTTAAAAGGATATTCTTTTTTTCAGGGGACTTACACTTGATGATCTTATAAGAATAATGGAAGATGGCGATGTCAACACGAACAATGTGGGTATTATAATTATGCCAACAAACAATGCCTATAACGAATTAAGATACGAATATTCAGGTGATGAAGAGAATCTAAACATAAACAATCTTCCTGCTTCTCAATTTAGGGCAGAAGCTGAATTATTTGTGCCAGTCTTTGATGGACAAGAAGATGGGCTATGGCAGAAGAAGATTTAATTCCATTGTTGGAAGTTCGTGAAGTATTGAAAGGAAGAGGGCATTTAACCGAAATCAAAAATAAAGAATATGAATGAACAAAACACAATTTAGACAATTCGTGTTTCAATGTAGAGTGGACCCAGTTTAGTTGTTCATGTAATAACTCATATCGTGTACAACTCTTCGAAAATTGCATTGATGCAGAAACATTTGAAATGTTTGTAACTTGCACTATCATTTATGCAGCAAGTAAATAACCGATGGGTAGATGTTAGCACAGAAGAGATCAAGGTGTTTATGGGGATTTTACATCTTCGATTCGATTCTGAAGACTTTCATAATAAATTGGTATCATAGTCTGTAAATAGGTTTGAATAGGTGGTTGCGACAATAATAATTTAGACCAATCAGACAAATTCGCTAAAGTCAGACCATTTTTCACTAAAATGAATAGGCGATTTTTGAATTTTGCCCCTTTTGAACAGTTTCATTGTGTAGATGATGCCATGGTACCGTATTTTGGCTGTCATAGTTGCAAGCAATTTATTCGGCGGAAACCGCCGAGATACGGGTACAAATTGTAGGTTGGAGCTATGGCCGGTGGATACATAGTGTGGTATGCACCATACCAAGAAGCAAAATCCGAAATAAGGAGTTGCTATAAAGCTTTAGGGTTGGAACCTTCTGTAGTATTACTGTACATTAAGGTATTACTCACTCAAGACAAGTTACCATATAATCTTTACTGAGACAATTTTTTTACGACTCTATCTTTGATTGATTGTTATTGTCGCAACCACCTATTGATATACTCACAGAAAGAGAAATCAAGTGTACGGGTTCTATTAAAAAGAATTGTTTGGTAGTTGTCTCTTGGCATCTGATCAAGACTTGAACAAGAAAGAGGAGCTTGGGTATCAGATGACAAGTCTATAATTATTGTTAAATGGGCCGACAATAATATGGTACACGTGACCTCCAATTATTATGGTAAAATGCCACTTTATCCTATTACCCGATATTCTCAGAAAGAATAGAAAAAAGTTACGCTGCAGCGGCCACAAAACATTAAAAGTTATTATAACAATATGGCTGGCGTTGATCGTAGCGACCAACATTAGTTTCTACCGAATGAGTGTAAGAGTGAAAAAATGGTATTTCCCCCTCATTACATACCTGATTGACGCAGCCAAGGAAAATGCATGACAACTGCATCGAAAGCAAGGGGGCAAAATGGACCATTTGTCCTTCAGAAGAAATGCTGCTCTTTCGTTCATTTAAAGCAATAGAGAAGACAGGAGAGTTGGTTTGTGTAGAAGATTTAGCATATATTCTGCACTAGAGAATGCAGAATCAAGATATGATAGAATGGACTATCTCATTCAAGAGCAAGATAAACAAACAAGATGTCGGGTTTGTCATAAGAAGGTATAAACAAAATGCCGTAAATGCAGGGTTGCTCTTCATGTGAGATATTTCATTTCTTATCATACCATGGACTGAAGCAAGAATTACGTTTGTTTTTTTATTGTTGTTATTGCTAGTTTATGTAGGTATTCTTGTCTGTAGATTGTCATTTTACATTGTTTATATCACATTTCCAATAAAAATTATATTCCTGAAACTATATTAATTTGCGTATTTATTCTTGTACATATGCCACTGTCCATTCACAAGGACACCCATTTCTTAGTAAACCATAGTTACATATTTTTCTTTACAATTTTTAAAGTTTGTGTTCTATTATCAGGAACCCATAAAACAGCATATTAACTAAAAATTCGAAAAAAATTGCTTGACATATTTGGGTTAAATAAAAATATTTTGCAATGTTAGTCTCCATTAAATGTTACTGAAGTGAACTGAATTTAATTTGTTTAACCCTGTAACTCTTTTACACTATATTATGTGTAACAGTTCTTGAAAAAACTAGAATTTCTTAATTTAAAATACAATTCATATTTGAGTAATTCTACTCAAGGATTTATATTTTTTTACGCTAAACATTATCTGTTTAAAAAAACCTAACCTGATACTATTACACGTCGTGATATAAACCAAGAAATCCTCTGAATGAACATGATATCAACATATATTTCCAAGAACAGTAAATGGTTGCGGCATTAATTACAGATCCTAATCAAATAATATTTGTTGGGAAATGATGTTCGGAATATAAATACGTTACAAACAGGCTGCAAAACCACAACTACGCCCATGAACATTTGATTCAATTAGGTTTACCACAACAATATAGTTTCAACATGCAGATGCATCAGCGTCTTAATGTCCGCACTTGCTTGACATTTTCAAGGACTTGTAGACCACTCTCCAAACAACTACTTGTGTTTATTTAACACACAACAGATGTTCGCTTAATATTTGCACTTCGTGTCTTAATCTATTTAACGGAAATAAACATATAATTATTAAGATTTCGTAAATATTTTTTTATTTATACAACAAAAGTCAGTTGACTGATACATACAGGTGTAGTTAAAAAGGTATTATATTAATATAACAGTTATTAACAAAATGATAATATTAGGTTATCCCTAAAGTTCGTAGGAATTTTTCACTAATTGATCTTTTAACGCTTGTAAACAAAAATCTGTGTTGGATTAGTGATGTTTATTTACATATTTATTAATTATTAATTCCTGTGGAATTTACCAGTAGCGGTTGATACATAAGGGCACGTGGGCACTTGTCCTACCTAATAATTTATAAAATGAAGTGAAAAAACAATTTCAGATTTTATATTAATTTATTCTCTGTTCTGTCTATGATCACGCTTCTAGCGACTTCTATAGTCTAACATCCATAATGTCGTTCGCGGTAACGAAATAAGTCGTGGATCGCCGAAGCACACCGATTAAAAAACACGTGCTTTGGGTTTAGACAAGTTTGTGCCGCTGCTGTTTTCTTTACTATCGCGTGCGAAAAACAAAGACAGCAATTCATCGCTATGCTAGTAACAAGGATATTAAATGCATCTATAACGTCATATCTTGGGCGCAGCCCACTCAATAGCCAGGTGTTTTTCGCCATCGCGCTTTTCGACTTTTCCAATGGTTGTAAAGTGAATGTTTTAAACGATTACAATACTGAAGATGAATTCAGTGCAATATATGAATAGAAAAAATGTGACATTAACATTAAATTACCGAATTGTCATGAAAAATCACCAATTAAATATGATAATTCAAATGTGTTGTACAATAGAAAAAGGTGCAAAGGTGTTTTTTTTTTGCAAATCTGTCTGCATTTCCCGCTTTCTTTTCTCGATCATCCAAAAGGACAACTGTTCTGGACAGCGTCATGAAAAAGCGTCTACCCCGTGCGGCCCCTACTAGATGGAACTTTACAAAGAATCGCAAACATGCCTTGAATAAATTATGGACGGCGAGTCGGATAAAAATTCTATTAATCAAGCTCAGGGGTTAATAAATTATTTGGTGGATGATACTTTTAAATTTTGGTTGTTTTTTTTCATTGCCTTACTGCGACATTCTCATTGATCAACTGCAAAGTAGGCAACTAGATGCACTTAAACTTAAGAAGAATTTAGTAACTTTCAACAGCCATTCAAAATATTAGAGACAATATAGAAATACAAATTAATCAAGAATTTGCTAACTTAACTGCTGAAGAATCTACAATGATCATAGAGAATCGCAGAAAGAAACGGAAATTTACTGACAAGCAGGACCCCAATCCGAATATTAGGATATGGAAGGAAATCTGTGATACCTTAACCATACAGGTTCATGAACGTTTCGATGTATACCTAACTGTTGCAAATTTATTTGAAAAATTGGGGAATATCGAGCCGTTTTTCCAAATGAAGACATTAAAACTGAATGTAACCTGTTTGCAAACGTAAATTACCTAAAATTAAAAAATGAACTCTCGGTAATGTACGCACGGGACGATTTTATGAAACACAGAGGGGTTATGCCGCTGTTACAAATGTTTATCTAAACAATCTAACATCAACATTTAGTAATTCTGTGGAATTGCTGACTGTTTTGTGTACCGTCCCAATGACGACTGTGGAAAGCGAAAGATGTTTCTCTACTCTCAGACGAATTAAAACATTTCTAAGAAGCACTATGGACCAGGAAAGGTTTAGCGTGTTAGCAAGTCATCGACCACTTTGCAGCTCAGAAATTTAGGAGGATGGACTTCAACTATAAACAGATTTAATGGTCATGATCCTATGGTGAGTTTAGCAAAATTTTATTATTTAGGTATCTATTTGAAAATTTGATGTCTGACAGTTACATTTGTATTTCTACATAGCAAACTGTATGTATGATACTAATAAATAAAAACTTTTTGGTTTCAATGCATTTCCCTATCCCCATTCCAAAATTTGGTTATATGTGCTCCAGCTGTTTTTTGCCCCACGAACCGCCGCAGGTATTTATACTGTTTACTCTCATATTGTTCGGTTACTTTGATTTGCATTCTTCGTCGTCTCGTAACTTCGTCAAATTGAAAATGTTGATCGATTAGAGAGAGCATTTAAGCCACATTATGCTTTTTTATTTTAAAAGGTCAAGAAAGCTGTTCAAACAAAAACCAACATTTATGTTTTTATGGAAAAGTGGTTTGGTGGGTTCAGAGGCGGATATGTTGACCTGAATAACCAGCATCGCTCTGGCCGTTCTTCAAGCGGATATCGAGGAAATAAAGGCCATAATAGCCAAAAAGCCATAAACCATGGTCCGTGAAATAGCAGATAAGGTAAATATTGGCAAATAGACCATTTTTGACCAAATAAAACACATGGATACATCTGCAGACATGGTGTGTAAGTCCCTCATGAACTTACCGAATCTCTTCGTGCGACCCTTTCCTCAGAAAGAACCTAATGCTCCATTTCTGAAGTGGATGGTAACTGGTGATGAAAAGTGAATTGGATACAACAATGTGCAATAAACAAAAAACATGGAAGTTGCCAGAGTTAGCGGTGTAAATACGGTGAAAGACGGCCTTAACCCGAAGAAAATTGTTAAGAAAATACTAAAAACAAACATGAAAGGCCTCTGCATAGCCCGGAGGTCGCACTTCACTCTTGTTCTTCAAGAATTTGAAGGACTTACTAAGGACACTTGTCGTCCAGGCGCTTTTTCGGGAAAATTGATTGATTTCTAAAATAGAAGATGTGCCCCCCCTCAGTGCACCCCCCCCCAAGCCCGACCTAACTCCGTGTGATTTTTTAAAAGGTTTTCTAAAAGTCAAGTGCACCGTAACCGCCCGGCCCCGCTACTATAGAAGATCTAAAGAAGAATAGTCGGTAAGAAATCGAAGCCATAACACTACAGACACTTGACGCCGCGTTATGGCAAATTTTAGACGACGGCTTCAGGAGTGCCAAGACAGAAATGAAGCACATTTAGGCAAAGTAAAAAAGTTTTTTTGGAAACTTGTTTTTTTTTTGTTTCATTTTTAAAAGTTAACAACTCTTTGGATCACCCTATATTAGGTATTAATATGATTTAGGTTTGTATTTGAGGTGTAAATATTGGGTTGATATAAGAGTTTATACCATATTTTTGCGAAAAATTTAAGAAATATTTTAGTTACGAAATATTTCATTTAATCAATATAGTATGTGCCTTTCCGTTCGATGACTTTTCTCGATCTCTCATAATGCCGTACCCATAGAAGTTCTGAGGTTTCTAACTAACGATTTTTCAAGTTTCTCAAATAATTAAAGTTTTTACCATTTAAGCTGTTTTAAAGCGATATAAATAAATGGTAGTTAGAATGCGCAAATTCGAGCGAGTACAGTGGATGGACCAAAATATCCTAGTCAAGTTGTAAAACTGTGTCGGATGGCTAAGATACTTGCGTTTTGGCGTTGTCGAGATGGAACGTACAGTCGTTTTTGCTTGATAATTCATTCTGCTCCTGATCGATTGCTCGCGTTAATTGCATTACTTGTGAATAGTATCTCTCAGAATTAATGATCTGGTAATCAGGTAAGAGTACAGCATGATAAAAGATTTCCGTCCTTCCAGTTCCACCAAATGCATAGCATAACCTTCTCTGGATGTAAACTGACTTTTGTGCTGGTTGAAAGGACATCTCCGCTCTTACACCATGATTTAATTGTGCTTCGATGTAAATTAATGAATTATTTTCATTTTTGCGCTTCAATATAGAAGCGCAAGTAGAAATTCGATCTTTTTCTGCCTCGGCCGGTCGTCCAAAAAACAGTATGATTAAAATTATTTTCATCAACGGCACTTTCACTGTATACAGTGCATAATATGCAGAAAATTCTGCTTATTTTTTGCCATTTTGAGTACTTAACAATCTTCAAAAACACATAACCAAATTACATAGTGTTTTCCCAAGTACTCGCTGAAATTGCTTCTGTCAAATAATATCATGATTTTATGGGTGCGAAATTCACTTCGCATTTGACATTCATTGTCATCTAGTGCCAAAAACACAGAGATGGTCTAGTACATATTTTCAAGTATTTTCAAGAACATGCTTCTCCTTTATATAATGAAGTCATTGAAATTATTTGTACCTGATGTTTTTTGCGTCTATGGGACAGTATTGCAATAAAAGAATATTACAATAAGAACGACTGGCCTCATAGAACTTATTTTGAACCTGATACTTCAAATATAAAATATACCCGAATATGGGTTAACCTTGTTAACCCATAACCCCTTGTTAACCCAAAAAAAGGTAATGAAAAACTAAAATTAAGTGATGCAAAAACAAAAGAAGTTTGTTTTTTGAACTGTTTTGTATGTGTAATGAAAGGATTTCTGAGCAATAAGAAAGATGAAAACTATAAAAAATTCATAGATGAACTCTTGAAAGCCTATCAAATACTAGGCTGTCGCATGTCCTTAAACATGCATTTTTGACATTCCCATTTCGATTTCTTTCCGGACAATTTGGAAGCAGTAAGCGAAAAACAAGGAGAAAGGTTTCACCAGGACCTCAGGACGATGGAAGCAAGATACCAGAAAGGCGGAAACCCAGCTATGTTGGGCGACTACTGCTGGTTTTTAAAAGGAGACGATGCTACATAACACAAAAGGAAAAAGTGAAAGTTTTTGTACATAATCCTCAGTGTCTTTGCATATATTTAATACGTTTTATACCATACGAAGGACACCACATGTTTATATTAAATAAACATTAGATTGTAAAAATACGTCCTCTCTTTTTTTCCCAATCACTGACCCCATGTGACAAAAAAACTGTACGTGTTACACTAATTAGCTTATCATTTGCGGATTTAGGACTACAAAATACTTCATATACACCTATCCTTATCAATGTTACCTTAAAAAAGTTTAAATTTGTTGGCATGTGTAATTAGCAGAATCTCTTTCCCTTTTATATACAAAAACCAAGATCGTTACGTTTATAATAGTAAAAATTTTAATAGTTCTACTGTCTCATATTGTGTTTTAAAATGGATTACTTTCATATTATTCCAAAGAGTTTTTTTAATTTTCTAATTATTTGTTGTTTATATATTACTTTGATTTTCAATATTTGGAAGGACACCACATTTCCGTCCAATCAAAATAATATTTTTACTGAGTTAGAACTAAAGCACCAACTATAATAATACATACACATATACAAAAATCAATCTAAAAACTATCCATTCGTGAAAGTTGTATTTAAAAAATGCTAGTATGTAATTTGGTCGCACTGTATAAAAAAATCTGTAAAGAAAATCGCAAGAACAATACAATGCAATTAGATGAGAATGTCGGCATTTTTACCGTCTTGACATATTTGTTACCAATTGTAGTAAAACTTTCTTGGCATTGCTGGATTCTACGAAATTCTAAGAAAAAACGTTTTCTCCGCACAGCGGCATGCATTGTTGAAATTATACTTAATTATATTGCGATCGGATTGCCTATTTTATTACAAATAAACGAGTTCCAACTATTTTTATACGTTACGTGAAAAATGCCTCTTTAATAAAAATGTGCTGAGCGATAACGATTTCGGATGAAAAATTATCTAGGAAAATTAGTATTACGCGAAAGGCATTTAGGTTAACATGCGAGCTAAAGTGCTTTAAAAATATATGAAATATACAAAGGATAAACAATCTAACAATATAAAATTATGCCTGAGGATGTTTGAGGCAATTTTTTTATGGAAATTTTTACTAAATTGTATGAGTAAAACAAAGTTGCTTAATTTCCACTTATATTTTTCTCTAAAACATAACGCGGTTCACTACACTGAATTAAAAATTTTAATGAACTCATTATTAATATTAAAAATTTAGAGATATCGGAAAATTCAAAACTTGTATCTTTTGATATCCAAAATTTATTTCCAAGCATACCGCTAGAAGGCACGATCATTATAGTGGATAATTTATTAATTAACAACAAAGTGAACCCAGTAGTTACAGAAGATATAATAAGCTTGTGAAGGATGTGTCTTGATCAAAATTACTTTGCTTTCGAAGACAAATTTACAACAGTAAAAAAGGTTTAATTATGGACAGCCTATTAAGCCCTTTACTTGCAGAAATGTTTATGAACAACATTGAGGAGACAATTTTCAAAAGCAAAATTAGAAAACAATGCTTATATTGGTAGCGATATGTTGATGACATTTTGACATGCTTCGCGGATACTACGAGACAATTGGATGCTTTGTTATTATATCTAAATTCCGATTTCTAAAAATTCGAATAAGCACTCGTTTTCAATTTTCCATAAACCTTCTCATACTCATATAACGATTCACAATACATCCAACCATCCACAACACCATCCACAACACCATCCACAACACCATCCACAACACCATCCACAACACCATCCACAACACCATCCACAACAGCATACACGGGCAGCCTACAATAGAATGATTAATCGTTTAATCAATGTTCCTTTAAATCCAGACAAATACAATACAACGGTTAACAACGGCTATCCAGTTTCAATAGTTGATAAAATAGTTTCCAAAAAAACAGAAAAATAAAGCGCTTTCGGAAGCTTACCTTAGGATTACCTTAGCTTTACCTTAGATTACCTTAGCTTACCTTAGGATTAAAGTATTTGGATCTAAAAATCTTTCTTATTATGAACACATATCAGAATAATAATATAAATTTACCCTTTAAAACTAACAATTCTTCAGGAAAAACATTAAAACAACTATAAATAAAAAATGGGGAAAGACAATAAATCAAGAGTCTACCAAATGAATTGTGGCTCTTGCAATAAATTTTATATAGGATAAACAGGTAGATCATTTAAAGTCAAAATCTCAGAGCACAAGCCCAGCTATCTAAATAATAAAATGGACTCAACATACGTGGAACATTTTATTAAAAAAAAACATACATTTAATAATGAATTTTAAATCTTACACATAGAAAATAAGGATACCAAACTCAATTTAGAATTTAGAATGTTTGGAAATAAACCATCACAAATACACAGATGTCCCCAATGACCAAATAAACTTTAAACATTCTCTGCTATTAAATATCTCAAAAAAAAACAGTCTGAGTCAGGGTTCTGGGAATTCCCAGAAAAAAACATGTAAAATTACTTGATTTCTTAGTACATAATATTTGTCACAATACAATTTCATTCTTTGTCAACCATCCGAAGAAGTTACAGTGTAGCGAAACGCGTTATATTTTAGAGAAAGATATAAATGGAAATTAAACAACTTTGATTTATTTATACAGTAAAATTGTGTAACTAGAAAAATATTGTTTATTCTATTTCGTAATTGTATGATATAATTATAAACAAATTCAGAAATTCCCCTTACATTTGGTACATAGCTATATCCTACAACTCTACGAGGCATGAAACAAATTAGATGATCTATGTCTTCTTGTAGCAAAGAATTACCAAAGAATTACCAGAACCCCATACCAGAATTCCTGGAGTGATGAGTGTACCTCGATCTACAGTGACAGTTAAACTTCGCCTTAAACCGATTGCATCTGACCTTTGGTCGTCTATCATGATCACCAAAACAAAATCCAATCTTCTAACTGAAATATGATTCAATTCTAGATTCTATTTAATTCACTCGTTAAGGTCTATAAGCACACATCCCAATCACAAGTAAATGTCCATCAACATTCACCTTTGAAACAATAGCTGTTTCAAAAGCTTGACTCACTTGCCGAATGTTTTCATGTATGGTTCAGCAAGATATCTAAGATATCATTCATTACATCCTTATACATTTCCAGATGACCAAAACATCATATCCGTTCATAACTCTGATTAACTATTTTATCCGTGTGCTCATAATAATAGAAACATTACTGTTATATTGTACGGCTTTCTACGAAAACTTAAATGTGTTTCGTTCATATCAATAACTCATTTCATGTTAATTACTTCTCAAATTTGCGTAATTATCAGAAACGCTTTTAAAGCCTGAACATCAAAAATATCCCACAACATAATACATTTGTTTAGGCATAATTTAGGCATACAGAAACATAAATTTAACAAGCAATTATATATATTTATATATATATATATATATATATATATATATATATATATATATATATATATATATATATATATATATATATATATATATTCTTCTGGTTCAATTGAAGCAGTCGTTTCAAGCACATTGTTGGTAATTTCTTCATATTGTATATATTATCGGCAGTTATTCCTAACTTTTGCTCGTACCATTCGGTGATCACTTTCGACATTAAAATTGTTAAGGACAGTGCATTGTAAACATTACAGTACAATTGCAACACATTGTTTATTTTGTTGAATATTGTGAATATCTTTGGTCATGATATAATCAATTTCACTTGTGAGTCCAGATAAACTTTTCCATGTCCATTTTCTGCTGATATTTTTCTTATAGAAGAAATTCATAATATAAAGTTCTTGTCCTTCAGCAAAATCAACCAATCTGTCACCTCTATTGTCCCGCTCACCAGTTCCATATGCGCCAGTTCCATTTTCACCATGTTCACATGTTCACCATATCAGAATTATTAGGTTCACAGGTTGAACCGTGTTTTAGATTTGTAATATCTCGACGCTTCGGCTTCCACTTTGAAGCCATTATCAAGAGAATCTAGTTGATTTGCTCTTAGGTTTCAATCTGCCTACTCCCCAAGGTTTACAACTAGGAAAGTTGTTTTTCTAGTTGTGAGGTCTGTGGAGTGGGCATAGTAGGGAATATCATGATGAAGTCCTTGTACCAGTTGTAAACATTTTCACACAGTTTCATCCCCGTGGAACTTTCTTAATATTTTCTATGCATCAGTACAAGAAATTTCGTTTTTTAGATAACTTTAAAAGCAAAATTTTAAATCAATCAATTAATTTGTCCGTTACTTTGTGATAGTTCATTTTTTAAAAAAGGAATAAAACAATTTTTTACTTTGTTAACTGTATATTTAAAACTATAGTCACACAAATTTTGTTCAAAAATAAAAGTGATAGATAACAAAGTAAAAAATTGTTTTATTCTTTTTTTAAAAAGGTTTATAATAAAAAAAATATACTTCTAACTAACAAGTGAAATTACATGAAATTTCTGTCAGATATAAAAGACAACCAATAAAAAATAAATGATTGTATCGATACATAAATCGCGTGAATTTATAAAAGTCACCTTTCTTACTACTGCTCAATTGTATATCTTTTCATGATGATTTGAAATAAAATACTAGACGCAAATGTCAATGTTGAAGGGACTAAGATGAACTGTCTAAAATAAATATTCATGATAAATATATATATACATATATATATATATATATATATATATATATATATATATATATATATATATATATATATATATATATTTATATATATATATATATATATATATATATATATATATATATATATATATATATATATATATATATATATATATATATATGTATATATATATATATATATATATATATATATATATATATATATATATATATATATATATATATATATATATATATATATATATATATATATATATATATATATATATATATATATATATATATATATATATATATATATATACATGGTTAAAAGGTGTTTCGGTCTATTTTAGGTTAAATATATTTTTCATTTAGTAGGCTATGGTACAATGGATGACAGATAAAGTGTTTGATTACACTTGATAACTCTTAAGGTCTTTTGTGAATTTCAAATTTCTTTCAGTTTTACTGGAAGAGAAATAATTGAAACACTAGTAATTGTTGGATACGGTGACAGAAAACGCACTTATGCTGAAGTTTGTCGATTATTCAATCAAGTACATCTGAATAAAAAACATCAGTAAGTCAACAGTTTCAAAAACGGTGAAAAGATTTAATGATACAGGCAGCATTATATGCTGTCCAAAATTAAATCTATATTAATATAAATAAAAACTTCCTAATTTCTCTTAAATACTCGACAAACCTTAGCATAAGTGCGTTTTCTGTCATCTTATCCAACAGTTGTTAGTATTTCAATTATTTTTCTTACGTTAAATACATATTAACTTTATATAGAAATTAAAAGAAATTTGAAATTCACAAATTGACGTTAACAGTTATCAAGTGAAAGTTGAGTAAATGAAAAGTATATTGACTCTAAAACAAACCGAAACACCTTTTAGCCATTTCTTAACTCTATCTTGAAAAGAAAAGCCATACAACATTGATCCCATTGAATTCAAAATAACATGATTTTTCCAACAATGCCAAATTCAAGTACTGCTGTCATTTAAAAAAACAGATTAAGTTAGTCTTGAATTTCAAATATAGGTCAAGAAAAAAAATGAAAATATACTCAAAAAGTGGCAAACCTTTCTTGATGATTGTATACAAAATTTCATTAAGAAATTTCAGTACTAGTACTATATATTTTTGTAAAACGTCATAGCAGCCATCTTATTACCGCCAAAATTGACATTTGTGTTTAGTATCATTTGGCAAATCATCATGAAAAGATACACAGTTAAACAAAATACAAAAATAATTGAAATTTGCTACAAAAATAATGAATGTACTCGGGCTACATTTTCCGCCTTACGTAATATTTATGGTCAACATAATCGAGCTACAGAGCTTACTATTTGTTATTTAATTCAACAATTCGAATCGAATGGTAGTCTTTGTGATGCTAAGAATCCAACCGATTAAAACTTAAAGGTATTTCTGAAAACATCGATGCTGTGTTCTTTCTCAAGAACTTGGGCTTTCTTATGGTACTACATGTAATATTCTGTAGAAAGATTTGCATTTCAATGTGTATAAAATTCAGCTTACACAAGAACTCAAACGAAATGACGATTTGTTGCGTAGACATTTTGCAGATTGGGTTTTAGAGTTTGAAACAGATCCAATATTTCATGAAAAAATCATCTGAAGAGGTGGAGCTCATATTTGGTTCAACAGCTTCGTAAATAAACAAAATTGTCACATTTGGAGTGAAGAAAACCCACATCATGTTCTTAAAACACTTTTACAATCACTATAATTAGCAATTTAGTGTGATTTATGGTCTAGAGGTATAATTAAACCGTACTTATCCGAAAACGAACGCCCGTACTTATCCGAAAATGATAATGCACTTATCGTCAATGGAGAATGCCACAGAAAGATGATTACTGATTTTTCTTCTATGAATTGGGTGATTTTGATTTTGATTACGACATGTAGCTTTAACAACATAGTGCAACATGCCACACATCTTTTGGCACAATGAATTTATTGAGAGAAAAGTTCAATGACCCTGGAATCTCAAGAAATGTTACCTGGCAACCATGCTTAATCCCCATTAGGTTTTCTTCTCTCAGGTTATGTGAAATCATTGGTTTGTACCATAAACCACAAACACTCAATGACCTTAAAATCAACATTATTCAAGTTATCGGTGAAATAAATGCCGATTTATGTGGCAAAGTGATCAAAAATTGGTATTCTAGAATAGAATTAAAAAAAAAATCCTGAGGCAGTCATTTACATGAAATTATTTTTAAATAAAAATGCCATGAACCAGTTAAAAAATCACGTTGATTGTTATATCGTTTTGTTTTTATTCCAAATTTTAAATATATTGCTCTTATTTTATAACATTATATTCCGCGCATCATTTAGTTGATATACTAAAGTAGTAATATAAAAATAGTTACATATGAATTCATTTTATGTCTGAAATTCAAATGGGTTATTTACTTATTACCCACAATGTATAATTAGTGAGCGTTTTAATGCAATATATATTAATTAATTAATAATAAAAAGATTATATCTGAAAATATACTTCGTTTCCTATCTAATATATAGTTGTATGCAAATCAAGTCCCATGTATTCAATATATTTTAAGGAAGCTCTCTAAAATGAAATGAAGTTTATAACCCATAATGGTGTACGGAATTTAAAGTATAGATAATATGTCTCATAAATTCATCTAATTTTATTATAGATATATATTTGAAAGTCAACATTTTAAAAGACTCTCTGAAGATAGTCTTATTATACAATCGATAAGCATATGTCGTGTTCGATAAATCTTGGAAATGTAAAATTTGTTAGCAACTTGCTTTAATGTTGCAATGTATTAATTCTTATTGCATATCTAATATGTATACATTTAAAACTACTACCATACTTCATTCTGCATATAATTAAAATTTGTTATGGCCATTTAATTAAAAAATAAACAGGATTATTTGGAGTTTTTTGATTTTTAATCGCACAAAATATTTTTACAATAATTTAAAAATGATTTAAATCGCCGAATCTTGCTGTACAAATTGTCACTGTTTTCAGCATTCTGTCTTTTCGAGCCATAATAAATTCATTAATATAATTATAGATATATGTTTGAAGGCCAACATTTTAAGAGACTCTCTGAAGAAAGTCTTATTATACAATTAATAAGCATGTGTAACGTCTGCTAGATCTCGAAAACGCAAAATTTCTTAGCAACTTGTTTGAATATTGTAATGTAAGTCATGTGGAAAACACAACAACCTGCGTATCTGCCAAAATGAGCATTTTTTTTAGTTGCTTGAGTTGTCGCGAACCCCACCCATCCCTTCCAATGGAGGGCTCATGTTTCGTCTCTTGGTGTTCAGACTCGTCAGGGTACCAACCCATAGTTTTACAGACTTTCATGCAGTGTTAGATTTCGTTGGATTGCGTCCAAGGAGACAACAGTAGCCGTTTGACTATAGATAGAGTCTACTTATTCTTGAAGGGAGAGCATATTTCGGTATCATCAATAACATCATCACCATCATCACCGTCGTCAACCATCATCAAGCACATCCACTGTAGGATGAAGGCCTCTTCTACATTCTTCCAAGTTTCGAAGTCCCGGGTCTAATATATTTAATGATGTCATCAGTCTATCGTGCTTTCCGTCTTCTTCGTGGACGAAGAACACAACTCTCTCACATACTTTCTATTGTTTTCTGATCCATGCACAGGACTTTCTGTCCCGTCTTGTAATATCAAGCATAGATTTTTCCATTCCCATCTATGCTGCCCAAAGTGTTTGAACTGATTGCCATATTTCACTTCCGTATGTCATAATGTGCAATACGCATTGATCAAAGATTTTTCTTTTCAGACAAAGTGGGAGTTTGCTATTAAACACTATATTTAACTTTACATCCACATTTAACATACCGGTTCACCTCCCGGACGGTATCCCGCTCCATTAAAATCCTCTGGCCAATATATATGTAGTGATCCACAAACTCCAAATCACTTTCTAAAATAGAAATGTTTCTGTTCGCGGTATGTTTATCGAACATAACCAGACACTTTTCAGGTATATTTTTAAGCTAAATAGTTCTCTAGTCTTTTGTAACTCTTGCATGTGTGTTTGCAGCTTCTCTGGATTTTGGGAAAAGAGAACAATCGAAAATCTGCGAATCTAAGATAGTTTAGGTATGCACCATTGATCTTTGTTCCATCCTGTTTCCAAGCCAGACTACAGAATACCTCTTCAAGGCAGCTTGAGCGAAGAACAGGCGATAATGAATACCAATTTGAAATCCCTCGTCTCTTGTAATGGATAACGATATCACCTTTTCAGTCACTCGTCACTGTAGCCCTTTAGTTAACAACTATTTAGACTGATGTTATCGAATTATACTAAGGCATTGTGCATATCTGAATCAAGATATATACACAAAACATCCAGAACTTTGGAATTGGAAAATTGTTAAATCTTGGGATGTTTTGGAGATGGGATTTCATCCTTTACATTCACCGGATCTGGCATCGTCTAATAATCACTTCTTCTGAATTTTGCATAATTTTCATTGTACACAAAAAAAAAATTCACCCATATAAAATGTGATAAAATTAATTAGCTCTGGTCATTTTATCAATGCATCATAATTAACATAATAAAAAAGTAGTACAAATTTGAATGTAATATTAATTAACAAAAAATAATTTAATTGTTAAATTACTTTTTTACTCTCAAACTAAATGATGAACTTGTTGGATTGCTAGTCCAAGACGTATGTTTGACTTATTTGACTAAATAATTATTCTAAGTAACAGCTTCAACATCAAAACATTTCTAATAACACATTTTCTATAGATAATTGACGTCGCGCTAGTTGTTTTTAAAATGGGGTCGAAAAAGTTTATTAATAGGGATACACTAAGTGTATCTCATGGAAAACAGAACTTTTTAAAAAGTAGCTATTTCTAGTGCTGCTATCTTTTGACAGGGATTGACACACGTTTCTCTGACCATGTTAGCAACATCAGATGATTTAATCCAAAATAGTGTTTCATCATGACGAAATTCCCCTTTTCCGTAATAGTACAACATGTACACAACACAATATCACAATATGGAAAGTATGTGTTTTCACACACACAACACAATATCACAACACAATATCGAAAGTATGTGTTTTCGAAGACTTTCGTAACAAAACTAAAGCACATATTGACTTAAAATGCATTAAGAGTTATTAGAAAGAATGCTGCTTTTCAGAATTGTTGCGAACCTTTGAGAACGCACCGCCACCCATCGGAAAAGAAATTGACTTTTTACTCTATCCTTGTGCATTTAATGGAAAAGATGATTGGATGAATTTTGACATACCCAGCAGCATCCTATATAAATGTATACCCGAATTATATAATTACATAGTTAAGTTTTCACGATCAGAAAGTTTCGGAGCCAACTTTTAATATTCTTTTTCAATAGCTTAAAATAACCGATCGAGGAAACATTGAGCTTTACTGGTTAAAAGTGACAAAGAAGCTTGAAATTTTTTAAACTCAAAAATTAGAACATTTTTAAGTGATGCGCAAGATTCCATGAAGGCAGATAGCTTTGTAAATAACAGGGGCAGGTTATTCAATAAAAATTAGAACTGAAAAGAGTGCCCTAAAAGGGTTTTGCTAGGATAATCGAAAAATTAACTGGCATTAAGAATAGTTTCGATTGATGCCGTTGGCTCTTGGGGAAACATAGTAACAATGATAATGATTAAAACACTTGGTATTGGTTTTGAGATATATTCGATTTTTTTTTGACATTCTCGTCCTCGCGACCATTCTCAAAGAGAGTTATGTATAGACTAAACTAAATCTCAAAGTTCTATCCAATGAAGAATAATTGAGATGTTTCCGAAGTCTTGCATCGATGCTAAATAACAACAAAAAAAGAAAAAAAATGTGACAAATCAGGAGTACAAGACATAAAATGTAATATGTGTGACGCTATATACAAAGTGCGTCTTACGGAAAACAGGACTTTTAAAAAGTAGCTATTTTTAGTTGCGCCATCTTTTGACGTGGAAGCATTGGAAAGGTGCATCCTTCACTAACGTCCTGACAAAATTTCATAACATTCGGATTATTAGAAGCCAAGTTATCGCGCTTAAAGTGCAGTGTGTTTATACCATCGGTTTTAAAACGAATATCAGGCATAGAGTGAATATTAAGTTTTGTTTTAAACTTGGTTAAACATGCCCCGAAACGTTTCAATTAATGAAACAAATGTATGGTGAGGATTGTTTATCTTATGGCAGAGTCCACGAGTGGTTTAAACGATTCAAAGAAGGTCGTGAGGACATCAAAGACGACGAACATCCTGGTCTAAAAAATTCCGTGATTACTAAAAGCAACATTGAAATTGTGCGCGAATTTATAAAAATCTCTGCGATACATGAAAATGAAATTAAACATGTTGAAAGACTCAATTAATCGCATTTTGACGGATCATTTGGGACTTTGGAAGGTTGTGTACGCTTTGTTCCACACAACTTGACTGACGACTAAAAATTGCTCCGAATCCAACATTGGAACGACTTGAGATTTGTAAAGTACAGTATTGTTACTGATGATGAGACGTGGTGTTTTCAATATGATTTAGAAACCAAACCCCAAAGTGCCTAATGGAAGCACCCGAGTGAGTCAAATCCGAAGAAAAGCTGTCTCGAGAAGACAAAAATTAAAACAATCTTGATTTGTTTCTACGATTCGGAGAGAATTGTGCACAAGGAATTCATTCCACTTGGTCAAACAATCAATGCTGTGTTTTATCTTGGTGCTAAGAAGAGTCTGTTGTCGCGTATTTGTCGTGTGCGGCCACAATACCCTCAACAAGGCTGCTAGCGTTTGCTGCACGATAATACGCAGTCCCATCGCTCAACGCTCATCACTGATTTTTACCAATAATGGTATTTTAACAATCAATCATTCACCATACTCTTCTAATTTGGCTCTCTGCGACTTTTGCCTCTTCGAAAAACTTCATTTGCTGATAAACGGACATCATTATGCCGACATTGTTTTTTTTGAACAAGTCCTGTTTTCCTTGAGGCGAATCTTGTAGATGTCATAACTCTATCTTACGAGCTTTGATGGTCATTGGGTAACTTTAATGTTATTTCCAATAAATGTTTAAAATTTATTACAGCAATATGGAAAGGTGCTGAACATGTAAGCTCCTTAGTTCCGAGCCTTTAAGAACTTCAGGTATGTAATGTGCACTAGGACACTTGCTAAGTCTTACTAATCTTCTGTCTTATCTTAGTAGCTCTTTGCAGTTAGTAGCAGTTGCAGTAGTTCTGAATAAAAAGCATTCATTATTTCATAGATGTCAGTTGGCTGTAATTAGCATTGCGGTATTTTCATACAGCCGTACATACCCATATGTAAAAGTGCATGTCGGTATCATCACCTGCTTTATTTTTAGAAATATAGCTACAACCACCATCATTAAGAAAGGTAAATTTTGTTCATTGATTATTACGCTCTTTGCAATATCGTTTATTTTTTAACGCTTTTTAACTCTTTGCGGAGAGTCGTGTGTGTTGGTGCGGGCCCAATACCCAATAACTTTTTAAAATTTGATAGATTCACCTGCTGTTATATGTTGTAATGTAACTGATACGGGCTAAATTATTTGAATTAACTGTAGCTCCTATAATGATTCTAGATTATTAGAAAATAGTCCGATATGATTTTTCTTCACCAAAGTTCAAATAAAATTTATGGACACTCCTTTTAGGTGCATCACTTATAATGATAATATTTAATTGTATCTCACAAGTACTAAAATAATACAAGGGATAAACGTGTTGTGTCGCATTCATAACACCCTGGGTATCCCGTATCCAGAAACACTGGATACGGGATACCCAGGGGTAAATTAAAAGTGTTTTCCCTTATAAATGGTCACGTTGAGGGGATGACTTTGAGTGGCGGAAAAAAATTTACTATCGCCACTACAGATCGGCCAGCATAGCCATCTTAAGATGTGAATACTAACAAAAATATAAGCGGCCGTAGTCAGTTTATGGGTATACGCCATCCTATGCTGTTATTGTGTTAGTATTTTGTCAATTTATTTAAATAACCCTTTTGCACAAATAGTGTGTTTTTTTCGATCTTGAGACAGTTTGTGGTAAGTAAATTATAAATATTATATTTTCTATAGTATTTTTATTGAAAACTTTGATTTTTAATTTTTTTAACATTTCTTTATCGGTTTCTTTCATTTTCTATTTAGCTCAAAATGAACACGCGTTCTCGTACTCGCTGTGCGTCTGAAGTAGAAGTATTATATGAGGCAGCTGATATTTTCGACTACAAAGAGAGTGAAAGCGAGATCGAATCGGTTTTTGAAGAGCATCATAACAAGACTGATTTATTATTATTATTTTAAATTATTATTATTTATGATTGATTATTATTTTAAAACCAGTGAAATTTACCTAACTAAATAAATAATTTTTTTAAAATAAAGCTAAATTATGTAATAAGTATCTGCAAGTCCATTAAGTCCCCTTTTAAATGATATCGGAAGAAAGTTTTTATCTATTAATTTCGCCTAGATATGATATTTTGAATAGAACATCTCATTTTAACATTTGTTTTTAATTTTTGCTGATTTTTTCAATGGTATTAGGAATACCATTATTTTTTGGGACATTTTATAGATATAGTCTTTTTCTATACTAATTAGAGGTTTAACTTAAAAAAATATATATATTAAATTGGATAATTTAATTAAAATATAGTAATAATCAGGCTTACATGTACTCCTAAATATTATTGTGGATAAATCTGGGCTTAAAGAAAGCAGTTAAATTGCAATTTACATAAAAACAAAACAATTATAGCAATTCAACGTAAATTTAGGTGGAAATATTTTAATCGTCAGGCGTCTAATAAAACAATAATTTATCGTTTTATGAGCCCAACTGTCAACCAATTTCAAGAATTCGGAACAGTCGAAGATATGGTCTGCACCAAAGGTCCATAAACAGTGCGGTCCAAATTGAAATTGTTCAAAACCTGTTGCCTATCTACAATAATACGCGATTAGAGTACTGTAATGATATCAGATCTCTTGATGTGATGGCTCAGGTTATTTTGTTATGATGATTATTAAATGCAAATGTTTACATACATAAGTCCCAAACTATTCCGAGCAACTCAAAGACAACATCCGTACAGATATACCTACAATAATACAAATATGCTGACAAAAGATTTTGAAAAA
Source organism: Cosmopolites sordidus (assembly GCA_031761425.1). NCBI lineage: Eukaryota > Metazoa > Arthropoda > Insecta > Coleoptera > Curculionidae > Cosmopolites > Cosmopolites sordidus. The sequence goes on along the minus strand of JARFXV010000782.1, from coordinate 282,858 downwards.
TGTGTTAAAAATGACCCAGAGTTGCATTGCTACTTTGATTTATATGATTTAAAAAAATTAATTGACATTAACACGTTAACCTCTGCTTGTATTACATTTAATACACAAAAAAATGTTCCGTTCAACCTGTGTATGTGTTCATATTTGATACACTCAGGAAAGCGCATTTAAACTGCTGTGTTTCTCACGCGCACGCAGTTTCCGTCGATTTATATGGGAGGTCATCAAGCTCCAGGCTATGGCTTCTACTTTTTCTAAATAGTTTGGTCTTCGCATGGAAATCATAGCGGCAACACAGCAAACTTCACACGTGTTCATTGTTTACTTTTACATCGGTCAGCGTGTAATCAGCGGTTGTTACGGGCATATTTAAGTGAATATTTTGTTGTCTGCGAATAGATATGTTATGTCAAATAATAGAAAAAGGTTTTTAAGTTATGGGGACAATATGGCTACATATACAAAATAAAAATGTATGGTGGCAAATAAATTAAGCCGATTGATAAACCAGTGGCTAATCAAGTTGAACTAGAGCTGATGCAGCCTCTTCTCAACACAGAACAAACATTTGTTACGGATAATTATTATACAAGCGTTAGTTTGGCCCACCAACTTAATGATAGCAATACTCATCTCATTGCAGAAAACAGGAAATCTAACCCAAAACCTGTTTTTGACAAACTGTTAAAATGGGGTAAGATGACGGCTCTTGAAAGCAACACTAAAGTAATTGTAGGTAAATGGAGTGACAAACGATGTTTTTGTTTCTATAAAATCTACTACAAAATCGTGCCCGAATATAATTGAAATCCAGACCAGGTGTGAAGTCAAAATAAATCGTTCTGTAATATTAGAATATAATAGTGTATGTATCGAATCAGAAGTCTTTTTATAGTAATCCTATCTATACAGGAGGTGAACCAGGAAAACATGAAAATTTTGTATTGTTACCAGTTACAAGAACATTGGAGAATGGGCTGTTGCTTGTTACGTAGATAAAGGAATGCATAAGTAGGTACTTACCGTTTCCCCAAGAGTAAACCGTTCAAACAGTTATTGTAACTGTAAATCAATAAAGAGAATTCGAAAAAGTTCGAAAACAAAACTTAAATTAGTCATTATTAACTGTTTTAAATCAGACACCTTTATGTTTGCAATTAAAAGTTGATTATTTTTATTTAAAAAGTATTACTCAGTGTGTAGTCACCCGTAGCAAATCGCAAATCAAAACAAGTATTCGCAAGGCGAACGAGACATATCAAATGCTTCATACCCGTCAAATATGCGTTTAAAACTAATTACCGATAGGCTCGGTCGCAGGGAATCTACATCCAAATTGCATGTTTTAGAAAGAAGTTAAACCCCCGAATTCGGACAACTAACAAAACATGTAACGCCAACGACGAGATAAATGAACTTAGCGTTCGGTCGCTGGAGGTAAACGTCCGACCAACGATGTAAAACTTGTGGCGAGAGGATGGAATTTTAATCCGCATTATTTGGTGTGATGGGTCGACAGACGTTCTTCTACATTAGGAGATTTTAATTTTTAATAATATCTTAAAATTAGTTAAAGGAAAGAAACTGAACGATGGTTTTGTTCTGAAAAATTGTTTACTGTGATAAATGTTGAAGGGGCGGCGTCCCAATACCCTCCCTCACGACCCACCACTGCTCCCACCCGTCATTTCGAAAACTAAGCAATGTAAATACCAACTGTTCCGCAAAAATAATTGCCACTTTAAATATTTAAGGACGCCTCTGGATAATATTTTAGTCTACTAATAAACTAATTTCGATACGACAATCAAAGCTATAAATCTTATCTAGCAATAATTTCACCGCTGTGGGTAGTTTTCTTTGAACGTTATCTCAAAATGGTCATTCACGTATAGAATCTGTTTAAAAAATTCTCGTGTTTAATGATCGAATGTTTATAACCTATAAATATGTTTTGGGTTCGAGTTATCGATGATTCTTCGCGTTAAGTTCCGTTTATTTTATGATGGTTGTATATTTTAGAGCCCACATCCTAAGAAATTATCCGGGTAAAATTAGTGAAATGGAAAGATGTAACGCTATTAGATACTATAAATCCATAAAGCGCGATATTCTACATGTATGCATATCAAATTAACTATGCCACACATACATACACACCTATTTCCCTTTCGACATAGGCGTAGATATTATAATAATTTAATGGAACATATTAATAAAATATGCAAATTTTCTTAATAAAGATTCGTAGACATTAAGGTAGTTCACTCGTAAATTAATTTTTTTTACGAATTTATGCAATTGAAAAATTATATTAAGCTAAGTATCCGTTATTTCACGAAAATATCATTTCTTTTTCGCCTATTCTGAAAGGAGATATTATATTATATTATATTATATTGAGGCTTCCGTAGTTGCATATTGAAGAGATGTACCAGTTAGGTTTTCAGATTGGCCTGTCCATTTTTTTGGAGGTCTACGACGTGATCTATCATAGTCAATGCGCTTGAGATCTTGTTTTTTAATGGTCCAATGTTGAGCGGGAGTTAACAATACTAGAAAAACTAAGATCTGTTTTTTGTGTTCTGTGTAGTGCCCCTATCTCTTTAGATTTTCTGCAAATTTCGTATTATATTTCTTATCATTTCGCATCTTCTTTTGATATAATAAGTGTTACCGAATATGCTCGATATTAAAAGCCAAAGATTGACGAATGACATACTATCTTAAATTGTCATATTTAACTGATGTTGGGCATGTTATTGTTTTGATGATTCATAGTTATTATTTTCGTGTATTTCTAGTCCGTAAATATAGGTTAAATCCTTTTTTTTTATAATTAAGGTCAGATGCCCTGGCCGACCTCTTTAGAAGTGTAATGTCATTGGTATCTTAACTTAAAATAAGTTAGTTATTTTAGTGCCACTAATTCTAACACTCCTCGTCCAATCCTCCAGAGCTCTACGCATGATATATTCACCATAAATATTGAATAGAATTGGCGATAAGATGTATCTTTGTCGGACTCCTATATTTACGCAAAACTGATGGGATGTTGAGATCTTGTATTTCCCCCACTGCTTTGTTTTTTCATATAAATGAAAAACTAAGCCAATCAGGTGATCTGATACTACCATTTCCTTCGAAATTTGCAATAATTGCTCCCATTTGAGGCTGTCAAACGCCTTCCCCTAATCAAGAAAACAGAGATATTCAGTATGGTTGACTTCTCTGGCTTTTTACCTCTTTAAAATACCTGCTAGAAAATATGGATAAAGTCCTTTTTGACTGACTCAATTGGTAGAGGTTAATTCAATGTTAAGACATCGAATTGATGGGTCATCTGCCGTACAGTCCTGATTTGGCACTCAACGATTTATTTTTGTTCCCATCCGCGAAGAATATACTACGTGGTCAACTATTCTCGACGCCAAAAGAAGCGGTTCTCTTATCCATTTTTTGCTTTATTGATTTTTTTTTATTGACCTAAATCGTAATGGAAAAAATGCTATGAAAGTGCTATGAAATGGGCTATATGTATCGATCATCGTGGAGAATATTTTAAAAAAGCATAAAACCATTTTGACCAAAACCAACATATATATATATATATATATATATATATATATATATATATATATATATATATATATATATATATATATATATATATATATATATATATATATATTATATATATATATATATGTATGTTGCTTGTAGTAGATATCAAAGATATTCTCGTTTGTGTTTTGGATGATATACTTCATCCATATATACTTCAAAGTCATTTAGTTTAGAAATTTCAAAATTTCAGAAAATTTTAAAAATCATCGAAATTCTAAACTTTTAAGGATTTTTTCGTTAATACACAATACTTTGTCAATACTTTGCTAATACTTTGTCAATACTTTGTCAATACGTTGTCAATACTTTGTCAATACCTTGTCAGTACTTTGTCAATATTTCGTCACTACTTTGTCAATACTTTGTCAATACTTTGTCAATACTTTGTCAATACTTTGTCAATACTTTGTCAATACTTTGTCAATATATTGGCAATACTTTCAAGAACTGTACAATCAAGAACTGTAAAGAATCATAAGAAAATCATAAACTTTTTCGTTAAGGATTCTGCTCTTTACTTATAACATATTTTCAATAGAAGTAAACTGTGATAATACATAAGAAATACAGAATGTGTAATAATAATGACAGTTATTGGTTAAGTGATATCTGTATATATATTTTAACCACTCTGGCGATACAGTGAAAGCAATCAACGAGGATAAGATTCTTCTAATGTGTCGTTACCATATCTTTTAAATTGCCACTTGTATTTTACTTTATGTATATTACAAACCAGATAACTTTTAATTGCTCAATCTTATCGAAAATGATGTTTCAATACAACTTACGTTAAACGAATTCTATCATATAAGAAGGTGATGATTTACGCCACCACTGAATAACTTAATATATTAGATTGGACGTAATATTAAAATGGTTCTATGGCCAACTATCTGATAAATAAATCTTACTGCTAATAATTTTGCAGCTCTAAGTAATTTTTTGAGACTTACATATTGCGAACGAAGATTCACGTTAAAAATATTTCTTTTCATCTTTTGATGGGTGGATTCGAAAGCGAATTTGCATAAAATGGGTGTTTGGAAAGCAGTTTAATATACGGCAGTATCCTGATTCTACATTTTATGGGTTTAGTTAATCGCTGCTACTTTATGTATTTGATATTTTCATATTTATGTAATTTATATTTTCATTTTCTTTGTGATATTTACTGGAAAAAATGTAATACTTTAAAAAATGAACTTTACTGTATAGTGGAATTATTTAGAGTGCAAGGAAAAGTACTATCGTAAATTTAACTAACCATTTGCCACATTATTTTAAAGAAAAAAGTTCTTTACAACAAGTGTCAAAAACCTAATTGTTCGTGAGAAAAAAATGCAAAATTTAAGTAAAAGCATATTTGGCAAATATGAATTAGTTATTACTTAAGGAATAAACTACAAATAAATTAATTAATATTGTTAAAACTTTTTTTAATTAAGAATCATGCTAAGAACAATGTGGCGAGATTGCTACAAAAAATATATTGTGTATGCAAATATAACGATATGCTTCGTATTTACGGAGAAGCGGAGAAGGTAAGTAAGGGTACAATCACTCTTATCCACTAATTTGCTGCTGCTGGCTCTTATATATATGTCAGGACCTTTTTAACGTATACGGGAAATTTGGTTAGAAACTTTCTTGGAACTTTTAATGGTTTAGTTCATTACTATACTTTATGTATTTCATATTTCCCTATTTCATTATACGATATTTAATATAAAAAAATCAACACTGAAATATATACTTTAGTGTTTGACTGAATCATACAGGGTGTAAGAAAAAGTAATTTCGTAAATGTAACCAGTAATTCTTTATATCACTTCAAATAAAAAAGTTCTTTACAGCAAGAATCAAGAAATGTCAAATCAAATATCAAATAATGTAATGAATCAAATATGTGTAAAAGCTTATTTGACATATATTAATTGTTTATTACTAAACGAATAAACTAATGAAACTTATTAAAACATTTTCTTTTAAATTAAGAATTATGCCTTGCGTAAGACATGCATCAGCCTTGTATTAGCCAAAATGTGTTCTATTTTTATTATTTTTTTTTGGATACGGATAGTATAGTTCCAAAATTTTCAAGAATGTAGGTGGCTCTGAGAAATCGGTACTAAAGTTGAAGAACAAATTTAAAATTTCCTTGTTTAAGAGGATTTTACCAGAAGTACCTGAAGTGCTGCGCGACAAGCTAAAGTTTCTCATTGTATTATACATAAAACACTAGAAGAGTAATTGTTCTACCCTTATCATGTAAGGAAGGGTACAAACACTCGTACCCTCTGATTTGCTCCTGCCGACCCGATTATAAATATGTCAGGACTTTTTTAACGTGTTTGGGAAAATTGGTTAAAACAGTGCCAGACTTGTATAGACTTAAGTGGTAGACATTTTGAACATTTAATTTAAAACATAATAATCATATGTTTCTTAATGCGACCTGAATCCAAAACGTGGTATAGTATGAAAAATTAGTGCTACTAAATTCAACTTTGACGTTCAATGACAAGAATGTGTTATTTTTATAGGTTTTTTTTTGTATCAAAACAAATCAAATTTATGATGAAACGTATGGAATGAATGGCCATAAAAACATTACGTTAAATTTTCAAATAATACCTTAAGAGGCCACTAAAACAAGAAACTGAATACGGTTCGATCCAAATCAACACGACTTTGTCATTGTTAAGAAAATTAAAATGCTTTAATGTAGGTTGTGACCTGTTTTCATTTCCACTTTGGATGCATGTTTTAAGGAAACTTTTTGTTCAAAGTGGTGCAAAAAATCGTTGGTTAAATTTACTAAAGTATTTTCCATTACTTTCCTGTATAACGATAAAAATGTCAAGAAAATCTATTTATATAAAATTTATAACAAACATTAATGATTAGTGGGTATGGTTATTATAACAATGAGAAGTATGAACACAATTAGATGATCTATGTCTTCTTGTAGCAATATATCTCAAGCACGATGTGTATATATATAAAATATATATATATATATATATATATATATATATATATATATATATATATATATATATATATATATATATATATATATATATATATATATATATATATATATATATATATATATATATTTTAAATATAATTATGTATATGTTATGTATAAAATTTCACCCATCTTCCAAAAAAAGGCTGACTCTTCTATAGCCTTTATGACTAAACGATCTATAAACTCATTGCTAGATCAAACACAGTTCCTTTCTTGGTCTCATTCAGTTCTAGTTCGGCATCATTCTAAGCAATTTTTGTGGTGCGCTGTAAGAAAATACACCAAATAAGGATGATAAGCACGCATCCCTAAGGCATTTAAATATCTGTCTTATCTGCAGCTGCAGTAAAGTATCACGCATTTGCACTTTATGTTTTCATATCGATTTCGTATAGCAATTAATTTTAGATGTTGTTCATCACGTCGTTGTATTATTGTTTAACTATGGTTCTGAAACCATCATAGCCAAGCCATAATGGTAAAAACCGTAATGTCCCATCATTCTAATTAATACACGAGTACTTATACTTTTTTTCTTTTATACCAATATATATATATATATATATATATATATATATATATATATATATATATATATATATATATATATATATATATATATATATATATTATAATTGCAACCATATATCCATTCCTGATTATCTACTTTTTTAGACCTAAATATTTCAGATCAAAAAATTTAAACTTTTTTGAGGTAATATTGACGAAAATAAGCGTATATGAAATAACGAACATGTGTGAACTGACGACATATTTTTACAATCTAATATTTATTTAATATAAACATGTAAAACGTGTTAAATCTATGCATAGATACTCAGGATCATGTGAATAACAAATATATTACATTATTACATGAAATGTCATACAGCGACAAAAACGTTCACTTTTTCAACTTGTGTTCTGAAGCATCATCTCTTTTAAAAAAACCAGCAGTAGTCGCCCAACATAGATGATGTCGTCAACATCGTCCTGATATGCTGGTAAAACCTCTCTCTTTGTTCATCGCTTACTACACTCAAATTTTCCGGAAAAAATCCAAATGGGAATGTATAAAATGCATTTTTAAGGACATGCAACACCATTGTATTTCATAGGCTTTCAAGAGTTCATCTATGAGGTTTTTTATAGTTTTCGTCTTTTTTGTTGGCCAGAAATCCTTTCACTACACTTACAAAACACTTCCAAACTGCCAGTTGGTTTTTATTTAATTTTTCTTGAAAACGGAAATCGCCTAGAAGCTTCCTTATTTCTTTTAGGTTCTTGAAACTTTTCCTTCTTTGTCCATGGCTTTGACAAGATTTTTCATTAGTCCAAGCTTAATATGGAGAGGTGGAAAAAGCACATTTTTTGAGTTAACAAGGGGGGCATACTTTGTTTGTAGTATCATATTCAAAAGAAGTTATGTGAGGCCAATCTTTCATACTGTAATGTTCTTTTTCTGCCCTACTGTCAAATAGACAAAAAAAATAGCAATTCATTGTAAAACCGTCTTGAAGTCTAATCCCCTAACACTAATCCTCCTAACACTAATCCCTCACAAATATCCCACTGATACTGTTTATATTTAATGCGATTTAGTATGGTTGCTAAGTTGTCATAGCTTTCTTTCATTGTCACTGAATAGATTAAAGGAATAGATGGGTTTTGGTTTCCATTATGAAGCAAGACTTCTTTTAAGCTGTACTTCTACGAATCTATGAAAATCCGCCACTCGGAAGGAACATAAAAACTTGAAAATGTTACATTCCTATTTCGGTAAAGTGAAAGGATTGTATTTTTATCTAACAGGTTCCACTGTTGAAGTCTGGAACTAAGAAGTTCCGATTTTTGTTTTGACAATCCCAGGTCACGTAATTAATTCATTATGAGTTTTTAAGTGAGGTTCACTGCTAAAAAGCAGTGCAGTAAAAAGTAGTTACTAAAAATGTTGAGTCACAACCGGTGTTCTAAGGAAGTTGTGAGAAACATGTTGTTCAGGTTTAAAGGCGCAATTGGTACTGGTAGTTTCTGGTTATGAGGAACTGGCCTAAGTGCAGAAGGCAAATTTGGATACTGAATTTTGACCCTTTGCTTTTTTGAAATCCCTTCTGTTTGAGTGATACAAAAGTAGCAATCACTTACATGGTCAGTAGGTTCTAACCACATCATAGGAACAGCAAACGGCATAGAATTTTTCTTGCGATGCATCCACTGCACTAAATTTACGTGACAACTCACGTAGGAAACATGAGGAGTTCAACTTTTATCTTGATCTCCAATTTGGCGCTTAAAATATAAAAGATAGGCTTTTTTAACTTCCTCGGAAATAGATCGAGCTTGTGAGTTTAAAATAAATCGTTCGCATATATAACAAAAGTTATCCGCTGGATTTTTGCAAAATTGACGATTAGAATTTTCCTTTTGTATAAAATCGACTTAAACACTTGACTGTACTGTAAACGAGACAGAAACAAACTATACTATAGAAAACAATTAAACTGTCCTTAAATGTTCGTAGAATACTGCGGAAATACCCCCAGTGGTAATTCCTACATTGTCTAGACCAAAGTCAGGTACAAATAATTCCAATAACGCCATGATCTAAATGAGAAGTAGATACTTGAAAATGGGACATGCTAACCATTTCTGTGAAAACGTGTTTTAATAACTACCTGATTGAAATGTAAAAAGAGCATTCTAATCAATGCTACAAAAGTCATGTCGACCTGTGTATTTAAACTTATTTTAATATTTAAAAGGATATTTATAATTTAATCCTTCTAATTTAATATTAGAAGCAGTATGGACAATATTGGAGCACCTGGTACTAATTGTTGTCTCTAAAGTCGCGGTAGAATCCAGCTCAATATATTGTATTCAAATGCATTCGCCGAAATTGTATCAAAATGTATATACATGCATCAAAATTCTTTCACCGAAAATCACATATATTGAGGATAACCTTTAGCAATATCCTCTGATGGATTGAGCAGCTTGATGGTGATCGGCAACACACCATCAGGTAAAGGAAGAGAGGGGTCTTGGAACCAAGTTTGCACTCTATTTCCGGCTACTACTATACTGTAGGTGATATTATTATAAATGTACATGTTTCCTAGAAATCGGTTTATGCCTCGGATGAACAGGGTGGATTTATCAAACGACCAATGCGAAAAACAGAACAATTAACTTATGGAAATCGAGAATATACTCAGAACAGGTACCTGGGACATTAAAATATCTAAGCGCAAAAGTTTACCAAAGAGCTAATATATACAAAATAGACATAAGCGCAATTTTTGAATATAAAACTACAGGAAGGAGCATATCACTCTGTAAGTGGGACCTGAATGGTGGCTGTATATAGCCGACTACTGTTTCCGGTTTGGCAGTGGCGTAGGACAATACGAATGAAAACAAGAAATGGATAAAAGTCTACAGTTGTTTAAAACAATAAATTATTGTTTAATTATCGTTGCTGTATTAAATTAATGAAGACTTACTAGATACGATACAGTAGAGAAATTTAAAAATTTAAATTAATAAAAAAAATCAATTTTTTCAAAGAGTAAAGTATCTTTTATGTGGCCAGTACGACAAAATCTAATTAAGAAATTGGAATCTCCTATCATAAAATCATATCATTTCCAATAATTTGTTAGGTAATCAGTTGCATCTTGCACCGAGTTAATGTTCATATTTAAATTAGGTATATATATATATATATATATATATATATATATATATATATATATATATATATATATATATATATATATATATATATATATATATATGAAAAATGTAAATGAAATAAAAACCCGTAATATTGACTGAATTATTTATTATTACAATATATATGTTATATATCAACTCAACCCCTGTATATTATATTTACAAAGTTAAAAGCATACAATGTATCATAAACGCAATATCAGCAGTTCAACCCACATATCCTCAGTGCCATAAACAAGCCAAGGTTAAAGCCACGTCAACAGAATCGCTTTTCTACGCCCTTTCCCGTGGTTCCAATAAATAAGTCCAAGGTTGCAGCATCAGCAAAATCCTACAACAACGCAGTTTCCCATGGCGATCTGTCCCCACGAGGTCCAGATGCCAAGTCAGCAGGCCTGAACATATAAGAACCAGGACCACCGCCCAGCTATCATCAGTACTATATTTTTTCTATATCATTATTAACTTTTAAAGTCACTATAGCATTTTGATCACATTTAAAGTATTTCTATTTTTCAAGATTCTATTGTATAACAGTAATCTTTTATTTTTTTGTATTCATATTTGAAACCAGAAAGTAACAAAGTGTAAAACTCACAAATAAATATTTTTTTAAAAAGTAAAGTTAAGTGAAAATCATTTAAGATATATATATATATATATATATATATATATATATATATATATATATATATATATATATATATATATATCCTTTTTAACTGTGTGTGTATTACGAATTTTTTCATCTACTACATCGTTTTTGCAAATATTAATTTATTATTAATTCTTGTAGTGTAAATAGTCAATAAATAAACTAAAGAGTTAGATATAAACTCGAGAATAAACTCATTTTTCACAACCAAAAAAAGCTAATTTTCAAGAGTTAGTGCTATGAAAGATATTCATCAAAATGATAAAAAAAATATTTTAAATAGTTCACTTCAATTGTTGGAACAGTATTTGGTAGTAGTTTCACTTTTCCCTTAGAAGTTCTATCAAAACAATTTCCAGCAAAATGATGGAAACATAAAAACATCTGCGGTTTGGAATAAAGTCTGACTTTTTAATAAAATTAATCCACTCTGTTCTTCTATTTGGAATCTTTGAGAAAACTTGAAAAACGATAAACTGGTTTAATAACGTGAAATCCAAATCAAAATGGAAGTAACATTTACATTTATTAGTACAATAATTTCTGAAAAGGATTATAAAAAAAGGTAAGACTCTGTATTATTACTTATGTTTTATAGATGATATGAGTAAACTAACATGTTTTATATGTATCAAACGAAAATTCAAAAATAATCTGAATTTTTCAGACCCAGTATCTCAGAAAATGAAATATTTTAGGACATACGTTAAAAAATTAAGTTGTAAAAAAAGATAATCACTATCTTGAATAACATTATAATTATATTATTTTATCTAAATCAATTTTACTACGCCTATGCATACCAGGCGATATGTTAGCTTCATAACCTTAACATTTTATTCAAACAAATATTTTATTTCTAAATAATTGACAAATTTAGAATTAAAAACACTTACCTGTAATATTACTCCTGAATTTTTTCGTGTCAGGGAACAACCACAAGACGCACAACTAACCATATTTTGTGAGTTTACCTTACTTCTGATATTATTGCTTTTATTGTCAATATAATAAGTATTAATATGTATTTACACTAGAATACACAAAAAGAGTATTCCAGTATACTTACTCGGCACTAATCATTGATTAAAATGCACTACAATTGCTGAAATCTACTATTAAACTTCTAAGTTGTTGACACCAACTACCAAAATTCCAAAACAATGAGTCATCTGCGGTGTTTCAATATGGACGTTTCTGTCTCCATTTATATGTACATAAAGATAGGCAAGGCTCCTTCCTGTTAGTTTTATATTCAAAGAGTGCGATAAACGAAACGAGGAACAACTTTAAACGCTAGAATAAGCTAGATAGCTACTTAAAGATGTACACTGCCAAAGAAAATATAAGCCAAAGTAGGAGTTGCTATATTAGTAAAGCAAAAAAAAAACGTATTAATCAAATCGAGGAATACAATACCGTAGGTAGTTAATACATGAAACAAAAAAATAAATATTAAACGCCATACTATGCTAGATGACTACTTAATGATATACAGTACCAAGGGAAATATGAGCCAAAGTAGAAGTTACCATATTAGTATAGAAAAAACTTATTATTGAAATCAATGTAAGCAATTACATATGTTGTTAAATTTATTAATGACTTAATCATCGTATTTAAGTAAATGTTTGGAGATGAGTGTGTCGAATATTGTCAGGAAATGTAGCACGTTCGGCAGGAATATGTGCATGCAGTTTACATAGGGTATTTACGAATAGATACTATAAATAGTATATGTTATGATATCAAATTTAAATTGTTTCTTAACCGTATGAGAAGCATAAATTTACTGCAAGTGCAGTAGTTATTTAAAATAGTTATAATAAAACAGCAGTTTATTCGTGAATATTTTTGTATATTTTTTACCATATCTATTAAACGCACCTGTGCTTTCATATATTTGTCAGCTTTTAACAATTTTAGCAAAAAAATAGCGGAACGACAATAAAAAGATTGTTAATCATTAACATTAATTTATAATTTATATCCATAAAATAATATGTGTTAATTAGAAAATATGTGTAAATCATAATTAAGCTGTGTATTATTTGAAATGAATCGTAATGGCTATTTCTTAAGATAATTATTTTTTAATATTTCTTGAGATTGTTCTTTCAAAGTTTAATATCAAATGCAGAATATGAATATTAAGGAAAAATTAGAACGCACATTGTTGCTTTCATTAGAAATTCAGTTATACCCAAAAAAACACTATATAATCTACATATCTTGGTTCTGGAAAAGGAATTTGAATTGAAATTAAATAATTATACTTGCTAAATTGGAAGTCTTAATATGCTCTTTGTTATTTATTATATAATTTTCTAATTATTATGCACTCGCCTACAAACGCACCGTGCAACTTCTATCTGTTTCCTAAGGTGAAATCTAAATTAAAAGGAACAAGATTTGAAGCTGTGAAAGAGAAAGCGGCACACATTCTGAAGGAGCTGACAGAGGAAGACTTCCAACACTGTTTTGAACAATGGAAGATTCACATGGAACATTGTACGTATAGAGTAGAGATATATATTAAAGGTGACGATAAGTTAATATGTATGAAATCAATATAAAATGTTTTACAGTCTCTTCATTTAACGTCAGTCTCGTTATTTAATTGTCACACCTCGTATATTACAATCTACATAAGCAAAAACAATGGGTAACACCAGGGCAATACCATTTGCCCACTCCAAATCCAGGTCTTTACCAATTATTCACAATAAGATTCTGAATCCTGATGAAAACATAAGTGCTAAATATTATTTTTCTTAGCTTAATGGAGCAAACATGGTTTTAATTCAAAAATGTCCAAGACTAATTAATCAAAATGTGTTATTCTGCAGTATGACAATGCAAGACCTCATAATTCCAGAATCACCCAAGTAAAATCAAAGAGTTAGGATGGGAAGTACTTCCTCGCCCACCGTATTCTCCTGATTCTGCACCATTTCCTCGCAAAGGGGATTGAACCTTTCTCAAAGATGTTAATATCCATGGAGATATAGTGTAGATTAAAACTGTATTAATTCTTAAATAATATATAATTGTATGCAGTGTCAAAAAACGACATTACTTATGGATAAACCTAACACTAAATAAGAATGGATATTTCATGTATTGGAAATATTTTAACAAAACAAAACCCTCTCAGTAATAGCTTGAAACTTGCTACTGATAGTGCTTTAATGATAATAAGATTTACGAAATTGTTTTTTTTTGCATTGCGTTTTTGCACATTTTTTGCTTCTGAAAATTGGCTTTTTGCTTACTTTCTTTCATAAAAATATAATTATCTATTTAGTTAACAAAATGCGTGTCGAAAAATGTATTAACGTTCGTCATATTATTCTCTACCACTTTGAAGAAGGAATGAATATTTAATAAAATAAGTTCCTACTGTATTAGTAATACACTGTATCAAAGCAACTGAGGAAATCAGATGCGATTAAGTATCTATATATATTATATTGTATTGTATTGTTTAACTTATTATATATATATATAATTATTATTGTTTAACTAATATTATATTGTTTAACTAATTTTGAACTGAAAACGATGAACAGAAAACCCCAATTACACTGTTTCGCACAGAAGCTCATTGGCTATCAAATGGTGCCTGATTAACAACTTTAGTTGGTTCCAAAAATGATATAGCTTATGTAACACGCTTAATAAGTTTAATGATAGAAATCTATGACTTCAAGGCGACCAGCTGAATTTAATAAAAAATGAAACTGTTATTTCTGTTTGTAGACATAAATTTTCGAAAAATATCAACAATAAAAAAACTGGATGAAGATTTTTGTACTTATTATTACATTTGGTATAGTTTTTTGTTCTGACTTCAGTCAACGATTTAAATATATTCTTAACATGAATATACTCTTCAAAATGATAGAAACAAAATGACAATAAACTGAAAAAAAAGTTCTGACTGAAAAAAACATATTTGATATGAGAATCAAACACTAATAATGATGGTCACTATAGCAGCATGCTAGCTTAGTTTTCCTCACTAGAATTTTTTATGTATTATAACTTTTTGTGGACAATGCTAATGTTTATATTGTCTACTTTAATAAATAATTTTAGACTATTTAGCTCGAACGTAACATTAATATTTTTATTTCGTAGAACGTACATACAGATAGAGATACATCAACTCACATTAATTTTGTACTGCTTCTTTTTGTTTTTATTTTAATAAGACATGATTCATTTTTATGGTCATGTTGAAATTTTATATCAAAATGTGAGTAAAAAAATAATTACTTTTATGGCCTGTATCCTCTCTATTTTGTTTAACTAATTTTGAACTGAAAACGATGAACCGAAAACCTCAATCGCATGCACTTCGCATAGAAGCTCCTTGGCTATCAAATGGTGCCTGATTAACAACTTTAGTTGGTTTCAAAAATGATATAGCTTATGTAGCACGCTTAATAAATTTAATGATAGAAATCTATGACTTCAAGGTGATGAGTTGAATTTAATCAAAAATAAAACTGTTATTTCTGTCTGCCGACTAAAAATTTCCAAAAATATCAACAATAAAAGAAAGGGATGAAGATTTTTGTAGTTATTTCATAATTGGAGAATACTCCGAAATACGAGTTAAAGTAACTAAGATCCAAATTTTTTATAGCCCCACCATTAAACATCACTCCACAGCATGAATAGCTTATGAATAAACTCTATAAACCTGTATGGATAACCTACGGATAAACCCTATAAATCTGAATGAATAAACCAAATAAACTCTAATAAACTGTAATTTTTGCAGTATTTCGTGAAGATTAAATTGAATTTTTTTTCAAATAACAAGCCATCCAATGCACATGTAACGATATAATATTAAGTTGATGCATAATTACCCGCGGATTATTTATGCACATTTTTCAATTTCGAAAATTGGTATTTTGTTTGCTCTTTTTTATACAAATATTTTTCGTTATTTTATGTTGTACCATTTCCAGATAATATTGAAAGGGTCAAAGTCGATCTATTGGAAGCGAACTATTTGGAACAATCTGCAAAATACAATGTCAGGAATGGTTGCCTTGTTCAAATCAGGAGATTCCAGCTTGTAGGATATATCGGGAAGATGTAAACCATCGAATTTCGACAATCAGGCATTTTTGGCAACTGTGGAAGAGGACGAAAGCTTGACAATCCGAATGTGGGCCAAAAATTTCAATGTCGACCAATCAACGATTGTTCGCCGCCTTAAGAAGCTCGGTAAGGATAAGGAAATTGCCTGGATAAGTCCTATATGAGCTCTCCGACAAAAACAAAGCCGCCTGTGTCAAAAGACCGCGTAAAAAGAACTAAATTGTCTTCCATCATGACAAGGTGCATCCACATGTCGAGGGTCGCGTAGTCGAATCCATTGCCAATAAGAAATGAAATAAATTTGCTCCCTCATTCTCCTTTCTCTCTTTCCAAAGCACCCATCGTACTATCATGAATTGCTTCGTTGAAAAATGAATTGCGTGAATTGCCTCCAAAAACCAGGCCTTTTTTGCCTATGGAATCAACGGCCTGCCAAGCAAATGGGAAGCCGTTATTGAAGTAGGGGGTGAATAATTGGAATAATTACACTGGGGAACAATTTGAAAAATAATTTCTGTTGAGTTCGATATTTAAGCTATTTTATACGCAAATTGACATGCTAATTCCAAAACTTTATTTAGTTTTTTTCTATCACGTCAAATTGTTTTTATACAGTTGTTGCGCATCCGACTAAGCTTGGCGAATCACAGAAGTTACTACTGCTCTCCTACAGGCGAACCTTCTTCGACCTAGGAGTGGGGGCGTGAGTGACGTTGCGTCATCCAAAACTAGTTCGGTCAGTTACGCATGAGATGCTAAAGTACGCGGGTCTGTGTCGCTCTGATATAGTGAAGTCAAAGTATACATACACAACTACAGATTTTCGTTAGTTCTGGAGAACTATCAGAGGCAGACTCTGGTAGTTCTCGTCCTAAGTGCTTAAACAGCCCTGATTCATTTTGTTATATATGTGGCAATTTTACCATCCCCATTCAACTGACTAATATTAGTACATTTGTCGGGCAAGCCTATTTTGCTTATTTTAAAGTGAAAATAGGTGACCAGGATAAATCATGGACCCCTCATAAAGTGTGCAAGCAGTGTGTAGAGAGTTTACGAATGTGGACGAAGAGAACACGTAATAAACTTTCGTTTGGTATACCAATGGTTTGGAAAGAGCCCAAAGATCACTTTAGTGATTGCTACTTTTGTATAGTGAAAACATCAGGATTCAATAAGAAAAACAAACATAAAATTGAGTACCCTAGTTTACCGTCAGCTATACGCCCTGTGCCTTATTCAGCTGAAATTCCAGTGCCAGTTTTTCAAGAATTACCTTCTTTAGAAATACAAGAATGTGAATCAAGTGAATATCGAAGTGACTCCACCGACGAAGAATTCAAAGTTTCCAATGATTCTGTTCGTAAAATATTCAATAAACATGAATTAAACGATTAATCATGAGATTTGGGACTATCCAAAAAAGCATCGGAATTATTAGCATCAAGACTGCACGAAAAAAATTTGCTTGACTAAGGAGCTAAAGTCACTTACTATCGATCCAGAGAAAGTGAATGTAGGCAGTACTTCAGAAATAATGACGGATTTGTATATTCCCAGAACGTAGAAGGTTTAATGAAATAATTGGCCATTTCTAACTATAACGCAACTGAATGGCGATTGTTTACAGATAGCTCAAAGCGTAGCAGGTTTTATTAATTTATTTAGCAATTGCATATTGGCATCAGCTCTTTTTTCAATATGCGGTACATATCTATGACCAAATTGTTATATGATTTTGTATATAATATATAATATGCAGAAATTCTTGCTTTCAAAACATTTATAAACTAAAGTTGTAACATAACAGTACATAACTTTTTTTCTAATTCAATATTATATTTTAATACTGTATAATATATTTTCCTTTCAAAATTACCAACGATTCTATGGTTATCCTCGTTTTTAAATTCTAATCCTATATTTCAGCCCACGCCCTATAAAAAATCTTCGAGTTACATTTGTGAAACGAACAGATGCACGGTTGTTAGAAACTCTGAATTCATAAAGCACGATATGGAATATGTATGCATATCAAATTAAGTATGGGATATACACATATACTTTTACATCCACACCTTACTTCATTCTAGTCATTGGCGTAGGCTTTGATTTTGTTCATAGTGATAGTTTATTAAAAATATTCAATAGGAGCTAGATACAGAGACTCATTTTGATTTACAACTTGTTCTTTAGTATTACTACTGAGGAGAAAATGTTTGTAGATCCAATACTTAATTTGATATGCGTATATTTCATATTAAACTTTATGAATTCAGAGTTCCTGATAACGGGGCATTAGTTAATATCACAAATTTGACAATTTCAAGAATATTCATTAAGGCCTGGGCACTAACATAAAATTACATTATTATAAAATGAAAAATATGGTGAGATAAGGTAATCTTGACTGGATAATATCGGATAGGTTATTAAATTTTATTATTCAATTAGAAAGAAAATGCTTATTATAAAGTGATTTTATCAAATACTCAAAATAATCTAAGAATTTACCTGTAGACATATGATGGGTGTAAATAATGTAATAAGACTAGTGGCGTAGCTTTACTCTACTCCTCCGTTTAAACTCCTACAAGCCGTTTAAACAAGCGGGATTTAAGTGTGATTTTATACTTTTGATCATTTACAGAGCGTGTAACATACAACTGAGAAGAGGAATGAATACAACATAAAACTCTACATGGCCTCCATAGATTATGAAATGGCATTCAAGATGCATAAACCTATGCATCTTGAATGTTTTATGCATCTTGAATGCCATTTCATAATCTTATATTTCTTTCATATATATATATATATATATATATATATATATATATATATATATATATATATATATATATATATATATATATATATATATATATATATATATATCATATATACATATATATATATATATATATATATATATATATATATATATATATATATATATATATATATTATTAACGTATGGGCCCTGGTGGACCACGCGAAGTACAGTTAGAGGCGTTTGTTGTCGTTAGCCTTCGTTTGCGCCCATACTGACTTGATTCTATCGCTATGAGCTTTTTTCGTTTCGTCAGACAGTCTTTCTATATTTTACCCTCTGGCCAACCTTCCAAACGTAAACCTTGTGTCTGAAACAGCCTCTATCCTGAATTTCACTTTGTGTTAATAATTGTTTTTTAGAGAGAGAACTGCTCAACGTTTTTGGTACTACTTCCATAGACGATATTATAACAGGCACAACTTTCGAGGATCTCAATTTCCATATCTTTATAATATTAATAATAATAAATATTATTATATATTCTGAACTCAGCATCTCAGCTTAAGCTGGTCTATATTACAATGCCAAAATGAGAAAGCAATTCAACTCCTCTCATTTAGCATAAAATGTGTGGCATGTCTGCAAGAGCACTGCATGTTGTCCTACTATGGCAATCGATTTTGAGATACCAAGGTTCTTCAAATTTTTTGAAAAGTTCTTACTTATTAGGCCTTCGGCGGATATAACGAATGGCACTATCTCTACCTTATGCAGTTTCCACTGGTTTGTCAAATAGTTACTATCGAAGGCTTTCCTGTAGTCTATATAGCAGATGTTTAGGTTGCATTTTCTTTTCCGCGCTTGTTCGAGAACTACGGCATCGATCGTTAGCTGTTCCTTGCATCCCGTACTTGTTCTTATACATCCTTTCTGCTCTTCTTCAAAAATATTGTTTTCGTCACAATGTTTGTAAATTTTTTCATTGATTAGGGCTGTCAACAATTTATAAAATACTGACAGACATGTGATGGGTCTGTAGTTATTGGGTTGCTTTGCATCACCCTTTTTGTACAGAAGATATGTATTGCCTTCCATTAAAAAATTCGGGAAAGTATCAGGATTTATTATTACCTCTTTAAAGGCACTAGCAAGTGGGCGGTGGGCAGGCATAAAATTTTTAATCCAGAAGTTATGTAGTCCATCTGGTCCAGGATAGGACAGGTCCATCTAGTCTAGGATATATATATTATTATTATTATTATTATATATATATATATATATCTTGCTCAGGACTATGCCTGGTTTTTCTTTTACGGAATGCGGATATAATCAAGCATTTCGTTGTCTATTTAATATTTAGAAATTTGCGAGTTGTTGAACATGTATCTATGACTATCGATTTTTGCATTTGTATATATATATGGTTGGAGGCATGTTCAGCTGTTGAAGTGAACTATGAAGTGACTTTGGTATAACACCAGTGGTGGAGATAATTATGGGCATTATAAACACTTTGTCCTGGTGCCACATTTGCTTGATCTCTTCAGCCAGTTGAAGGTATTTCTCCATTTTTTCTGCATGTTTCTTTTGGAGGTTAGCTGCGTTAGGGACCGATATTTCGATTAGGTATGTTGTTTTGCTTTTCTTATGTATAATTACGAGGTCAGGCTTATTATGTTTTGTTTCTTTGTCTGTGATAATTTTTCTATTCCAGTATAGTTTTGTTGTATTGTTTTCTAGAATGCTTGAGGGTATGTATTTGTAACTCGGTGTATATTGCTGTTGAAGGTTATATTTGAGTGCTAAATGTTGATGTATGATTTTTCCAACATTGTTGTGTCTGAATGTATAGTCATTTGGAACCAGTATCCTGCAACCTCCTATTCACTGTTTTATCCTTGATAATGTATTTAAGGTAATTACACGTGCTGATAGTTTGATCTTGTATTGCAGTCATATATCCTTCTGTTTCTCCAAAGATATTACCATGTGTTAGCCATGAGTTCGAAGCTTGAGTGTCTAAATGTGGTTGGGTTAGATAATTTGGATGTCTTCCATGTAATGCTTTCTGTTTCTATTGCATTTTCTTGGTGATTGATGAGATAATGCAGTCCTTCGGTTGAAATGTAGTATTATTTAGTTGAAGAGGTGTACCGGATGTATTGAGCGTAGTTATTGCTTTGTGTAGTTGGCTTGTGTTTGCTTTTTGTAAAAACTATTCTCTTAGCTTGTCTATTTGTGTGTAGTTAGAATTTTTGATATCTGTAATTCCTCTTCCTCCCTCCTTTCTTGTAAGTGTAAATCTCTCCACTGCGGAGTGTATGTGATAGATTCTGTATTTATTACATTTTGATCCTGTTAGTATATTAAGTGCATTAAGGTATGTATCACTCCAGTTTATTATACCGAATGAGTATGTTAGTATCGGTATAGCATATGTATCTATGGCTTTTACTTTATTTCGACCTGAAAGTTCTGTTTTTAATATCTTTTCCAAGCGTGATATATATATATTGTTGCTTTAAATTTTGTTTTATTTCTCTGTGCTCTATGTTTTGTTTTTGTTGGTAGCCGAGATATGTATATGTTTCATTGGGTTCCATATTTTGCATTGTTTGATTGGATTCTATTGTATATGGTTCTTGTGTCAAATGTTTCCCTCTGATGATACTGTTTATTTTACATTTATCTATACCAAATGTCATTTTGATATCTTTTGTAAAATCTTGTGTTGTTTCTATTAAGCGTTTAAGTTATTGAGTTGTATTTGCATATAATTTCAAATCATCGACATATAGCAGATGAGAAATGGTAAAATTGTTTTGTCCTTTAATTTCATAGCCATATTTTGTACTCTTGAGCAGATTTGAGAGAGGATTTAGAGAAAGGCAGAACCATAGTGCGCTAAGCCAATCGCCCTGAAATATACCCCGTTTGATTTTAACTGGAATTGATGCTATATTTCCTGTTTCTGTTTTTATATTTAAGGTTGTTTGCCACTTGCTCATCAGTATTTCTAAGAAATTAATTATCTTTGGATATGTTTTATATATATGAAGTACATGTACTAGCCAAGAATGTGGAATGCTATCGAAAGTTTTCTGATAGTCAATGTGTGCGTAGTGTAGTGATCTGTGATTTTTTGTTGCTTGTGTGTTTATTTCCGCATCTATTATGTGTTGTTCTTTGCTCCCTCTTGCTCCTTTACGACATCCCTTCTGCTCTTCGGCCATTATATTATTCATATCAATATGATTGTTTAGTTTCGTTGTTATAATTGACGTAAGCAATTTGTAAGTTCTTGGTAGACATGTTATCGGTCTATATTTGGAAGGATTGGTTGTGCCATTGTCTTTTGGTTTCAAATATGCAATGCCTTGTGTGAGAAAGTGTGGGACTTGTTCGGGATTTGAAAGTAATATATTGAAGATTTTAGCTAACTGTTCTTAGGTCGATGTAAATGTTTTTAACCAATAATTTTGGACTTTATCTTCTCCGGGTGTTTTCCAGTTATGTGTGGATATGACTGCTTTTCGAATATCCTCAGTTGTTATATTTACTTCTGGCATGGGTAAAATGTCCTGTTGTTTTTTTATTTTATAATATATATTAATATAATTAATTTATAATATAATTTTATATTATTATTATTATTAATATATTTTTTTTTGTTTTTTTTCCCCGGATTTTCCGGGTAGTACATTTATAACCGGAACAAATCTGTTCAAGATTACAAATGTTTTTGTACATACCGTCGAACGATATGACATGAACCCAATATAGCAGCTCTTTGAGAGCTGCTATGGATGTCGGTAGTTCTAGCAATTTTAAATTTGGTATGAACTGCTTTTGTACCAGCCCATTGTATGATACTATAAATGGAATCACTATAATCTCCTTCAGTTGATAAATTCGTTGTAATTCATAACGCAGGTCTGTGTATTTGTTAATTTTTTCAAAATAAGTTCGCGCTACATTATCATCCAGAGGAACTGCTATGTCGATAATATAAGCCTTTTTCTTTATTTTATCTATAAGTATAATATCTGGCTTATTATGCAGAATGTGGTTGTCAGTAATCATTGGTGTATCCCAGTATATCTTCCACTTTTCATTTTCTATTACTGCCTTAGCTATATACTTATAATAAGGTATGGTAGTGCTCGTGAAGTTATTTTTATAAGCCAGTTGGCTGTGTATGATTTTTGCCACATTGTTATGCCTAGTTAGATAATCCCTCGGTGCAATTACACTATATCCACTACAGATGTGCTGGATGGTTTCTGGTTTCTCTCCGCATATTCGGCACAGCTCATATTGAATGCTGTGTTTCAAAATATGTCGGACATATGTGCGTGTTGGTATTATTTGGTCCTGTATGGCGGATATAAAGCCTTCCGTTTTTCGATTCAGGAAACCTTGTGTTAAATACTTAAAAGCAGCTTCTTTGTCGATATCATTCGAATTTAGCACCGAGGCAAATCTACCATGTAAGACTTTTGTTTGCCACTCTTGAAAATGTCAATCCCTCATTTATACTTATTTCGGGAATGAATTGGGACAAATTTAACGGGGTGAAATGTTTGTCAATTTTACATAACTCCGCGAAGAATTTGCGAAGGATGACTTTGAAAGTATAAAATAAGTTTTTCTTCTGTTTTGCGTGAGAATCTTCGAGATTGCAAATTCCTCTTCCGCCCTGATTTCTCTTAACGTATAGTCGGGATGTGGAAGCCCTAGGATGATGACTTTGATAAGCGGTAAATAATGTTCTTATTGATCTGTCCGTTTCTTGTAGGTCAGTGCTTGACCATTTTAGAATGACAAAAGAAGCGGTCACCGCAGGTATAGCTCACGCGTTAATGGCCGTGATAGTATTTCTGGAATTCAATCCTGTTTTTAAAACATTTCTCACCCGTTCCTTCAATATAGTTTTGAAGTGATTTTTCATCTCGGAGGTCTTTATATTTAGCGCTTGTTGGAATCCTAAGTATTTATAATTCTGATGCCCCAGTTCGTCGACTATGGTACCATCCGACAGAACCGTTCCTCCTCGCTGCTCAATTTTTCCTTTATTTACATGCAAGACTACACACTTTTCAAGGCCAAAATTCATTTTTATTGCTTTACTAACATTTCCAATTAGCTCTAATAAGTTTGACAATTGTTGATGATTATTGCCATAAATCGTCAAATCGTCCATATAGAAAGCGTGCGTGAGTTTTGGTCCCTTTGGTCCACTTGTCTTGTAACCATACGGGCTTCGGTTAAGCATATTACTCAACGGGTTCAAGGCCAGACAAAACCAGAGTGGGCTTAGGCTGTCACGTTAGAATATCCCTCTATTAACCTTAATGTGATCTGTAGTATAACTATGTTGTAGATTTAATCTGCAGTTTTGTCCTCCATAGACCCATCAGATACCTCAGAGTATTTACGACCTGTCCATCAATGGAGTATAATTCTAGGACTCGAATTAGCCAACTATGGGGAACCGAATCGAATGCCTTTTGATAATCTATCCATGCCACTGAGATATTGCGATGTTTTGTTCTTGCCTGGTTAGTAACTATCGAATCGATTATCAAAAGCTCTCGGGTCCCTTGCGATCCTTTTTTGCATCCCATTTGCTCAGGAGCCAGTAGGTTAGTTCCAATTAGGTGAGATTCAATATTTGTTGCTAGGATAGACGTAAAGATTTTATATAGGGTTGGAAGGCATGTAATGGGTCGGTAGTTCTTAGGATCATCAGAGTTACCTCCTTTCGGGATCAGCCTTGTATTTCCTTCCATTAAAAATGCTGGCATTAGTTCTGGTTTTTCTAGTTCCTTGTGAAAGTGAATAGCCAAATATTTGTGCGTTGAAATAAAGTACTTCCACCAATAATTGTGTATCTTGTCGGGCCCAGGTGTCCTCCAGTTCGGCCTACGTTTTACAGCATTTCTAATTGTTTCTTCCCGGATTTCGAGATTGGGCATTTTTTGAAGAGTAGCTAGTAGTTTACTCTCTTCTTCAATCCAGAATGCTTTCTCATTGTGCGTAGTTGGTGTAGACCATATTTCCCTCCAATATCCCACCATGTCAAGTTCTTTGGGTATCTTTTTAGGTTTTTCCATTTTTTCACTCGCTAAAGAACGGTAAAATAGTGACTGGCGAGAATTAAAGGTTTTGTTGTCTTTAAATCTCTTAATTCTCTCGTTATATTTCCGGATTCTTGCCCCTAGAACAGCTACTTTTTGCTTATTTGTATCTAGTAAAACATTTAGCTTTGTTCTGAAGTCAGGATCGGCGGTTTTAATTTTGCCATTTTTAGCTATGTTTTTTATATCTCGTTTTAGTTTCGCACTACATGGTCTTGCGGTCCTAAGATAACTTTCCAGCTTTCCAATATTCTTTCTCAGATTAGTAATTTTTCTTTCCAGTCTATTTATTATTATTATTTTTTTTTTCACACACTTTTGTGGTCTATCCTTTTGTCGTCGGATTGCTCACGATGACTAGGTGTCAAGTCGAAAGGGTTCGACGGATAATTGCTGTTGTTCCGAGTATGACTGCCTTCTGCATCCAATTTATGATATTGAATTCTATTTTAAGATCATTTAAGTGCACCAATGATAGTTTATGCACTAAGCCATTCGCGGATATTATAAAAGGTTTATCAATAACTCTTTTCATATGCCAAATATCTCGAATTTCATCAGCTAGTTCTTGGTATTTTTGCACTTTTTGTTTATATGCCTTATTCAGATTTTCATCCAGGGGGGCAGAGAAATCAATGATGTGACATATCTTGTTTTCCTTATCCACAACCACCATGCCTGTTGCCTGTTGTTCACCTGTTTGTTGTTCATTGTTTTTAACTTGCTCTTGAAGTTCCTGGTATTTCTGAATTTTTTCCCTTTTCTTCTTTAATATATTATTTTTATTAGGAATGACCACATCGATTAATAGAGCGCGTTTAAATGATTTATCCACAGTAATAATATCGGACCTGTTGTGACCCAGTCTTCGCTCAGTGAGTACAGTACGGTCCCAATAGATCTTATTATTATTGCCTTCGAGAATAGGTTCGGGATTGTAATTGTAATGTGAAACTCTCTCTTTTAACAGCTGCAGCTTTATTGCAAGTTCCTGGTGCAGAATCTTTGCGACTGCATCGTGCCAATCTTTATAATCGATGGCCGCAAACATCGTACATCCCCCAGTAATGTGTTGAATGGTTTCGGAGGTCGGACATCCATATCAACACTGATCGTCCAAAATACCAGCATCTCGAACAATATATTTAAGGTAATTTCTAGTGACAATAACCTGATCTTGGATTGCCACTATAAATCCCTCTGTCTCGGGGAACATCTGTCTTATTATTATTATTCTGCTCATCTTTACTGTAGAATCTCAGCTCATGCTGACCGATATTCCAATGCCAATATGAAAAAGCAATTCAGCTCCTCTCACCCTAGCATAATATTTTACGAACGAATTTTAAGAATTTTTTTTTATTATTATATATATCTTGCTCAGAACTATGCCTGGTTTTTCTTTTATGGAATGCGGATATAATCAAGCATTTCGTTTTCTATTTAATATTTAGAAATTTGCGAGTTGTTGAACATGACTATCGATCTATGACTATCGATTTTTGCATTTGTTTATATATGGTTGGAGGCATGTTCAGCTGTTGAAGTGAACTATGAAGTGACTTTGGTATAACACCAGTAGTGGAGATAATTATAAGTATTATAAACACTTTGTCCTGGTGCCACATTTGTTTGATCTCTTCAGCCAGTTGAAGGTATTTCTCTATTTTTTCTGCATGTTTCTTTTGGAGGTTGGCTGTGTTAGGGACCGATATTTCGATTAGGTATGTTGTTTTGTTTTTCTTATGTATAATTACGAGGTCAGGTTTACTATGTTTTGTTTCTTTGTCTGTGATAATTTCTCTATTCCAGTATAGTTTTGTTGTATCGTTTTCTAGAATGCTTGAGGGTATGTATTTGTAATTCGGTGTATATTGCTGTTGAAGGTTATATTTGACTGTTAAATGTTGATGTATGATTTTTCCAACATTGTTGTGTCTGTATGTATAGTCATTTGGAGCCAATATCCTGCAACCTCCTGTGATGTGGTCGATTGTTTCGGGTTGTTCTTGGCATAATCTGCATTCATCTGTATTCACTGTTTTATACTTGATAATGTATTTAAGGTAATTACGCGTGCTGATAGTTTGATCTTGAATTGCAGTCATATATCCTTCTGTTTCTCCAAAGATATTATCATGTGTTAGCCATGCGTTCGAAGCTTGAGTGTGAAGATAATTTGGATGTCTTCTATGTAATGCTTTCTGTTTCTTCTATGTAATGCTTTCTGTTTCTTCTATGTAATGCTTTCTGTCTGCATTTTCTTGGTGATTGATGAGATAAATGCAGTTCTTCGGTTGAAATGTAGTATTATTTATTTTAAGAGGTGTACCGGATGTATTGAGCGTAGTTATTGCTTTGTGCAGTTGGCTTGTGTTTGCTTTTTGTAAAAAAAATATTCTCTTAGCTTGTCTATTTGTGAGTAGTTAGAATTTTTGATATCTGTAATTCCTCTTCCTCCCTCGTTCCTTGTAAGTGTAAATCTCTCCACTGGGGAGTGTATGTGATGGATTCTGTATTTAATACATTTTGATCGTGTTAGTATATTAGGTGCATTAAGGTCTGTATCACTCCAGTTTATTATACCGAATGAGTATGTTAGTATCGGTATAGCATATGTATTTATGGCTTTTACTTTATTTCGACCTGAAAGTTCTGTTTTTAATATCTTCTATAAGCGTGATATATACTGTTGCTTTAAATTTTGTTTTATTTTTCTGTGCTCTATGTTTTGTTTTTATTGGTATTTATAGAGATATTTATATGTTTCATTGGGTTCCATATTTTGTATTGTTTGATTGGATTCTATTGTATATGGTTCTTGTGTCATATGTTTCCCTCTAATAATACTGTTTATTTTACATTTATCAATACCAAATGTCATTTTGATATCTTTTGTAAAATCTTGTGTTGTTTCTGTTAAACATTTAAGTTGGTGAGTTGTATTTGCATATAATTTGTTGCATATAACTGTTGAGCAGATTTGAGAGAGGATTTAGGGAAAGGCAGAACCATAGTGCGCTAAGCGAATCGCCCTGAAATATACCCCGTTTAATTTTAACTTTATTCGATTTTATATTTTCTGTTTCTGTTTTTATATTTAAGATTGTTTGCCACTTACTCATGAGTATTTCTAGGAAATTAATTATCTTTGGATGTGTTTTATATATATGAAGTCAAGAATGTGGAATGCTATCGAAGGCTTTCTGATAGTCAATATATGCATAGTGTAGTGATCTGTGATTTTTTGTTGCTTGTGTGTTTATTTCCGCATCTATTATGAGTTGTTCTTTGCTCCCTCTTGCTTCTTTACGACATCCCTTCTGCATTTCGGCCATTATATTATTCATATCAAAATGATTGTTTAATTTCGTTGTTATAATTGACGTAAGCAATTTGTAAGTTGTTGGTAGACATGTTATTGGTCTATATTTGGAAGGATTGGTTGTGTCATTGTGTTTTGGTTTCAAATATGTAATACTTTGTGTGAGAAAGTGTGGAACTTGTTCGGGATTTGAAAGTAATATATTGAAGATTTTAGCTAACTGTTCCAGGTGTTTTTCATTTATGTGTGGATATGACTGTTTTTCGAATATTCTCAGTTGTTATATTTACTTCTGGCATGGGTAAAATGTCCGGTTGCTTTTTTATTTCATCCATGATCCAGCGTGCAGATTTATTGTGTTCAGTATTGTTTGACCATATATTTTCCCAAAAATCTTGAACCTTTACTATTTCTGGTGTATTTGTCACTTTTTTATTTTGGTTATCTAGTGATCTGTAGAATAGCTTTTGGTTTGCGTTGAATATATTATTCTGTTTCTTTCTGAGATTACTTTTTTTATATATTTTTAATATTTTCGCTAGAGCTTGTAGCTTTTGTTTTTTATGTCTACTAGTGTTTTACTAGTGGTTCGATTACTTCATTATTACTGCCATTGGTAGGAATAATTTGCTTTTGTTTTCTTTGTAATAGGTTTCCTTTTAAATATTGTGTGATTTGGCCAGTTTCCTTTCTTAAAATTGATATTTTCCTTTCTATTCGTTATTGACAGGCTGGTTTTCCCTGTTTATTTTTTATTTGTCTGTTTGTTTTTGATGTTGCATTGCCGCTTGCTTTTATAGTTGCCAGAGCTCCACAGTAGATATATAGATGAATATCATATGGAGAGCATTCAGTCTTTTGGTTAAGTTTTTCTTAATTATTATTATTATTATTATAATTATAATTATTATTATGTGCGTATAGACCCGGTTGGATCATGCAAAGCATTCTGACTCATTTTTGATCCTCCACACCTCTCTCATCCTTTTTCCGTAGATTCTCTTTCTCTCCTCCGATCACCTTGTCCCCAATCCCCTCGAAACTTCGCTCTCTGATGCAATGTTGCACATATGTATATATATATATATATATATATATATATATATATATATATATATATATATATATATATATATATATATATATATATATATATATATCATCATCATCAGCCCGTATCGATCCACTGCAGGATGAAGGCCTCTTCAGCATGCTTCCAACCCTCACGGTCCTGGGCTTTCCTCTGCCACTCGGGTCCAATATACTTAACGATGTCATCAGTCCATCGTGCTTTCGGTCTTCTTCGCGGATGTTTGCGATCAATCGGTATCCACTCCAGGATTGCCTTGGTCCATCTGTCGTCCCATCGCCTCGCTATATGGCCTGCCCATCTCCATTTCAACTGTTTTACTCTTCCAATGATGTCACAGACTTTTGTTTGTTCCCTGATCCATGCGCAGGACTTTCTGTCTCGTCTTGTAATGCCAAGCATACATCTTTCCATTCCCCTCTGTGCCACCAGAAGTTTTTGAATTGATTGCGATGTGAGTGTCCAGGTTTCACCTCCGTATGTCATAACGGGTAGAACGCACTGATCGAATACTTTTCTTTTCAGGCAAAGTGGGAGTCTGCTCTTAAACACTATGTTGAGCCTACCAAATGCCTGCCAGCCACATTTAACACGCCGTTCCACCTCCCGGGCGGTATTCCCCTCCATGGCAATCCTCTGCCCAAGATATACAAAGCTGTCCACAATCTCTAAATCCCTTCCTAAAACTGAAATTCTTCTGTCCTGAGCGAAGTTATTGAACATAACCTGACTCTTTTTCAGGTTTATTTTCAAGCCAAATGGTTCGCCAGCCCTTTGCAGTTCTTGTATGCGTCTTTGCAGCTCCTCTGGGTCTTGTGAAATGAGAATAATATCATCTGCAAATCTAAGATGGTTTAAGTTTGCACCATTGATCTTTACCCCATCCTGTTCCCAATCCAGTTTACGGAATACTTCTTCAAGGCCAGCCGAGAAAAGAATAGGCGATATTGCGTCACCCTGCCGTACACCTCGTTCTATATTAATTCCCACTTCAAGATCATCAAGGTGAATTGTGGCTGTAGCTCCATCAAATATCGATTCTAATAGGTTTACATAGGCTCTCTCTACACCTTGGCTAAGCAGTGCATCCATTATCGCATGCTTTGAGATGGAATCAAATGCTTTTTCGTAGTCGATAAAAGCCAAGCACAGTGGCAAGGTGTATTCGTTGTGCCTTTCTATGACCTGCTGTACAACCTGGATGTGATCCATTGTACTGAATCCACTTCTGAATCCTGCTTGTTCTCTTGGTTGTGCGTCATTCAGTTTTTTTAATATTCTTTTAGAAATTATCTTAGTGGAAACTTTGTACATCACTGATAGGAGGCTTATTGGACGGTAGTTCTATAAATCTTCCTGTGCTCCTTTTTTATGTAAAAGGATCACTTCTGCATTTTTCCATAAGTCAGGTACTTTTTGTTCTTTGAGGCATTTTGAGTATAATTTTGCCAGTGTTTTATGTAACGTCCGACCACCAGCTTTTAGCATTTCGACAGTTACACTATCCTTTCCTGGAGCCTTGCCGTTCTTCATCAATTCTATAGCATTTGTTACTTCCTCCACTAGGATATCTGGTATTATATATTGTTCTTCCGTGGGTATTGCTGTCCCTGACTGGCTCTGATCTTCATATAACTGGGAATAAAACCTTCTGACAATCTCTAACATTTGGGTACGCGTCCTGCACACTGTGCCATCCTCACGCTTTAAAGCATATATTTGCGTTCTTTTGTTTCTCAGCTTCTGTTTAGCTTTGTTAATTCCTTTGTTTTCTTCCAGGGTTTTTTGCACTAGCTGCATATTGAATCGGCGCGTGTCCTCTCTGATACGTTTTCTTATAGTTTTGCAGAGCTCAGTGTACTCGACCCTGCCAAAAGGACTACCTGCATTTCTCATTACTCGCCTTTTCTTCATTAAATCAATGGTCTCACTGGAGATTTTTGTTTGTTTGAGACATTTTTCCTCTGGTGCTATTGAAGCAGCTGTTTGAAGTACATTGTTGGCGATTTCTTCATATTGAACTGATATTTCCACCTCCTCTGGATCTTGTAACGCAGCAAACCGGTTTGACAAAGCAATCTCAAAATCGCTTCCTCTCTCCAGCAGTTTTCCAGAATCCACCTTGCCCTTCTTTGATCTTACCATTTTTTCGCGCTCTTTTCGACAGTCAATCCGAACCCTTGCTCGTACAATTCGGTGGTCACTTCCAACATTAAAATTGTTAAGGACAGTACAATTGGTAAATATTGTTTTATCGTTGGTCATGATGTAGTCAATTTCGCTTGTGAGCCCAGATGGACTTTTCCATGTCCATTTTC
This sequence comes from Cosmopolites sordidus, assembly GCA_031761425.1. Taxonomy (NCBI): domain Eukaryota; kingdom Metazoa; phylum Arthropoda; class Insecta; order Coleoptera; family Curculionidae; genus Cosmopolites; species Cosmopolites sordidus. Next base: position 251,028 of record JARFXV010000782.1, on the reverse strand, counting down.
TGCTGATATTTTTCTTATAGAATATATATATATATATAGTTAATTATTTTAATATTACTTTTATAATAAATAAAAACGCTACGTTTTGTAGTTTTCAAAAATACCACTATTTGTATCCAAACACTTGTCAGCTCTCTTGTGAGCATTTGGGTTACTCTGTGAATGGATTCGGATCTGTTTCTTATAACTGTTACTACATTTACTACCCGGTTGAGTAATGAATCTCTAGTGTCTACTTTAGTTAGCATATACCAAGGATTTAACCCACCCCCAAAGACAATAATCCAGAGAATTAGGGTCTGGTGATTTAGCTGGCCAATTGTGTGGACCACCTCGTCCAATCCACCGGTTTGGGAAGTTGTTGTTCAAGAAATTTCTCACTTGTAAGCTGTAGTGTGCAGCGGCTCCATCATATTGTACGTATATGTTTTGTCGTACATTAAGTGGAACATTTTCTAACAGGTTCTGCAAATGATTCTGTAGAAAATATAGGTAAACTTCTCCTGTGGGATAACCGTCGAATATGAATGAACAGAATAATTCATTTTTTAGCATACCACACCACACATTAATGCTAAATCGATGTTGGAAATTATGTAACGTGAGGGTTTTTATCAGACCGTCGATGTTCATTATGGAGATTATTTATGCCATCACGAGTGAACTGCGCTTCGTCAGTGAACAGAACATATTCTTAAAACAAAATCACCATCCAGCAAATGTTGCAATGGTTGTAAATGAAAAGGATATAAGCAATTGATGTGAACAGTCCTCCAAGCAGACGATTGTGTCATTTGGCAAATATCTGCAATCCGACTTGTACTTACGCTTGGATCATTTTCAACGTTGTCAAGGATTGCCTCTTCTGGTTCAGGATGAAGTTTCAATTGTCGTTCAGATACAACTCTCGCACTTGGAAACATACCAGATTCTCCAGCAGTGATAAAAAATTGTTTAAAAACCCTTCTATATGCCTTCGATTTGGGATATTCGGAGATAATATATCAGCATATTAACGATGAGAGCATAACGAAGGCATAATAAAATTAATGAAGTAACTTTAGAACAATTTGCTAATGACAAAGTAATAATTAACTGGTATAAACAATAGTTGCTTAGCAGTAAAAAAAAGTAAAGTGGTACATTCTCTCTATATATATTAGAGCTTATATTTAATAATAAATATTATATTTAATTTATATATTTATATTTAATAAAAAGTAATAGCTTATATTTAATTATCGATTAATAAGCACCCTAATTTTTTTTACTTATGTATTAGAATAAATTATCGCTGCCTATAAACTGATTTCCGTGCAGTTAGAATGTTTGCACATTTTTTAACTTTGTCACATCTTGATCCATTTATTCGTTATGTATAATGATATAATGCTTAATATAATGCTTGATATAATATATTTTCATATTTAAACTGTATTTATATAACTTGATTTTTATATTTAAACTTGTACAATTTTATAATGCATAAAACTCAACCTAAAAATAGATAAGGTTGATTAAGAATTTTACTGAAATAGCAATTTTCATTTTTTTACATGCAATCTACTTTAATTATGCTTTTCTAACTTAGTTATCTTTAATAATAGTTAACCGCTACACAATATACAAAAGGTAATAAAACCTATTTTTACATTCTGTAAAACAAACACTCAATATATTCTAGCACCATCACCAGTGAGTCATCATTAAATAAAGATGAGTGTACAGGTTATTATTAAAAATATTCGAGTTGTTATTTTAAATTTTCTAAATATTAACACCTCAATTGGAAGGAAAAACAACTAAATGAAGATACGCCAATGAGTCTTGATGTGTAAGTGGTCGGAACAATAAACACACCTGTTCGTTGCAATGGCGATTATTTATTACCTAATTATTAAAATTCCTAATTTACCATTGGCTGTAAGGGGAACCACGTGATGGCGACCTTCTGTTTAGCGATTGGTAATTCGGTAGTGGAACACCGTACCGATGTTCGAATGAAATTTTCATATTTTATGATAATTTTCTAGGCGGAATTGTAGCTAAGCCAGTTGTGAATGGATTCGTTGTGGTGGATCATCGAGTTTGGTGAAAAACGTTCTGCTCTTTTAAAATTATTTTATGTTGATACATGTTAATATGGGACAGAGAGATTTTTTCATGTACATAGATGTCGCTAGTTGTATTTTTAAGCATTTGGTTGTATTCTAAACCACTATTATATTACATATTCAGTTATTGTAAAATGTACATGGTATTTATAGACAAAATACTGCCACTGACACTAACGTCACTGACAAACTATACTAATACTAATTTTAGTTGCTATTCATTGGTTAAGTTTGATTATTTTAAGTTAGCTCTGTGTCAAACATTGGGTTATTTAGCAACAGGACCTACAGCTTAACGCGGGTCTGAAACGAGGGGCTATCAATTAACCCAAGTCAACACACCCCAAGGGTTATCAGCCCTGGGTTAATGGTTAAACTTTACTTAGTTGAAAAGTCCACCAACTAACAGAGTGACCAAAGTAAAAGACGCCTTACACTCTGGTTACTGGCTTGAACAAAAGGCCAAGGAAGAGTTTTGTCGAATTTCACACTCTTACATAGAACATACAATATTTAAATAAAGTATAAATATCTACCTCATAAACCATGGCAACCATCTACAACAAATCAGTCAAATGTCTCAAATTACTTACTTATTTAATACAGTCTCAAAAGAAAGTAGCCTATTGGTCTCAAACCGAACAATACCAGTGGCCAATATTCATCTACATTTACGATGAATACATTAAGTATATTTGGTTGTGAACAAATTAATTGTTTTGTGATCACAGATTGTGTTAGTCATATGCTAAACTGGTTCGTACAGTCTAGATTATCTATTTTCAATATCTTGGTACTTTATCGGTAAACTAGTTGACAACCTCATTAAAAAAATACAGATCAATATCTCTTCTGGGTCATATATCACACCAAATTGTATATATCAAGTATGTAATATAATAACTATTTAGCTTCTCATAGATGTTCTTCATCTAATATACGATAATTGTGTTTAATTATAAATCTATTTAAAAGAAAATGCACAGCTACTGTTACTTGAATCAACAATCCTAATGGCGCAAATCAGTGGGTTATGCCCGGACACCCAGCTCTTCTGGTGAAATATCTGGAGAAATATTTGTCAAAAAAGTCATGCTCTTTTTTTGATGGCATTTTAGAAGTAATAATTCAGTCTAAGTCGATGGTAGGGCGATAAATTCAGAATCCTACTCAGTTCAACTTGAGAGGGTACATGCTGTTCTGGTCGAAAAATATAAAGTCAGCTTGGTTGACCAGCTTTGGTCAACTGTAAAAAAGTTCTCCTGCAACAAGAGAAAACAAGATCACATAGTTCACATCTGACTACTTCCAAAATTAACGAATTTGACTTTCAACTTCTCCGTTTGTAAACTTTTTGCGAGAAAAGAAATTGAATAAAACCGAATAAAAGGTAAAAACTGGCTGATTCGAGTTTTCCGCTTCCAAAGATTCATCGCGGTACGGAAGAGGAATAAAGTTACTGACTCAAAGATGGGTTGGGGTCATCAAAAACAATGGCCTATGTTTCGAGGAATAACCTCAAGGTATAGATTTTAAACAAGGATAAACTAGTACATTAAAAACGCATATATTTTTATTACATTCTCCGAACTGTGTGTACATATTGAATGAAATATGTTAGAAAATTTAAAAGCCTACAACAAATTAATATTTCAGAAGAAATGTGATGATTATTATATATCAGCTGATTTACTAATTATCAGCATTATTAACCTCATAGAGATACATATATAGACAAACATTACGTATAAATACATTATTTTCTACATACAGAATTATTATCTACATAAGAATTTTTATCACTCATATTCCAGGATGGGTGTGCTGATCAGTGTAACATGCCATTTTCAATTTAATTGTGTAAAATAATGTCATTCAAGTGATGGTCAAACACACATTTGGAGTTATTCTCGAAGGTTTGCTAGGTTTTGGACTGTGTAGTGCTCTCTATTACAATTTTGCACCGAAATTTCCTCATTAATCAGATTTGTTTATTGACTACTCATTCAAGTAGGAACGAACTTCATCGCTCATGAATATGGATAAATCTTCGTCTTTAAATATATCAAGCATTGTTTGAGAGCATGTGAGGTGTTGACAAACAAATAGAAACTCAAACGTATGGTAAGCAAACACGCGGTGTTGTTTCTCCCCTGCCACACGCTCCCTCTCCTTCTACTAGCCGAGTAGTACCCATATCAAAAACGTGTCCGTTTCCCGAGGACCACCTTCTTTAAGATCAGCAGGCAAAATATGTTTAAGATGCAAAAATTATGTCAGTAACAAAAACGCATATTTTTGAACATAAAATTTTATAATGAATTACCATAAAACATTTTCTCTAAATAAAGGAGAAGCAATGTTATGTCTTCTTAATCGTACTAATCATCAATATACAATAATTAAATGTATTATTAAATACAGGTAGCACGATTAAACGAACTATGTCTCATTCGATTACTAGGAGGGAAAAAAATCATCCATATCTTAAGACCAATTTCGTCCTTTAAGAACTCATCAGTTAAACACTGATGTTTTTCTCTCGAAGTAATCGAACCATGCCCAGTCGGCTTTAATTCTGAAAATCGGATAATTTAGGTAAATGTTATACGGTAATCAGTTAAGCTCTGACGTTTTCTCTCGAAATAATCAACCAGGCCAGTCGTCTTTCCAGTCCAGTCTATACAGTAGCGCCACCTAGCGGTTGGCGTGTTGCTATCATATTTCGACCTCTAACTTGCCACAGATGGTCATCCTTGTCGGCTAGGATTGGATAAAGAGAAGCAAAGTTAAGTACAGTTGATCGTACTAATTATCAATATACAATAATTAACTGTATTATTAAATACAGGTAGTACGACTAGACGAACTATTTCTCGTTTTTAAGATGTGGATGCATTTTTTCCTCCTAGTAATCGAAAGAGACATAGTTCGTCTAGTTATACTACCTGTATTTAATAATGCAGTTAATTATTATAGATTCATTAAATGTCACTTATTTATATAGGTGACGCTATAGGCTTTACTCTCCATTCTTCTATATTCTACTCTATATCCTTCTAGTCTCTAATGTTCAATGTATGCAGATTTTTCGATACTGAATCTATCCACATTGTTATGATCGTACTCTTTTCTTTTTGATAGTTATGCCTCCTTTCACTCCTTCTACATTTCTTTTAACATGACCAGGTCATATCATTCCCTGTGTTTTCTCAACTGATGATATAAGGGAATTGTTTTTGGCGTTAAAATCGGCAAAAAAAATGTCGTGTCGTGTTTCATGTCGTGGTTTGAAATACTATTTGTCACATACTATACATACAATATGTATTTACTAGTCTGCCTGTTTTGGAGATATAAAACAAGTATGTTTGTTACTAATTTTAAGCATGAAATTTACTTTGTTGTATTTTCCACATTGCGGAAACTTTATAACGACTTTTTAATTTATTAAAGGTTTATGTTACTTGTTTGTGGAAAATGAGGAAATAAAAATATTAATTAGCCATTAGTATGAACGTACTGTTAGCGTTATAGTTCTTGGGACTAGCTATATAATGTTTACAGTATATTAATTAGTATATAGGATATTACAAATGAGAAATTGATAAATAAACAAGAATGCTCAAGGATAAGCTACAACATTAAAAAAAATATTTTCTTAATAATGCTGCAAGAAAACCGCATATTTCAACATCAAATATTTCACACAAACTATTTTCTATGGGGAATTTCAACCAATGTTTTAAATTTCTTTGTATACATTTTATCGTGGGCTTTAATTTTTTGTCCTGAAATTTCTAGTATATCAATATTTTTTTGTCCCTTATATTGTTATATAAGTCGCCCGTTCTCCTCGTTATACCTAGTATACGAACATGTGAAAAGTGATTTACTTTTCCGACATATGGTACGATTTCAAAGGTTATTACATTTGTGAAAAGTAGCTTAGTAGCACACCAACTCGATATGATATATATTTTTCTTTTGATATTTGATGACACGATATTATATTTGTCGGGACATGGAATTACATTATTATTATTATCTCTAATTTTTAATAAGCATAATTTAATAGGTCTGATATCGTCAAAAAAATCCTCTCACATTTTAAATTTCTAGTTTAATTCAAAAATGTTTACCATTTATGTTCTCTGTTTTGTTCATCATTGTATTACGTTATTTACATATTTGTATTGTTTTTGCTTAGTTCGTTAATTTGTCTGTTTTCTCCTTAATTACCCCTGTATTGTTGTTCATCCAGACTAAACCATACTAACAGTGAGTTTTATGGATGAAATGGTAAATGGATTTTCTTTTCGGAATATTCTTCAATCCATATCCAAGACTCATCGTTCCTTAATATAAGATGCCATTTTTACTAATGATAATTATTGCCTGTTTTGGAGATCTCTTACTTTGGTGTTCCCTGTAACAAGCTGTTCATCACACGATAGTGACGGGTTTCTTGATCGAAGTCTATTTTGTCATAGGATAGATATATGGTAATGAATGGGTAGTTCCAGGTTCTCTTGTATAATGCTGTATTCTCTGAGCAGGATTAAATGAAAGCTCTGTATACGGGATGATATGTACCAGAAAACAGTGACGAGCTGATGTCCATTGCTGCTTCAATACTGCAAACCACTGCGCTTCTTCAAGAAATATTCTGTACCAAATAAAATATTTCGCGCGGTCAAATTGGAACTATTCCTCTAAATTCGCATTATCTGTCACTCCCATTATTTTGTGTTTCATTGTTATTATATATTTCCAATAATTAACAACACTCGAATTTTTCAGATTTCTTATAAATCATAAAAACATAACTATTTACTTATTTGCCAATAAGTAATAATAATCGATATGAAAGAACAATTTGAATGTGTTATTAATTAAGTCAGTATGCGTTGGTAGAATCAAATTGCTTTTTAAAAATGATTTATGCTTTCAACTGAGTCTCCACTGAAACATTTTTACATAAACATATGAACATTTTATACCATAGGAAAATCCTTATCGTCAACGTTATCGAAACATTTTCGCAACCTTTTCACGATTTTATCATAATTCCATGCAAATTGTAGAGCAAAGTAAAAAATATTGTCCAGAAATATGCGAAATTGCATATATTTGGAATGCAACTAATGATTTTAGAGATAGCAGCAATAAGTTTATAAACTATGTGTATATTATATGCAATATTTTTGCTTAAAATAGACTTAATACATATACATTTTACGATAAAATCATGGCAACCTACTTCTATCAAACAACCTTGACATTTTTCTTTTCGTATATGGTGATTAGATGGTATTTGGTGAAAGACACAGAAAATTCGGTAAAACTAACAAACAAACAACATAATTCCTGACTCAGTCAGTCATCATTGTCAACCAAAAATACATTTAATGCGCAGAGCAATTAACAGAGCAAGAAAATGAAGAAACAGTTGCAACCGCTTTTTATTTATATAACAGTTGATATTTGTTTAGTATCCGAACTTCCGTTAGGGGTAGCTGTCAAAGGATTGTGTGTTTGGTCACCTCTAGTGTCAAAATTATTCAATATAGTCTGGAAAATCATCATGGGACGTTTAACATTACAGCAACACTTGCAAAATGTCGACGTTTATTATCAAAATCAGAGTTCTGTGCGCTAAACTTCGTGAATTTTATGGTACACAGATTAGCCCGACCGAGCGATGTATTCACCGAATTATTGACAAATTCCGAATGCATTTCACGCTGCTCGATACTGCAACAAACCGAGACAAAAACCGGAAGTGTAGATGAAGATACAAGTTGATCAATTCGTCGATGTTCATAGAAAGTTGTTATTCGGTTACGCGGAAAATTTTCCGTAAATTTTTCCGTTCTTGGTCTAGTGCCTCACAAGATCTACCTTTTTCAAGAACTCCAGCCCTCAAAACCATTATTGGCATCGTATGTTCGGTGAATGAGCTCAAAATCAATTTCAACTTGACCCAGAATTTAACCATAAAATTTTGTTCAGCGACATAGCTCATTTTTGACTAAATGGTTACGTTAATAAACAAAATTGCCAATTGCCAATTGGAGTCAAATTAATTCGCCAATGATCGACAATTACCTTTGTATACAGAAAAATGCACCGTGCTGATTGCTACACCGGTGACATCATTGGGCCGTATTTATTTAAAAATCAAACTGGAAAGCACGTTACCAATAATGGGAATAGTTACAGAGCGATGATCAATAATTATTTAATTCCAAATTTGAATGGTATTGATCTGAAGATGTGATTCGTACGCAACAATCGATTTATTGAAGGAACATTGGAAAATAAAATTATTTTGTCATTGAATCATTCGTCCTTTTCAAAACTTGTTGATTACTCGTTATCAATGTATTAGGTGTACCTATAAGTAATGTCAATTTTTCAAATTTTAAAAACACATCTCGGACAACAGTTTAACTTATTATAACATAACCTATATTCTAGTTAAGTATATTGATATTTAGTATGCTTATTGTTAAATTTTGTTAAAAATGATTTGAAATTATTAAAAATTGCATGAATTCTTTTAGAATGTAAGAGCAAAGAGGGATAAGTTCCACATTAGACATTAAATGTTTAATGAGCTTTAATGAGCTTTAAGAGAATAACAACGCCACAAATATCATTAATACTAGTATCATAGTGGTTTGGATAGCACAACATGTCAGCTTTGGTTTAAAAAAGTTATGAACGAGGATTTCGGTTTTTATAATTAAATAGTAAAGATGAATTGTTGGCTGAAAATGAAGCTGATCCCAAACAAACCATCCATGAATTAGCCACAAAGCTTAAAACTTCATGGTTCATAAAACAGCGGTGTTGAAAACAACTAAACCAAGTGTAAAAAGAAATAATGTGTATGCCATATTTACTTTCAGTTAAAAACAAAATTCAAACATGTAACCATTTGCACTGCACTTTTGTCCAGATTAGACAGAGATCCAATTCTTCAACAAATTCTTATTGAAGAGATTGGTGTGGATTCTATGCAGCTGAAGTGCATCATATGCAACAATTAATATAAGAAAAAATACTGATGAACACATGTCCACAAAGCTAAAAAGGGCGAAAAGTACTCTTGAAGCATACCACAAACATTTTCATTTATCACAGCAACACTTGCAAAATGTTGACATTTATTATCAAAATCAGTGTTATGTGCGCAAAAGTTCGTGAATTTTATAGTGCACAGATTCGCCCGACCGAGCGATGTATTGACCGAAATATTGAAAAATTCCGAACTTCATGGTTCATAAAAGAGCGGTGTTGAAATCAACTGAACCAACTGTAAAGAGAAATAATGTGGGTGCCATATCTACTTTCAGTTGAAAACAAAATTCAAATGTGTAACCATCTGCACTGTACTTTTGTCCAGGTTAAACAGAGATCCAATTCTTCAACAAATGTTTATTGAAGAGATTGAAGTGGATTCTATTCAGCTGAACTAGATTTTATACAGCAATTAATATAAGAAAAAATACTGATGAACACATGTCCACAAAGCTAAAAAGGACGAAAAGTACTCTTGAAGCATACCACAAACATTTTCATTTATCACAGCAACACTTGCAAAATGTTGACATTTATTATCAAAATCAGTGTTCTGTGCGCAAAAGTTCGTGAATTTTATAGTGCACAGATTCGCCCGACCGAGCGAGGTATTCGCCGAATTATTGAAAAATTCCGATCTACTTTCAGTTGAAAACAAAATTCAAACGTGTAACCATTTGCACTGTACTTTTGTCCAGGTTAAACAGAGATCCAATTCTTCAACAAATGTTTATTGAAGAGATTGAAGTGGATTCTATTCAGCTGAACTAGATTTTATACAGCAATTAATATAAGAAAAAATACTGATGAACACATGTCCACAAAGCTAAAAAGGGTGAAAAGTACACTTGAAGCATACCACAAAAATTTTCATTTATCACTTGAACCAAGAGCTATTCGAAAATAATTGAAGTTTAAACCCATCAAACCATTAAAAGAATTTTCATATTAAGACTTCAATTTTTTATTTCTTATAATAGTTAAACCCATATCTGTAACAGTGTTTATTTATTTATTTATTTTTTTTGGTCGTGATACCCAAACGATATAAAAAGAGCGAAAGATAATAAAAATCCATTTATTTAGATATTGCGAAATATTAATAACTTAGAACATAGGCTCCCCCGGTATTAAGGTAAGACCAACAGATGATAATGACACTATCTCCAAATGAAGACAAAAATTATAACTGAATATAAAAGAATAACATTTTACAGTTGACAATTGAGTCTGAAACCTGCATCGAAAGTCACACCCCGAAGAATAGTGGTGAATTTACTGATATTATTAATTTTGAATTATTATCTACTATATAAATTATTAATACCGTTACAGAAATAAACTATTTATGAAATATGTAGAATAATATAGGCATTGTGTCAAGCAGAATCAGCTTCCATCGAGAAATAGTAATCATTCTATATATTAATGCTAAATATTAGGCCATGAGTCACTGTAAAGGAAGCTAAATGGGTTAGGAAGTTCTCCTTCATTCAGACTTTATCCGATATTAAAATCTGTTTCATCTACTTCAAAACTTTAATAAGAAAACGTTTGACAATAGTCAATAAGATATACTAGACCTAGATGAATTTTCCATTACTCGGGAGATTTTTAGTGAACTTGTTTTGGATTGAAGTACAAATATAACAAATATAATAAAAAAAAATTAGGCCAATAGATCCAAAAATCTGACATTCGTTAGAAAAAAAGAATTCATGTCAAACATTGCTTTTTGATGAAGAAAAATACCGTTAAAGCAAAACAATGGCTTGATAAATATTACCCGGATTCTGGCCCAGAAAAACCAACCCTAATTGATTAATATGCTGAATTCAAACGTGACCGTATAAACATCGAATTATTTTGTAAAACCGTAAAGTAAAGCTGCAGGAGATAGCTGATATCATGAAGATACCAAAAGGAAGTATTTGCATTATTTTGCATGAACAATTGGGAATGTGTAAATTGCTATCGAAAGGGGTACCGCGTTTGCTCACAGAAGAGCCAAAACAACAACGTATTGATGATTCTGAGCAACATTTGGAGCCGTTTAAGCGAAATGAAAATGATTATTTAATGCGGTATATGACAATGGATGATCATGGATGACATGAATCCATCACTACACTCCGAAGTCAAATCGACAGTCAGCTCAGTGGACTGCAGTGTGTGAAAGGCGTCAATCGCGACCAAAAACACAACCATCGGCAGGCAAGGTTATGGCCTATGTATTTAGGGATACACAAGGGATATTGTTCATCGATTATCTCGAGAAAGGTAAAACCATCAATAGCGAATATTATATAGCCTTGTTAGAGCATTAGAGCTCCTGAAGGACGACATCGCAAAAGAAAGTCTCCGAATGAACAAAAAAACTCCTGTTTTACTAAGATAATAGACCGTGTCACAAATCGTTGGCAACGATAGCTATATCGCATGAGTTGCACTTCGAATTGCTTTCTCATCCACCGTATTCTCCAGATCTGGCCGCCAGCGAGTATATTCTGTTCTAAAATCTCAAAAAAAATGTTCGCTGGATAGAAATTTCGCTTCCATGAAAAGGTAATTGTCGAAATTGAAGGATATTTCGAAGGTAAAGAGAAATCGTTCTATAAAAAAGGTGAAGAAATGTTAGAAAAGCGTTGGAATGATTCTATTGTTCTTCAAGGAGAATATATTGATGAATAAAGTCGAAATTTGCAAAAAAAGTGTGTTTTATTTGTCAAACCGAAAACTTATTGACCGATGCGTTATTATGGTACACACTGAATATTTACGAATTCGAATTCATCCAAATGTAGTGATCTTTCAACATCATTCGAAGATGTACCAAAAGTACTTGGGTTTTTGAGGTCCATAATTATTCTCTGTTTAAAAAATTTACTCCTGGAAGTTATTTCTTGAAATATAAGCTGTTGTGTTTCATGGCCTCAGCCCATCTTTGAGCCAGTAACTGTAACTGTTCCTGTTTGGTACCACTATGAGTTTTTAGAGACGATTTTGAATGTTTTTTCTCCCAAAAATTGAGCAATGGACCAGAACCAAACCAGAATTAGTAATTCGACGAAGCGAGGTTGGGATTGTATGCTTAATGAGTGAGAGGTTCAAATTCGGAAGTTCGATTCGTTAATTTTTGACGTAGTCAGATGTGAAGTGAGTAGTCTTGCTGCAGGAGGACCTTTTTACAGCTGACCAAAGTTGAATATGTTTTGGCCAGAATAGCGTGGACTCTCTTAAGTTAAGCTGAGCAGAGATCCGAATTTATCGCACTACCACCAGGAAACAACTCAATGTGAAGTATCTTTTGAAAATTCCATCAAACGTTTACCAAATTCTTCATTCGTCTCTCTCCCGAAACTTTTTGAACCAGAGCTGAGCGGAGACTGATAAGTCACCTTTCGTCTGTACTACGCAAGTCTCACGAACGGCATCAGTCGCTTTGCGGTCTTTTTTAAACATTTTCTTAAAATTGGTCTAATTTCTCAACTTATTTCACTCATTTTAACATTTTTGTTACCACCCTTCGACTGAATATTTCGTAGTGGAATCACTTTATTACTGAAGAAGTAGCGTTTATTTGTCAGAGCAAAAAGTTCAAATCGGATTAAACCTCTGATGAGTGACATATAATTCTTTATAATTTTAATACCACATATAATGCCATTAGTCTCAAGCAAGGAAGCTAAATGGTTTGGGACATAAAGTTCTTCTTCATCCAAATTAACTCTTAGTAAAATTTCTATTATGTGCTTTGGAAAGCAGCATTTGACAATGAGGGATCACTTATACATAGTAAACTTAAAACTATTTTCGACATATATTATCTGTTAAATGACTATCGATTATACAGGTCGACATAATTTTTGTAACATTGATGAGAGTGCTCCTTTTGCGTTCCATTTAGGTAGTTATACCTTTTCAAAGTGATGGCCTAGCACGTCACATTTTCAAGTGCCTCCTTCTCTTTTATATGGGGTCATTGAAATTATTTGTACTTGACTTTGGACTGGACAATATAGCAATTACCGCAAGACCATACAGGGGGTATTTCCACAGGATTCTATGAATCGTTGTATTTGAAAACAAAAAATGAGCAGTTTAATTATTTCCTATTGTTTAGTTTATTTCTGCCTCTTTAACAGTACAGTCAAGTGTTTAAGTCGGTTTATATAAAATGGCAAGTTCTAGTCGTCGATTTTGCAAAAATCCAGCGGATAAGTGTTGTTATATATGCTATATCACATGCTATATCTATATCCAAGGAAGCCAAAAACGCCTATGTTTTATATTTTAAGTGTCAAATTGGAGATTAAGATAAAAGCAAGGGGACAAAATTCAGTATCCAAATTTGCCTTCTGCACTTAGGCCTGCATGCCTTTAAATCTAGACAACACATTTCCCGGTGATTCTAATTCTTCATCAGGATCTGATCCATAACTTTTTGATTGGTACTTCAAACATAAAATATGTGCCCTTGTTATCCCAAAAAGGTGCTTCTTCTGCCTCTCCATATTAAGCTTGGACTAATAAAAAACTTTGTCAAAGCCACAGACAAAGAAAGTAAAGATTTCAAGTACTTAAAAAAATATTTCCTCAATTAAATGATGCAAATGTAAAAGAAGGCATAATTATTGGACCACAAATAAGGAAGCTTCTAGTGATTTCCGTTTCCAAGAAAAACTAAATGAAAAGGAACTGGCAGCTTGGAAGTGTTTTGTAAGTATAGTGAAAGGATTTCTGGGCAACAAGAAAGATGAAAACTATAATAACCCCATAGATTAAATTAAAAATTCCATTCATTTAATTTCATTGCCTAGTCTAGAAATACTAGAGTTTACACTCTCACTTAATTTTTTTTCGGAAAATTTGTAGTAATTAAGCGATGAACAAAGAGAGAGGTTTCACCAGGACATCAGGACGATGGACGCAAGATACCATTGACTCTGCAACCCATTTATGTTGGGCGACTACTGCTGGCTTATAAAAATAGATAATGCTACAGAACACACGAGGAAAAAGTGAACGTTTTTGTCGCTGTATGACATGTCATGTAATATATTTTTTATTCACATAATCCTCAGTAATGCATTTCCATAAATTTAACACGTTTTACATAGTTATATTAAATAACTATTAGATTGTAAAAATATGTCGTCTCCTTTTTTTCCCCACCATCGACCCCCTGTAACAAAAAATTGTACGTGTTAGAGTAATTAGCTTATCATTTTCGGATTTAGGACTACAAGATAGTTTATATACAGCTATTTTCATTAATGTTACCTCAAAAAAGTTTAAATTTGTTGACCTGTGTTAGTGAAGATGAAGATGTTTTGGATTGCTAATGCGATGTAATAGAAAATAATGATAGCTATATCACATTAATTTATGTTCCATTTTAGGATAAATATAATAATTGGACAAATACAATATTATTTATTTGTAATTAAAAATATCCAATATTGTTTTTAATATTTATTTTGAAAAAATATTTCATATTATCACAAGAGAAACACCTACGGTATACAAAATGTTATATCAAAACTAATCGACAAGTCTTCATTATAAGTTTCACATCAATATCCGCCTCAAAACGAATACCTTCCGCCCAATCGATCGGAAAACCTTGAGGGGGAAATTGCTCGTTTCAAAATTGACCCATTCATTAGAATTAAAACTGAAAATAAAAATTGAGCTGACTTCGATATAATTAATTGTAGTACAAAAATGTGCTCAAGGCTGTTAGTGTGAGAACCATATGGTTCCGGCCACAATACTTTGTCAACCGCCGATCGCATTCCAGCCATCCATTCACCCGATCGCAGCGGGACTTTCACTTCGCGCCTGCTTATGCTGATGTCATTTAAATCGTGCGTTATTTAGAGAAACACCTTTAATGTGATATTTTTAACGAATAGCGTAGATTTATGAAATCGAACGACAAATTAACCCAATATTGTTAAAGAATTTATTTAAAGTTGTAAATTTTGTTAGAATTTGAAGTGATAATAAAAATGAATAATACATTTTAAATGAATATATTGCATTTAAAACAAACAATATTTAGGGTTTTGAACACATTTTTTTTGTCATAAATGGAACGATTATATACAAGTTTTATAACAAAACTATTTTTAGTAAAATTTTTTCCTTATAAGTAAAAAGTTATATCGAATTGAAAATAAATTTTTAAACCTAGTACCGATGATGCGCCGACAGTTCCCGAAAAAAACTTGAGCGCATGTGACCTCACAATGGTTAAACGAACGCCAAATATCGCCTATATCGGGTCGGCTCGGAACAATTCGGAAGTTACACGGACATTTTCTTTCGCGTCCTTTCCCAAAAGTCGTTCGGAAAGAATCGGAGTCTCGGGCAAGTAAAAAAAAATATATCCATTTTAGTCATTGTTCTATAGGTTTAACATATATCTTTGACTGTATTTGTTGTTTTGCTAGCGATATGAAGATATACTTGCTTTTAATTGTTATTTAGGCTTTCGGTGCTGTTTTCGACGTTATATTCATACATATATCTTTACATAAGATATGGAGGTTCAAAGGTAAGTTCAGAATGAAATATTAAAATTAGATTAGAGTTTATTTTGTTTTTTGTATTCGTTTTTATAATTATTATTTATATTATTTAATTCATGCACGGAAAAGAAAATAACTTGTCAAATTTGTAGGAAGGAATATTCCTCCGTGTCCGCAAAAAATCTACATGTAGCAACACAACCGAGAGTAATAACAATGAGAAAGCCCTACAGGATCGTCTACTTTGTAGGGCACCAATAATAATATTCAAGAAAGCGCGAATAGACAAGAACAAAATTCAACTAAAATTGTACAGAAATTTGTGTGACTATAAAATACACGACTCTCTTTCCAAACAAACAAAAAATTGGTTAGGTGCCTTCTCTTATTTGGAAAATCTCTAAGTGGTTATGAATTATAAATAGTTAGCAGCTGGATTTATTCATATTTGCAAATATTATTAAATTAAGAGTCTAATGTGGTGGCATGTAAAATATGTAAATCGCCATCGTTTTAAAAATATCGAAAACCTTAATTAAAGCAATAATGTAGTGTGGGTGATTTTTTTTTTGAAAATATTATTAATAGAGTTTAGTGTGGTGGTTTGAAGAATTAGTGTGAATAAGTTTTAAAAGATTGCAAACTTCAATGAAAACAATCAAACTGTTATAAAAACAAATATATGTGTAATTTTGGGTAGTGATTGTTTTTATTCTGAATTGATTATTAATGTAGTTTAGATATTATAATCTACTGTAACATATATACTACTATACACTACTACATATATACTACTACTACTATATTTAACAGTGTATTTAAAAACATTGTTTTGTTTTTGAGCATAAAAATTTTGAATTAATTAAACTGCTTTCGGTTAGTTCTGGCATAAAGTTATCACAATCTAAGGTTTTAGAAGGCAAACGAATTGCTGCTCTATATATTTATATAGAATACGTCATTGGAAGAATACGAGAGTTTGATTTTCTCAAACCTCATGCAGTTATTAATCCTAATATGCTGCCTTATATAGACTAAATTATTTTCATTGTTGTAGCATTAGTGATTTTACAATCATAATATCAACATAAATGTATTAATATTCATTAAAAAATGAACAACTAATTATGTTTAAAAACAAATTTACTTAATGTTCTTTTTATAAGTTAACATCAGGTTATTATAATAAAAATATAATTTAATATTATAAATCTGTGACCATAAAAATATCCACAGCAGGTATATTATCAGAATGAGACTTTATTAACCATTTGTTACACATTACTGAACTAAATTAGTAAGAAACAATATTTTATTTTGCACTTAACCAACAATAATTTTGACAGTATATATACAGGGTAGTAGCCATTGACAGTACTGACGTAAAAAACACTACCATAATGACGTCACAAATATGACAGCCAATCGGCGCTTTCATAGGCACGTATTTTTTTTATTCATTCATAATTAATAATTAAAATTAATTTAATTAATTACTTAAATTCATAATTAAAAAAAAATTAAAATTTTTCGCATCGATTATATATTATTTATGATAAAGTTTTAAAATAAAGTAAAAAAACGATATATATTTTTATTCAAAAACCCAATTGTTATATATAAGGTTTTTAGTGTTTTTGTTGATAAATTTAGTTTTGCTACTCGTAGAGGATACTTCGGCTTGATATATTTAATAAATATTAAAGAGAAGATACAATGATTATATGAAGTAGTATCCTCGCTTCAGGCTAGAAGAAAATGATCTTTTTAATAGTCGTTTAGTGTGAGACTTGTGACAATTTGACAAAATGTAGATCATAAGGAAAAGTCAGTAAATATAATCAAACAAGCCCAAAAGTACGACTGAAATTGTTAATCACTTGGCCTAAGGCCAATGTTAAAAAAGGCTTCTTTTCCGCCACGAACCTGTCAAAAATAAAGATTATTACTACAATTCACTTTTGACTATAAATCTCTACCCTATTCGGCATATACCTTAACTTGCTCCGTGAGAATACTTTTCAATATCTTTAAAATTTCAGATATCATTGTCGATGCTATAAAAGTACTATTTGATCAGCATATTGATTCAAAATCACCCTCAAAATTAAATTTTCATTTACTGGTTCAAAATCACTTATTACTCTTCCCTCGTTTATATATATGACGTATATATGCAGTGTTAGATTTCTTTGGACTGCATTCGGTGAGACAACAGTAGCTTGAACACAACTGCTGAACCGACCCTAAATAAGCATTTTGTTAGTTCATCAATTCGTTGGAAGGATGACGGGAAGTCGGCGAAAGTATGGGTTGTTGACTGTGGATAGGGTCTCCCTATTCTTGACGAGAGCTTATATCAGTATCTTGAGGAGTCTGAACATCAAGAGACGAAACATAATACAACAATACAATTAAGCAACTTTCAGATGATAAAAAGGTGAAGGTAGGTCTTTGAAGGAATCAGATAAAATATCTAGGTTATTTTTCTTCGAGGGTGTTATTAGTTGGATTACAAAGTATACTAACGAACAAATAAAATGCATATCATTTTAATTCACAAGAGAAAGAGACTGTACTAAAACGTATGAGACATGCATTGAAGCACTCTTAGGCCTCTTTTGCTGGCGTTAGAAGAAATAGTAGAGTGAATGTTAAAGATTTATTTAAAACTGATGGTTCGTCACCGGAGATATTTCGATTGATTATGAGCTGGAACCGTTTTTGTTTACTGTTTTTATTTTACTGCGGTATCTACGGTTTTTCAATTTCGAAAGACACACGTGCTTCTCGTGTTTCCGTGGACAACCTGGCTCCCGTTAGAGAGTTGTTTGAAGAAATTGTAGCACCGTTCAAGAAATACTACAGTTTGTTTCAGCTTTGTTTACAATAGTTTTTGTTCAGTTTTTCAATCGATCAAAAGCTAGAAGCCTGCAGAGGTCGTTGTAGCTTTAGGCAATATATTCCTTCATAACCCAATAAGTACGGTACAAAAATCTACGTCCTGACTGATGCCAAAATGTTCTATACCGAAAATATGGAAGTTTACGTTGGGAAACAGCCTGCGGGCGCTTACAAACTTGATATCTCATCAATGGCATTGGTTTTGCAACTAAGAGAAACGTTTTCGAAGGAGCTTTTGCGATTAAAGGAGAACTGCCCAAGTAATTTACGGAAATTAGAGGCCGTGAGGAAAGTATGCATGATGATGCCATGAACGACGAAACTGGTAAATCTGAATTGATAATAGACTACAATGTTACAAAAGGTGGAGTTGATATTGTGGACAAAATATGCGAGACTTATAATGTTGAATGAAACACAGACAACACGTGGTCCATAGTAATTTTCTACAGTCTGATGAATGTAGTGGGTATTTATTCGTATATTATATAACTGCAAAACAATCCTAATAAGAAAGTCAACCGTAGAACCTTTCTGGAAGCTTTGTCCCATAACCCCATAAATTCACATATCAGATGTTATGTCATGACGTGGAGGTCAACATGTCTTTACTAAAACCAATAAAGCTAAGGCTCGCTGAAATATGTAAATTAGATGGTCTAATTCTAATAATAATATAATTGGCCGTTGTACATATTGCACCTGAAAAAAAAAACGCAAGATATAACTGTGCTAAATGTAAAATTTATTTTTATATGGGACATGCTGTTAGGTATGCTAGGCTGTGGTGTGTGTAGGTGGCTGCTATGGTGAGACTAGTTGTAAGTAAGTGTTCCTTTATCTGTAAGGTTTGAAATTTAATAGTTTAATTTTGTTTGTTAGAGGAAAAACATATTTTTGTTAATATTTTTGTAGTTCATTATCTTACTATTGTTCAGAGGCTGTAATGAAAGACGGTTAGTCAGTAAATAAATTATATATTCTCGATAACTTGAGTTTATTTGAGTATATTTATTACTTTCCATAGTTTTACAAAATATAATTGCTCTATAAGTTTTCTTGAAAAAAAACATAAAATAGGGTTCCGAACTTTCGGTCTGTCAGACCGTGCACGAGTATAGGTGTTTCAAAATTTGGGGCGGGTATACGAAGGTTAATAACGATTCGAATAAATCCCTCAGTTAGTGGTTCCGTAAGAATATCTCCACTGTAAATAGATGTGATATATTTCTTTCTGAATTTTTCGTAGGTACTTGGACTTCATCACTGTATCTCTTCCTTGTTATAACTTTGCTGTTAGACGTAGAGAGGAGAAGGAAGTCAAGAAATGTAGTAACCTCCAGTGAATTAAATTTTGACGAATGTACAGAATAAAGAAAAATACACAAGATATGGAATAATGCCATTTTGGTTCTGTTGCATATAAAAGAAGATATGACTAACCTAGAGTACTCTCGACTGATTTTACCACTGTCAGAAGTATACAGATATATAAATTGTTTATGAAGAAACAAAAAAAAACAATTTAGCAATATAACAAATTCCAAATTATGTGTACGTATACTGGATTGTTTTAACATGTGAAAATAAAGATGCACTGAGGCACCTGTAAATCAAACTAGAAAAACAATCGACTGAAATTGGACTTCAGATGAATCTCTCAAAACAAAACTAATGTATAACGAACACCTCTAATCATAGAAACATTATTTTATAATGAATTTTTCTCTCACAGGGAGAGAAATTCAAACTCAGGATAAATAATGAAGGAGAAGAATGGTATGACCAATATTAAGACTATATTTATAAACAAAAATATCATAATACAAGTTAGAAATTCCCTATTTGATAAGTGCGTTCGTCCAATACTAATGTACAGTATCAAAACATGAATTATTCAAATAAATGCTTACAATTGTATAAAACATCTCAAAAAACAATTGCAAGGGCAATTATCAGAATATTGTTACAAGGTCTGACACGAAAGCAATTAATTAGAAGTATAACTAAAGTTATAGATCTTAAAGAGAAGATAGCGGGACCTAAGTGGGGCTTTGCCGAAATGTGGTCAGACTAAACGATGAACGTTGACAAAATGTATATAATAATGCTGGAAAGTCGTGATCACTTAAAAAAAAATTAATTTTTTTTGCAAAAATATTGATTCTATTTAGTTTTCGGTGAATAATGACTTTTATAAAACTTATTTTAAGTTGCTAAGCTTATTAAAGGTTACCGAAAACCATCGAAATAATATAAACTGATATAGAGACCTTGAGAAAGGCGTTTTACCATGAATAGAAAGATTGCTTGCAATATTATTAATACATATTACATATATAGAGACAAGCTTCAAGAGTATCAAATATGAAAATAAAATTACAAAACTACTACAGTCTAAGTTAAACAAAGAGAGTACAGAAAAAAGAACAAGATACGGAATACAAATCGCAACAAAAAGATATACTCAAAAGCAGAACCTAAAAAGAGGCAAATAAAAGAAGACACGAAAGTAATGATTAAAAAAAAGACATTGAATAAACAGACTATCAAAAATTAAACAATGAAATAGAGGAACAATTAAGACAACACGTTAAAAATTAACGCCGAGGCAATTGAAAAAGTATTTGAAAACATCGCAATCTTGGATGAAATTGAAACAACAAAAAACTAAACCTGAAGTCATCAAATATAACAAAATGTTTTAATGTGGAATCCGAAGACTCACCCAAAATCATAAAAGAGAAAGTAGAAAAAGCCATTGACAAAAAAATGTTTTCATAGGCCTGTTGAAGTTTTGCAAAATGTTCCCTCGCAGTGTGCCCAAGTCTGAAATAAAACTTTATAGCACACCGTTGCTACAAAGTGTTGTCATTCATTTTCAGAAAACATTGGAAAAATGCAGTTCACGGAAAGAATAGCTACGGACCACCAAGTGGTCCTCCTCCTCAACGATGCGCCGTTAGTCTCATGTCAGACCTCGTATGTGATATTGGTGTTGAATTCATTAAATGGTTCCATAAAACAGAATGCTACATTTTATTAAATGGGACATTATTCTGGCAATACTAGCTCCATACATATCTGGATGTATATTTTCAATTTACAGAGAATTTGCTTACTCATTCTTATATTTATTACCTAATCAATCAACAAGTTTATAGGTTGTTTATTTCTACTCAAAATTAATTAATTGTTATAATTATATTTCATCAAGAAGGTGTCATCAAAGATTTTTTCATCCAACTATGTAATAAAAAAATCCCTTTTATAATGGTTTTATTACTAATAGGTCCAATTATTTTTTCGAAATATTAGTAATGTTATCTAAGTTCACACTTTGCGTTGGATGGTGAAATTATAATGACGTGATAATGACGTGTAGGTTGGGCAGTTGCTTAATAAAGATATATGCCATCGAGTCACATCTTTATAGCGTCAATTAGAATAAATATATTAAATGTAGTTAACGATGCTATTACTGGCATCAATCTTGTAACGATGCATCAGGATTTTAGAAGAACATAACAATTTAAATGTGTACAATGTATATGGACGATAGCAATTTATACTCTCAACAAATATAAAGCACTTAATGTTGTGATTAGTATTCGAAATATTAACTATACATGTCCGAGAAAAAGGCAGCTAACATTTTTAATAGCTGTTTTACGTCAAGGATGTAAGTGAAGGCGAGATGTTTACGTAAATTGAAAATTAACAGTAAGATACTTGACACAGATAGAATTTGAATTGAATAGTATATCACGGGGTTTACACGAAAAAGACTTCCGTATATTTTATTCCTATTGACATTTGAAAAACTAGTTGTCATCAATGACTTGTACAATTTATTGCAACGTTAATAAAAACAAAGCTGTTTTATCTTTAGCATTAAGGGGCGTTTTATTTGAAGGGATAGTTAAACCAATAAAACTATTGAATATGTGGTGAGGATAATCCAAGGAAGGCTATCGAACTATCATCTCATCCTTAAAAGGCTTTTATATTTGAACTAATGTGGTTGCTGTTAAAGAGGAGTGATATCGCGACATATAAACAAGCTGCTTGAATGGCAATAAAGCATATTAAACTGGAGAATGTTATTACAATATAATATAGATACTTCACGAAAAGATGCTGGCGCAATTGATTTATTATACAAAGATTTCCAGAGTGTGGTTTCTCTTTAAATGGTGATGGTTATCGGTTACGGAGATACCGCTATGTGGCATAGTCTACTTGCTATATTAAAGGAGAGTTCTTAACAATAATACTCATATGATCCAGGTGCTAAATGGCAATATCGGATATGGTGAGATAAAGCCAAAGTAAATTCATATTACAAAAATTACCAGTTTTTAAATCACTATCAATTATAAAATTAAAATTAAATTAAACCCATAGTAAAATATATATTTGTTTTTTTCTTGATTCGAATATGGTATCTACGTTAAGTTGGATACTATATTACAGTTCATCCAAACATTCATCCAAAATACAGATTACTTCGTGCGTCACCAATTGATGCTTATATAATAGACATCGACTCAATATGTTCTTTTTATTTTACCAAACGAGAGAGGAGGAGATAAAAAATATAATAATGTCTTCGGGTATGAATATATTCAAGCAGTACAGCGTTAGCGTTACGATAGCGTAAAGTCGGTTAAAAGTTCGTCTATTGATTTCAGCGGGCCTGTGTTTTGGTTATCATTTGAAATGTTTTGTTATGGTGTTTTAGTGAAATTTTGTGCTGCAAGTCCAGTTTTACTGTAAAATAAGTTTTTATAAGAACTGCTGTTATTGATTATTTTGTTATCTGAAAGTATTTGTAAAGATTCATAAAGTTATATATCCTGCAATAATTCTAACATAACAAAAGACATTTTATTGCAAATGTTTAATAAAAATTGAATTTATATTGGCTAATTCTAAAAACATACCGAAAGATAAATAACTTTTCAAAATAATAAGGGGGTAATCTTCCAAGAATGTTTCAGCGGATGAACTGTAATATAGTATTCAACTTAACTTGGATACCATATTCGAATCAAGAATAAAACAAATGTATATTTTATGATGGGTTTAATTTTATAACTGATAGTGATTTAAAAACTGCTAATTTTCCTTATATTCCTTATTCCTTATTTTCTTATATGAATTTACTTTCACCATATCCGATCCAGCTTTATCTGACCATATCTGATGTCACTGTCGTCATATATATATATATATATATATATATATATATATATATATATATATATATATATATATATATATATATATATATATATAAATGCTTAATGAAAAAAAAGTCTCGCGTTATGATGCTCTCTAACCATGATTTTATCTGTTTCATGGTAGTTTTGCTACAGCTTTAAAATAGTTTTTGAAATACTCTAGCATTTGCAAATCATATTAATCACATTTTTGGAAACCACCTCAGATGAACGGTTCTGCATGCGATTCGATATCTATTATCAAACTACAGACAAACTTTATAGTGGTTTTCTTCACGAGTTTTCTTCGCGAGAAATTTGATTTTCTTATGTTATTGTTAGAAGTTTCTGATGAACACGAACTGGTGATATCACCAGAATTTTCGCCGTAACTACTTTATTCCATAGAAAATCTTAGTACTGGTTTTATCCATTCAAATACATTAGATAATACAGTGCGAATATACTCAGTGTGTCGAAAACTAACGAAACTTTTTAAATTTAAAGAAAATTATTAGCGCCATCTGTCGAAACTAAATATAAACTGAAACACATATATCTCCTCTATAAAACGATACCGGTTCCATTAGAATCGATCTACGGATTGTCAGTTAAAGCGCTTAAAGTGACAGTACCTTTTGTCATATCGTCAAAAAAACAGGATGGAACAAAGAGCTAAATTTTGTTTCAAGCTCGGTAAAACTTTTATAGAAACATTTGAATTGATGATAAAAGTTTATGGTAATGACTGCTTATCCAGAAAGAATATTCACGAAATTTTGACAAAGGATTCAAACAAACGGAAGATTGAACTGTGCTCGATTTGTTCCTCACAGGATCGTCGCTGTTCGTAAATTTTTGGTGAAAACTCAAGTTTATGAGCTCAGCATCCTCTGTATTCACCTGATTTATCTTCATGTGACTATTTCCTGTTCCCGAATCTTAAACTGGCCATGAAAGGAACGTTTTATGACAGTGTTACACAGGTCCAAGGCGCGTGACAAAGGTCATTGAGGCGATTCCGAAAACTGACATAAAAAAATCTATGCTAGCATTGATTGAACGTGCCCAGCGATATATTAATGTGAAAGGGATGTATTTTAAACAAAAAGAAATAATTTTGGCAAAATAGCTAATTAATTTTTGTTCATTTAAAAAGTTCCGTTATTTTTAGACATACTGTGTATGTCTGAAAATATATTATTGAGTATTAATTATGTATTAACGCTCGTCCCGAATGTTTAAGCAAATCAGTGACGTTTATTATTTAGCTATTAAAATTTATAGGAAATTCGGAGTATTTTACTAATGTCGTTCGACCATTCCAATCATTATAACATAGTTAAAACCAAGTTGTAGTTATAAAAAAGAAATATATATATATATATATATATATATATATATATATATATATATATATATATATATATATATATATATATATATATACGTGTACGTTTTGATGAATAAACATCTGGAGTTGATCAACAAAAAAATGGCATGATAATGCACAGCATGATAATACGAGATTAGACTTAGCAAAAGAACATACAATATAATTAACTAATTGGACTGGAAGGTGTTATTCGCCCGATATTGAATCTTCGAATTACTATTTATTCAGGCTGTGCCCCTCACACTGAAATTATAATTCCGCAAAGTGAATTTCGATGAAAGAGAATTATAAGAATATGCAATATTGAAGAAATCTAAGGCAAATGGCAATTGATCCTAACATATGAAGAACACTATTTTATAAAAAAAAACCATTGCCAGAAAATCACAAAATAATTTTCACGAAGGTTGTTATTTATGTGTCCGGGATAATAAATAATACAAAAATGTATCATTCAAAATGGTTTTATTGTTTTTCAAAATATTTTCCGCGATGATCAATATACTTTTGCATACGTTTGAACCAATTTTCATAACATTTTTTCCATTCCGATTCAGGGATCTCCATAATATGCATTTTGAACGCATCAGCCGCTTCTATCATCGAAAATCGTTGACCGCATAGTTTATTACGGATTACATATATTATTCACGGACGGGAACAAAAATAAATCATTGGGTACCAAATCAGAACTGTACGGCGGATGACCCATCAATTCGATGTTTTGACCGGTCAAACATTGAGTTGTTCGGTCTAGTGTGTGATGTATGAGAGCTCGCGTTGTCATGGTGAAGAATGATCCTGCGACGCTAGTTGTTTTTCTTATTTCTTCAAAGACTGTCAGCAAATAAATGGTTGTATACCATTCAGAATTGACCATTCTATGGTGCTCTAGTGGCACTATAGCCACATGTCCATTTATCCCAAAAAAAAACCGACCACCATTTGCTTCGAAGTCTTTTTGCGCGAACAACTTTTGTTGGGTTTGAGTAATTTTAAAATTTCCATACAGTCGCCTGATGTTTACTTTCGGGCTCATACGCATAGATCCAAGATTCATCACCTGTGTAGATGTTATTCACGGCTTTAGACGCACCACGATTGTATTATTTGAGCATTTATTTGCACCAATAGACCCCAGTTTTTTTTTAGATATTGTCAAATTAGGCGGAATCCAATGCACACAAATCTTTTCACGGCTAAATGTTCATGTAAAATCTTGTGTGTGCTTGTCATACTAATGCCCAGGGATGCTTCAATCTTACGGTATGTCACATGACAATCTTGCTTATGAGTTCGCGCACAGTACCGATGTTTTCTGGCATAATAACCGATTTTGGACGACCTGCTTTAAATTCGTCCGTGAGCGAACGACGGCCACGACTGAATTCACTAAACCAGTGCTATACAGTGGTTTTAGATGGTGCTTCATCACCAAAAGTCGAAGTGAGTTGATCGATGCACTGTTGTTGAGATAATTCACGACGAAAATTCTCACAAGTTAATTCCATTTCTTGACTGAGATGAAATTTTCAAATAACTAAACAGCACAAATAGCCTCCGTATAATAAAACCTTCTGACTACGTATACAGTCAACAATGTCAAACTTTACGATGCATATATCATATGGCGCCTAGCAACACCATTGTTGCCAATTCCGGATACATAAATAGCGACCCTCGTATTAACTATATGAAGGCCTAAGGCTTGATTGGCGAATGTTCGCCATTTCTTCTTCTCTGCAGCATTCTCCTTCAATTTGTTGACCTTAAGAGTCCTTAGATCTTCCTTTGCTGAATTAAACAATTTTTTTCTGGATCTTGCTCATCATTTCCTCTTCTACTATTGCTATTGTACCTCTTAACACATCTTTTATAACCCTGCTTTGTGATAGTCCTTCAACTTACCCCAGTCATCTGATTTTTTCTGCCATTAATGAGAGTTTTTGATATGCTGTAGTTCCATTACTTCTTTATTCGTTTTTCTGGGCAGTCCTTATTCTGTTCTGTTTCCCCATAGATCTCTCTCAGAACTTTCCTCTCCCATATCCCCAACTTCATACATTCTATTCTATTTAGTTCCACAGTTCGGATTCATGCAACGTGGCCGGTCTCACTGTTCTAGGGTAAAGGACTTTTTTTAGCTTTCCTGGACACCGCTTCGAATTTTAGGGTTTTATGTAAAAACTCTATACTTCTATTCCTCTTCTTTATTCTAACACTAATATCCAGGCTTTCCTGTCTTTTGTTATTATATTAACTCCTAGATAAAAAAAGTTGACTGAGATCTTAAACTTGAATTATTTGTCGTTGGAGCAGTTTTTAATTTATTGTTTGTATTTTTTTACTACCGCTTCTTTTAATTATATTAATTATTATATATTTATATTAATTATAGGAGGATAATTTTATATTTGAAATATTTTTCATGTTTCAAGTTTATGAATGTTTACCAAAATCTCCTATACATTTATTTTAGGTAGAAAACGTAGCACAAAATCTCCAAGCTCACTTTCATAAATACTAATTCGAACAAAAAATAAGAAGTAATTTCAGTTATAGAAAATATGTTAATGGTGATTAGTTTTTTAATAATTGAAAAATGTTAATCCATATTACATTTTCAAAGTGACTTTGCCCATTTAGATATCCAAATTATCATTTATCTGCTACACAGAAACGTTTAAAATAATATTATCCAATTTTTGTGATGACCAGCACTCAGAGCGATGATGAGGTATATGAGGTAGGCTTGAGGTATCACATTAGCTAATGATATTAGTATCTTTACTGGTACATGTATCATATATGTAGTAATATTTCATCTCCCACAGGCTACATCATTCTCGGTCTTGTTTAACTTTGAAAAAGCAGCTTTGATTATGTTATGTAAGTAAGCTATTAAACGATACGATTATACGGTATATCTTAATTTTTAAAGGAATTTCTTTTTGTTGGTGCATTCCTATTAAAACGTTTTTAAATAATTTTTCAATTGAAATACGCATTAGAAATAGGATGAATATTATAAATTTTAACTTACTATATTCTTCTTTGTTATATAACCTTGTTTCCATTTCATTTTGGTTGTCATGATTCGATAGGTCAAGAATTTTGACAGGTTCCTAAGAAACTGACAGAATTTAATAAACATAGAGCACTACATGAAAAACCAACGCGTCCTTATTGTTAAGCATTATTACCAAAATGGTGAAAGTTTGGTTGCCACGATTTGTAAAGTGCGTCCGATTTTCGGTAGAAATAATGTTCCACATTTATCAACCCTGGAAAGAATAACCGAAAAACACACGATACGAGCACGTAGAGGTCGTTAACAATAAAACATCACGGCAGTTCATGAGAGTGTGGCCCAGAGTCCAGGGTCCTCGATTCGTCATCGTGCACAAGAATTGGACATTTCAACAGCCACTCTTTATCGTGTTCTTACTAAACATTTGCATCTCCATGTTTACAAAGTCCAATTGGTTTAACAATTTTTACCAACAGATCATGCACAGCAAGTCGTGTTATCTGCGGTTTTGGTGACCACAATGGGCCGCCACGATCTTGTGAAAAAGAATAACCGAAAAACACACGATACGAGCACGTAGAGGTCGTTCACAATAAAACATCACGGCAGTTCGTGAGAGTGTGGCCCAGAGTCCACAATCCTCGATTTGTCATTGTGCACAAGAATTGGACATTCCAACAGCCACTCTTTATCGTGTTCTCACTAAACATTTGCATCTCCATGTTTACAAAGTCCAATTGGCTTAACAACTTCTGCCAACAGATCATGCACAGCAGGTCGTGTTGCGATTTAACATCAAATGACTTTTTTGTGGGGTTTTCTGAAGTCTTAGGTTTACGCCAAGAAGCCCACGACCACCCATGCACTGAAGGTCGAAATTAAACGCTGTATCAACGAAATACTGTCACATTTATGCAATATCATTATTGAACATTTCGCCAGAACAGTACGCGTTGGCCACCAAAGCCGTGGCGGTCATTTACTGGATGTATTGTTACATACATAATTTTCAAGTGTCTGTATTATAAATCAATAAACATTTCAATACTTTGCCACAGAAAACCATGTATTATTTAAAATTCACATCTTCCGCTTTTATTGTAATACACTTTATAAAGGATTTTCCAACAAGAGCACCAGAAATTTAAAATGAGGCACGACATAATTTTTATTTTATCTTCAAGAACAATTAATGGCATTGTTTTGAAAATAATGTCGTTCAAATGTCACACTCAGTTTCGTCTGGTGGAATGCAATCTAGAGAACCAATTTTCGATTACTCTTTAACTCATATCGCGTTATATATTTTTAAGGATGGCATGAAATACATGAGTCTTGTTGAAAGGAAACATGGTTTTTATCCACATTTATCAGTTCAGACTAAAGATATTCTATTAGTGTATTCCTATAGCATTCCTTAGTAACAATAATATGATTACCATCCTCGTCTTCAAAAAAATTAGGTCATATCACTCCTTCGGCCCAAAGACCGCACTAAACATGGACTTTCTGAAGATGATGAGGTAACTCTTAAATCACTTGGTGATTTTCATTGGCCCAAATCCAACAGTTTTTATGTTCACAAACCCATTAAACAAGAAGTGTGTTTCGTGTGTTCGAGAATATTATTTTTCCTCAAAGTGCAAGTCGCCTTCTAACTGCTCTGGAGCCCAATTGAAGTATTGTGTAGCTTTCCATTGTAAATTGACACAATGTACTGAATACAGCCGTCTATTAGCAGCATTAACATTAAATTGTTGTCGCAATTATGTTTTAAAATTCTGAAAATCTTTTGAAAGAATATTTGTGCTTCTGAATTTCACTAATAACAAAACTGAGATTTGCTAATTTAAGTTTAATTTTGATTATCATCAAATGGAAAAATATTTCTATTGATCCAATGAACCATTACTAAACTGAAACATTCATTGACGCTAAGTCATATTGAACAACCTGGTGAACTGCCGTTGCCAGTCTAAAATAAACTTATCTCGAACTGGGGTACTGAATTATCTGATTGAACGCTCTCTAGTTGATACAGAATGTTACCGGATTTTTACCTATTAGCTAGGGAAAGTCCAATATTTACTGTACGAGGTTTTCAACAAAATCAACAAAAAACTTCCGAAACCTGAAAATACTGGAAAAGTGTGGAAACTCCAACGTAGCTGACTATTTGATTTTTCGTAATTAACCACTATGTATTAAAATTATGTGCAGGATTAAATTCTGGAAAGCCTGGAGCTTTTGAATTAATGTAGGTAAGGAATCTAGACTCAATTTGAGAACCATCACAATTGGTCACAATTTAAATTACATCTAAAAGGCTATATTATAATATTCGTTATTAAAAAAAATTATACTTCTCTTACATGTAGTCTTTGATCAAATTGCAGGTATAGACAAGTTACTTTCTGCAAGCAAAGTATAGGCTTTTTCTAATAACGACTTAGCTTCTCCTACATGATTTAATTTAAAGAAGATTATCGCCTGTATCTTCCTGGGATTGATTTATAAGTTCCAGATAAGCAATCATTTGAAATCGGCGTTGAGCTTCTTCTGTGTTTGACATTAATAAGGATTAATAAGGCATTAGCAAGTAGGAAGCTCAGAAAGACTGTCGCATCATGAGGGTCCTTCTAAACTTAATTTTTTATTTGGATGGATCTGTCTCGAAAACTCCGATGGCACAGTATCAAATAAGATATGCAACACATAAAATATCTGTCTAATAAAATATTCATCTTGTATGCATCAAATTGTAATAATCGTAGCTTAAATTGTATAAAACTGATAATAACTATTTTACACAATTAAGCCCTGATATAGCTTCTGTTTGGAACACATTACTGACGTTTCTTTTATCGCCAGTTTCAGCTTTGGAAACAGACAAATCTAATCAGGCGTCAGATCAGACGTATATATTGTCGATTACTACATTGCGTTTCTTTAGGAAATTGCCTGAAATCTTGCTTTTAAACGTCGATGCACAGTCACAAGATCCTCTACTTTGATCACGTTTTATCAATGAGCAGTTTCTGCTCACGCCCGGCTTCATAATGATATGATAATGATTAAAACATTTGGTATTTTTTTTACAATATATTTGAGACATTTTCTGACATATTTCGAAACAAATATCCTTCAGGATGGCAGTGGACGCCTTTCGAATGGCTTCAATGTCGGCATAACGCTGTCCTTTTATCGGCAAATGAAGTTTTTCGAAGAGGTAGAAGTCGCAGGGAGCCAAATCAGGCGGGTATGGTGAATAATTGATTGCTAAAATGCCATTTTTGGTAAAAAATCAGTGATGAGCGTGCGACGGCGCATTATCGTGCAACAAGCGGCAGTAGTCTTGTTAAAGGTATTGCGGCCGAACTCGACCAATACGCGAGAACAAACGCTTCATAACACTAAGATAAAACACAGCATTGATCATTTGACCAGGTGAAAAGAACACCTTGTACACAATTACTTCCGAATCGTAGAAACAAATCAACATTGTTTTGATTTTTGACTTCTCGAGACGGCTTTTCTTTGGATTTGACTCGCTCGGGTGCTTCCATTCGGCACTTTGACGCTTGGTTTCTGGATCATATTGAAAACACCAAGTCTCATGACCAGTAACACTGCTACTTGAAGTTTTCGTGCTTTTTCGACTCGTTAATAAAGTCTTTATAGTGTTGGATTCGGAGCAATTTCTGGTCTGGTCAATTTGTCAGTCAATTTGAGTGGAACAAAGCGTGCACAAATCTTCGAAGTCACATATGATCGGTCAAAATAGGATCAATTGAATCTTTGGACATGTTCAATTTCATTTTCATGTATCGCAATAAAGGTTTTGACTGATTTTTTATAAATTCACGCACAATTTCAATGTTACTTTGAGTAAGAACGGAATTTCTCGGACCAGGATGTTTGTCGTCGTTGATGTCCTTACAACCTTCTTTGAATCTTTTAAACCACTCGTGAACTCTCCCACGGGATAAACAATCCTCACCATATACTTGTTTCATTTATTGAAACATTTTGGTGAATTTTTTACCAAGTTGAAAACAAAATTTGTTCAAAAATGTTCATTTTTTCAAGGATGGCATAAGCATACTGACACTTTAAGCGCGATAACTCGGCTTCTAATGATCCGAATGTCATGAAATTTTGTCAGAACGTTAGTGAAGGATGCACCTTTCCAATGCTTCCATGTCAAAAGATAGCACAACTAGAAATAGCTACTTTTAAAAGTCCTGTTTTCTGTAAGACGCACCTTGTAAATAGCGTCACACATATTACATCTTATTTCGTGTACCCCTGATTTGTCACAATTTTTTTCTTTCTTTGTTATTATTTAGCATCGATGCAGGACTTCGGAAACATCCCCATTATTCTCCATTGGGTAAACCTTTGAGCTTTAGTTTAGTGTATGCATAACTCTCTTTGAGAATTGTCGCGCGGAGGAGAATGTCAAAGAAAATCTCGAATATATTTCAAAACCAATACCAAGTGTTTTAATCATTATCATTGTTACTTTGTTTCGCCAAGAGCCCACAGCATCAATCAAAATCATTCATCATTCTGGCATCATTCTTAATGCCAGTAAATTTTTCGATTATCCTAGCAAAGCCCTTTTAGGGCACTCTTTTCAGTTCTAATTTTTATTGAATAACCTGCCCGTGGATTATTTACAATGCTCTCTGCCTTCATGGAATCTTGCACATCACTTAAAAATGTTCTAATGTTTTAGTTTAAATAATTTCAAGCTCCTTTGGCACTTTTATCCGGTAAAGCTTAATGTTTACTCGATCGGTTATTTTAAGGTATTGAAAAAAATATATTAAAAGTTGGCTCCGTAAAAATTCTGATCGTGAAGATGCGTTCTCAATGGTTCGCAACAATTTTGAAAAGCAGCATTCTTTCTAATAACTCTCAATGCATTTTAAGCCAATATGAGCTTTAGTTTTATAATGAAAGTCTTCGAAAACACATACGTTCGATATTTTTGTTATCCTATTAGGAAAAAATCGAATTTCGTCTTGATTTAACACTATTTTGGATTAAATCATCTGACGTTGCTAACATGGTTAGAGAAACGTGCGCCGAAAAGTTTGGTGCATAATAGCAAATCTCTTCAAGTTAACTACTTTGTGTGTGGAAATAACTTCACGTAAACAGAAAAAAAAGTCTAAAATATATTATGGGGATTCTGTTTCGTAATATTTCATATCTGGTCGAACCAGCATGAGTAATGCTCCACTCTTAGGAAGCTCCGTTCAGGTTATTGTTGAAGATATTCGCAGCACAATGAATGATAACGTGTTGGTCGATCGTTATGTGAACGTTAGAGAGATTGTTGGGATGATTATCACCTTGCACGAATAAGTAGACGAAGCTTTCAGGCGATGGGTGCCACATATGTTTACTTCGGACCAAAAATGGAATTGAGTGACCATTTCACAGCGGTGTTTAAAGACGTATACGCTCAAGCCGAATGAGTTTTTGCGACCGTTCGTGACAAACTTGGATTCATCACCTCATACCAGAAACTAAAGAACAGTCAAAACAGTAAGTGTTTCCCGGCAAAAGTGCATCGAAGAAGGCGAAGACATTTCCTTAAGTCGGAAAGATCATAGCCCCTGTTTTTTTCTAATTCGCAAGACACTATTTGCATCGACTATTTGGAATGCTGAAAGATGATCACAGCAGAGTATTATTCCGCATTATTGGCTAAATTCAAGAAGTATTAATAAACAAAACGCCCTCATTTGGCAAAGGAAATAAAATGCTGTTTTGCGACGAACCGTAATCCGGGCCGTCCATCGTCGTAACAGCGAAATTGCTTAATTTAGGCTGTTAATTTATGCCGTGTTCACCTTATTCTTTGGACTTGGCCGACTTCTTGCTCTTCTTGCTTCCGACTTCTTGCTCTTTCCAAACATGAAAAAATAGCTAACTGGAAAAAATCACATTAAATGAAGAGATAATCGCCGAAACAGGGGACTATTTTGAGGAGTCCGACAATTCGTATTTTTTCTTCTTCCTGTGGTACTACAGTCTGTTAGTGAGCCTTGATCTCATTGAAGCTAGATCGATATATTGAATTAATCCAATATGAGGCTATATACAAAGCGTTCTAACAAAGCAATGAGACTAGTTGTGTTAGTGTTCTATCTAGCTGTTGGTTTTCCCTTTGGAGAAGTGACAGGTCAATTTCTGATGCGTCTTCAGTACGACTTTGTACTCTCTAAAGTCACTTGGTTACTTTACAATCCCTACAATTCTTTTTGAAAAGAAAATTGGATTTTTCTAGTATGTCCTGACAACACAAGCATCGGTGCGATATCAAATTTTGTTTAAGTTTTGGCAAAGTTTGATGGAAACTTTCACAAATCTTCGACAGGATTATGGAAATAGTATTTAGTAAAGGGCTCAGGTTTTCAAATGATGAAAATATGGCATAATCCGAGGTCATGTACGTTCTGATTGTCGGTTGACGGTCAGAATGATCGGAGAAGTGTTGAATTTGAATGACACAACTGTTTATCTAATTTTGACCAATGAAAACGAATCAAAACTTGAGTCGTTGTGACCTTTTTCTTTTCTCAAGATAGAAAATTCACCTCAATAGACACAATTTAAGGATACAGGAGAACATTGTACAGCTGAAGGCAATTCCAGTATATGAGTTCCAGCATTGATCTGAAGAGTGAAGAGTTCAGTGCTGCGTTGAATAAAAAAATTATAAAATATGAGTCTCATTACTTTACTTATGTCCCTTATATCAGGTTCTCTAGCAGCAACTGGTTTCCGGGTTGCGACCGCTAGGCTTACGCCCAAGTCGTACTTTTTTGAATGCATAAAAAAAGTTGAAAAATTATTGGGCGAACTTTCCACTTTCTGTTCGTATTGTGTACGAATAACAAAAAACATTAATGTTAACTTACAACTGAAAACCCATCCCATACTAAATATGTTCATTAAGGTTTAAATTAAATGAAACTCTAAAAGAAAATTAAATTAACATATTCTCTGCAATGACCATTAAAACTTATTTTGAAATTATTATAATTATTTCATTTTACAAAATGAAACATTTTACGAAACGTTAAGGCTAAAAGTTTCATTATATGAACCAGTTTAGTGAACCAAAACATAAAAAATCAACTATCGCTGAATGCTACTACTTTACTTCACCATTGAAATAATTACTAGAGACAACCCTCAACGTATAAAGCTAAATCTAATAATAGTTGTTCGTTCCACTACATGAACGCTGTATTTCCATTCGAAATGAGAAAAAAGGTGCCAGTATTACAAACGATTTTCCCACAGATTGGGTACACACAACTGCGAATTTGTTGACCGTAGTATTTACATTATATATTTTTAAGTTACAAAACCTGTTCCGTACGCACTAAAAGTATAACAACTTTATACGATCACGCTGCGTTTAATGTACATGGACTGGTGGTTGACATAGTTACTTGACCGGAACATCAGTAAGGTTCTCAGGTTTCTACAAATGACTCAGAATCTTGATGCAATTTTGTTGGCTACTAGTTCTTGTGGTATTTAAAACAGCATTATTAGAATATATATTACATTCATTGATGGCCTTATGAATTGTTATTTGTGATACCATATTAGTGAATTAATATACAAGGTGTCCCATAAGAAAGTTTCTATTTCATTAGGTCACTGTGTGGGGCGCGGAGCACATGTTTATATATCCTCGCGTTTAGGAATTTAGTCGGTATGGAGCATTTCTTGGGAGCAGACCAGTAGTGGGTTGTGTGTGCGAGAATTTTATAAAAACAATGATTCGGCGACTGTAGCGCAGAGAAAGTTCTACAGTCATCGTGGTTTGCGTAACATTAAAGATGCGCCAAGTGTTCCCCTCATCAGGAAATGGGTTAAGAAGTTTGAAGAAACCGGTTCAACTATTAATAAATGTAAATCCGGACCAAGGTCGTCACGAAGTGAAGGAGATGTGGAAATGGTAAATCAGTCCATTCGTGACAATCCGGATCTTTCCCTTCGTAAACGAGCGCATGCTTTAAATGTGCCTCGATCATCATTGCACCGCATTCTGCCCAATGATTTAAAACTGCACCCATTCAAAATTAAACTGGTGCTAGAGTTAAAGCCCCAAGATGCCGGTCAGAGGCTTCAATTCGATAACCAAGTAACTGAACGTTTTGCAACATTCAATAACATATTGTTTGCGGATGAGGATCATTTCCATCTCAACGGTCACATAAATAAGCAAAACTGTCGTTACTGGAGTGCAACGAACCCGAAACAAGCATCAAAAATCCCTACATTCGCCTAAAGTTAATATAGGGGCTGCAATGTCAGCGCGAGGAATAATCGGCCCGTACTTTTTAGAAGAGGTCGGGGGACGCGCAGTTGCCGTTAATTCAGAGCCTCATGTGGAAATGTCGCATAATTTTTTGGTACCTGAACTACAAAACTTTGCTGGTTATTATTAAAGAGCATGGTTTCCGCAGAATGGAACAACGTCACACACTTCCAACACGTCTCTGCCACGAATTCGTAAAATTTTCCCAAACAAATTGATCTCCAGGAGAGGTGACATTAATTTGCCTCCACATAGTTCTGATTTGAACCCTATGAAATTTTTCTTGTGAGACTATGTGCTGAACCGTCCTAAGGAATTTTGATGTTCGTTTAGATGAGTGCCGTGAGGTTTTCATTTGGATGACATTATTTTTAAAAAGTAATATCATAAAAAGTTGTATTTCAATAAATAATAAAGGTTTTTTTGATGGACGTCTTTCTTTTCTTTTTTTTATATTGCTATATCAAAAAGAAAATTTCTTTTAGAGCACCTTATATTCGAAATGATTCCCCATTATTAAGTAATTTTTATATTAAATTCAAAATTGACCATTTTCTCGCGTACAGCTTTTGTCCCATTTGTTGATTCCAAAACATCGAACTCTTTGCAAACTTTTTCACCACTACTCTTAGTATTTAATTCAATACTAACAGTAATAATAATTTGTTTATAGCCTGTTTTCAGAGACAAGATTTTTCATTTCTCCCATATTTAATATGAGAAGTTTTGTGTTGCCCAACATGCACTCGAGCATGGCCATAATATAATTTTTTATAACTTAAGACTTATTAAAACACTAAATAATAATATGGCTTTGGATGCATATGAAAACATTCAAAGAGCGAAATGCAGCCTTTAAAAGGAATAAAGGACCTATTCCATTCAACCAATTTTTTTCTGTTCATTGGATAACAGATACTATATAAATAAAATAGAGTTTAGTTTCATATTGAATATCCTCCTGATGATACTAACATGGTTAGCGAAACGCGCGTTGAGAAATTTTATAACAAAATTGATTTGGTGTCTAGTGGCAAATCTGATATTAATGATACACATTGGCATGACAAATATTGACATTTCTGAAAACAAAGTAACTGTCTTGTTTCGTTCAAGATTATTATTAATTTTAAATATATATATATATAGATATTTATTAATTTTAAATTGATTGGGATTTTAAATTTAAATTGACTTTAGATTAATTTTGATTTTAGATATTAATTTTACATTTAAATTGGGATTTTAAGTTGATTTGGATTTATTCAAAGTCTGATAAAACTGATATGAGAACTGTTAAAAGTTTGTCTGCAAAAAAGGGGTTTCCCCAAAATCAATGTATGATTTGGTTGAAATAACACGTGACTCAGTTAATCCTTACCAGTAAGGAAATACTGATAAATATAGGGATTACAAATACGGAAGAGAGTTTTGTAAACATGCATCAGGTCTGTACAAAAGGGTCGTGGTCATGTATCAAAGAGTCTTGATCAAACAAAACGTTGATATGGTCTATAACATGTTGATATTATTCGCTACTAATAAATTGAGGTATTACAGTAGAATATAAAGTAAAAACATGCGGCTTTTCAGTAGACCGCCCTGAAAAAAATTTACACCACTAACTAAATCAAAAAAGTCTGTACTCGTTGACAGCCTAGAATGGTCACGAGTAATTACCAATATATTTGGCAAACTCAAAGAGTATTACCACTAAACTCCAATTCATTTTATTTCTTCTCGACGCGTGTTTTGCTAAAAATGTAACCATCATCAGGAGATGATTCAGTCTTTAATCACATTGAATCATCTCCTGATGATGCTAACATGGTTAGCGAACCGCGCATCGAGAATTTAAATAAAGTAATTGGGCATTTAGTAATAAATCACTTCGAATTTAATGTATCACTCGGAAGGTTACAAAGAAGAATTGATCATTTCAGTTTATTTGGTGTTTGTGTAGCTTTGGTCTAATTTTTGTATATTATTGTAGGGAATGCTGTTATGTTGTTTGCTGTAAAGTTTGATTGCTACGATGCGTAAAATGCGTCCGATTTTCGGTAGAAATAATGTTCCAAATTTATCAACTCTCAAAAGAATAATCAAAAAATTCGAAAGTACTAATTCAGTTATTGATGTGATGACACGAGCTCGTAATGGTCATTCAGAAGAAAACATCACGGTAGTTCGTGAGAATACGGACGAGAGTCAAGGGTCCTCGATTCAACAGCCTCTCTTCACCGTATTCTCACTAAAGATTTACATCCACATGCTTACAAAGTCCAATTAACTCAACAACTTCTGCCAACATACCATGCACAGCAGGTCGTGTTTTCTGTCCTTTTGGTGACCACATTTGGCCGCCATGATCTTGCGATTCAACACCTATGGACTTTTAAATTAATCTTACTTATCAACGAAATACCGCCACATTTATGTAAAACCATTATTGCATTCGCAAATAAATTGTTCAATACACAATTTTTAAATGTCTATATTATAAATCAATACATATTTCAATACATTGCTACAGAAAACCATGTTTTATTTAAAATTCACATCTTGCGCTCGTATTTTAATACCCTTTATTTTGAAATAATTTCTATTCAATGCAATTCAATAAAAAGCAAAATATTCACTGAAAATTTTTTAAAACTAAAATAAAATATTATAATAATAATAGTACAAAACATTAATACACAAAAAAAATTGATGCGAGCATTTGTTAGATATATTGGGTGCTTTAATCAAAGCTGTATTAATTAAAGAAAAAATAATAAGGGCTGGGTCTCATGAAACTTGCAATCTTTATTAATTGACAATACAAAGACAAGTAAATTGTGTATGGAATAACAGATCCTAGATATCACCACTTCGACTTCTTCTCAAAATTTTCGATCGATTATCCAAAATATTACTACTTAATTTGAATTATAGCAGCTTGGATATTATCTTTGAGCTAATAAATTATCCTATAATTATTGGCATATAACTTTCCTTTAACGCAGCTCCAAAGAAAAAGTTTAAAGTTGTCAAATCGTATGATCTTGGTGACGAATATTTGTCTTCATTTGCATCTTGGCTCCTTTGGAGCTTTGGAGCAGATTTTCTATCACAAATACTGCAGTTTTGGTCATTGACATAGCCGTCAAAGTGAAGATGCGCTTCCTAAGAAAACATTTGTTATAACTCCAATCGGTAAATATCCAGCCATGGTAGTTGTCAGTCAGTTTTATTTCTTGAGTCAATTTAATGTTAAATGTGATGGCTTAGGTCTTCCGTCAATATGGGGTATAATGTGATACTGGAATGAGACAATATTTGAGAGGACAGATGAACTGGTGTTAATGGAGCATTAGAAACTCTTTTGTTTGCTAGATTTTAATGACTATATTTGGTTCTGGTAGAGCGAGGCACATACATTTTTGAGGACTTCTAGTAAAACGGTTTTCTTTAATTTTCTAAATAATATATTATAATTGAACGTATCGGGAATACCAACAAATACGACTCGGCAATTAGAAGGGAGCTATACAAAAAGACGAATGAACTAAAAATACTACAGAAACTCATTAACTTAACAAGAGTGTCTTTTTTGACTTTGCGACTATAGTTTAGTAAACAATGTTACTTTATCAAAATAACTTTAAAACTTAGGTAGGACAGCTGTTTATCTGATGGCAGAAGTTTTCAGACCAGATTCAAATAGCACCAATCTGCGCACCTACTAAAGAAACAATATTCTAAAGTTGCGAACCATTTCACAGATACCGGACATATATTTTCAGTGATGACAAATTTAAAAAGCAAAAAACTAAAAATTTTAGAACCAATAGAAATTTAAAAATAAAATAAAGACCGATCTAGACTAGCTATTACAGTCTAGTTATTAAATGATCAGGCAAATATCCGAAATTCCACACTATTTAAAATATTTTTAAAAAAACCCTGAATAAAACTGTAAAAACGTATATAGTATATAGGATAAACAGCTGCCATACCTTAGTTTAAAGTCAATGTTACATTATTTATGAAACTATAAATACAAAGTCAAAAAATAAAATAAATGATATATTAACAAAGTAAAAAAAAATGTTTTATTTCATTTAACGAAAGTCTATTTAACCGATACCAAAGGCAAAGTAAGGATTCAAAATCGAACCTCAAAAGAATTCTACAATGCGGAACGGTTAAGACCAGACAATCCATTGTCGACTATTCTTTAATTTCACACTAAAGACAATAATAAGGAAAATAGGTATAAATATTAAACGGTCTATATTTACCAGACAATACCAAATCATATGATATTGTTATATGTAAAAAGAAAGAAGAATTAGAACAGACGTTTGTTCGAACAGGCGAACAGGCGTTCAAACAGGATAAACCCAACAAAAACTAAATACATGAGGTTAACAAGACAAGGAATAGAACAAGTGGATATTGACCTAGTAATAAATAAAAGACGGTTTGAAATAGTTAATAATTTTAAATATCTAGGCTCAGTAATTATGACTTACAATGAAATCTCAGAAGACGTTCCAGTAAGAATAACGGCTAGAAACAAAGGTTTTTTTGCTCTATACAACATGATAATAATTAAAACACTTGGTATTTGTTTCACAATATATTCAAGATATTCTCTAACATGTTTCGGCCTCGCGACCATTCTCAAAGAGAGTTATGTATAATATTATGTTTAATTATTATCATTGTTACTATGTTTCACCAAGAGCCAACCGCGCAATCAATCAAAACTATACAACATGTTAAAATCTAAATTTGTTGAAGTTTTGAAGTGAAATCAACTTAGCCTTCAGAATACCTTCTATGGGATTTAAATTCAAAAATGTACCTTAATAAAGTCTGGAACCAGGTAAGAGGTTAACATAAATTTGAAAGAAATCACAATTCCCGTTCTGATGTCGCAGCGGTTACATTAGATTTCTGTAACATCAATATCCCACCAGGTGTAATTATGTTGTACACCAAAATTAAAACTAATCTAGTTGATTCAGTTGGTTTTTTGAGCTTTTGTTAAAATGCCAACCCAATTCATCGATAACAAAGTTTTTTTTATACCCAAATAGTTATGTAATATCGTATTTATTTATTTCATGTCAATGCCTATAGATGCTCTAATATTTCTGTATAGCACATATTGATCAAACCCAAATATTTTCTTTTGACCCCGATGTTCCTTGCAATAGCATATGTTTTGCTCCATGACCATCACACAACTAGTCACTTAAATTGCGATCTTAAATTCTGTACACCACTCCTAAATACTTCTATTGAATGGTGTTTCATTACCGAAGTACCGAACCTAGTGAAGACGCTGGATCTAATGTTGATGAATTAGATATAAAGGGTGTCCCAATAGATACTTCAAGTTTGCTTTTTAAATAAAACCAACAATTTTAGGAAA
The DNA here is from genome assembly GCA_031761425.1 of Cosmopolites sordidus. Taxonomy (NCBI): domain Eukaryota; kingdom Metazoa; phylum Arthropoda; class Insecta; order Coleoptera; family Curculionidae; genus Cosmopolites; species Cosmopolites sordidus. The sequence continues at coordinate 208,949 of JARFXV010000782.1, read as the reverse complement.
ATAACAGGCTTGTTAATTTCATCAAAAAGTAGAGTTATGGCAGTTATGTTTCCAAAATATTATTCTCGAAATATCCCCCTCGGCTATTTCTATAGATGGCTATTATTTGCATATAATTGTTAATAACAATTTGGCATAATTTCGGTTTAATTTTACCAATAACTTGATGCATGTCTTGCTTCATGTCATTAATCGTCTGGGGATTATGACGAGAATAGACTTCATCCTTGAAGAAACACCACAGGAATAAGTCGAGGGGGGTGAGATCACATGATCTTGCAGATCACTGAATATCACTATTTCAAGAAATGACGCGGCCAGGAAAACGTGTTCGTAACAAACCCAAAGTTGCCTTCGCCGTATGACACGTAGCGCCGTGTGACTGAAAGAACATACTGTCAAGGTGCATATTATCCAATTGGGGTCATAAAAAGTTTCTTAATATATTGCGCTAGTGTCCGTCATTAACATTTACCATTTCATCATCGTCGTTTTTATGAAAAAATGGCCCTATAACTCCTCCAGCCTACAATGCACACCTCACTGTTACTCGAAGAGGATGTAAAGGTTCTTCTGCAATCACTCAAGGATTTTTCCCTTCCCCAAATCCTACAATTTTGCTTGTTCACATAACCAATGAAGAAGTGAGCTTTGTCGGAAAACATAATTTTATTGCATAATTCTGCTTTATTTATAACTTCATCAAAGATAAAATTAGCTAACGCTTTTTTCCATCCTAAAACGATTCATAATTAAATTGCCGGATTTCTAGACGAGAGTTGCGAGATTTAAAATTTTTGTCAATGAAAAACGGCACTTTCATCTCGAAAATGAAAACTTAGATGATTTTATTAAGAACTTAAATAGTAAATCCCAAAATATAGTATTCACGCATGAACCGAAAACAACGATAATTTACCATTTCTGGATGTTTTAGTCAGTAAAAACAATAAAAATTGGTTAGATTTTGATAATTTTTGAAAAAAAGCACCATCACTTCGAGATACATTCTTAACGATTGGAATCATAGTTTTCAAAATAAAATGGCTAGTTTTAAAGGCTAGTTAGCTAAAATTTTATGGTAAATAGATTAATCAAATTTCCTGTAAACAAAGATAATTATAACAAATAATTAGAATCAATTAGGGAGGTATCCGAAGTGAACGGTTATAATAAGAACATTGTAGATAAATTAATTAGAAAATATAAGGATACAAAATTATTGAAACAATTTTCGACTTTTCAAAAGGATCCGAACAAAAATCAATTCATGGTAATACCGTTTGATGCCCAATTAATACGAGGACTAGACAAAATTTTGAAAAAAAGTGGACATTAAGGATGTGTACAAACCATGTAATAAATTAAGATAAGTTCTGGGTAATCCAAAGGATAAAGTAGATCAACATAAAAAGTCGGAGATTTATGAAATTAGTCGTCAAGATTGTGATCGAAGGTATATTGGGCAAACAAAAAGATTCATATTAACGAGATATAAAGAACACAATGCCCACATTAGGTATCGGAGAAATGAAAAATCTTGTGTTGCTCAACCTGCAATCGAGCATGGCCATAATATAGATATCACTAATTTAAGACTGGTTAAAAGTGCAAAACAATAGGGTTTTGAATGCATATGAAAGCATTCATATAGAAAAATGTAAGAAAATCATTAACAGGGATAAAGGATTTATTTCGTTCAGTCAACTTTTTTAATTATTAATGTAAGGCTCAGTAAACTTGTTCAAGATTTTTACACGCTTCATTAGGTAGGATTATCATATAAATGGAACATAGTTTAGTTTTAGAATAAATTAAATCATCTCCTGATGATGCTAAGATGGTTAGTGAAACGTGCGTCGAGAAGTTTCAAAAAGTGATTTGGTGTTTAGTGGTAAATCTCTTCGAGTTTATCCGATGTACTTATTGGGACACCCTAGATGATAGATCGAAAGGTTGAAAGTCTTTCGCATAATGACCTATACATTGATTAGAAACAGATTTCCCATCACTTTATTTCCAGGTGAATATCAAAATATACCATTTACATAAGCGGCATTATGAATTTAATCAATTATTGGATTACGTATGTTTAAATTTTGGTTTAAAATATACAATTTTAGTGGGTAATGTTTTTTCTGTTACATAGTATATAAACCCACCAAAATACCTTATGATTGTCATTCTTCCATTTTTCAGATGATCGGCTCAGATAACCTGATTCGGAGGAAAGGAACAACCCACCATCGTTTGGTCTGAAGTATCATAACAACAACGAAAATCTGTTATTCGTTGAAAAGGAAAACACTTCGTTAGACAAGCTCAATTACGGCGAGATTTTTCAAAAAGATAAGTTAAGTACCAAAGCGCCGACCATGCGCCCAAAGGCCATCGGCCTTTCTTATTGCACTGCATGGCGTGGCGTCTTCACCGGACACAGCGGCGCAATTTCGTGGGTTTCGGTGCTTCTGCAGCCCACTGCATTCGTTGACCTCCCGATGACGAACCACTCGGCGTAGTCGGCTTGTTTGGTTGATGTTCATTGTTCGACTTTTTTTATCTCTAATTTAATTATGCAGTTAGCTTGACAAATATTACTCGGACCAGCTAAATATTTCCCCATTTGTCCAAGCTTTATATTATTTATACGATTTAAAGTTATATTCAGAATAAAAGTTATTTGTAATCATTGTTGATTTATTTTTCGGTTCTGCTACATACTACATACAGGACAATGTAAAAATGTCTCCACAGGTGAAGATTTGGAACTCTCCTTAATATCACCCTTGAGAAATTTTACATTTTTTTATGCTAAATAGCAGTGATAGATCAAACAGACACGAAGTAGTTTAGTTTTCATAGTGCTTTAAATATAGGATTTATATAAAAATTCCCTTTTTTTTTAGCGCTAGTAACATTGTATTGCAAAACCGAAGTGTTATCTACTTGACATGTGTAAAGTTTTGGTGTCTTTGGTCTTGTTGTTTCGACGACCTCAACTTATCTTTGAGCAACTAACTCTATTCCTCTTGGGTACCATGAGGAGTCTGTTCTTAAAACGTCGGCATCAATTGACCGTGGGCGACCTGATCTTCCCCTATCTTCATGATTCAGACCTGAGAGGTGCAGTTGATAAGCCTCCTTCCATCCCCAACTTCGTAAACCTCACGAGCAGAGTTAGTCGCTTTGAAGCTTTTTAAAAATAATATCTTAAAATTCCCATAATTTCGAGACTTACTTTATACATTTTAACGTATTTGTTAAAAACCTTCGACTGAAGATTTCGAAGTGGAATCACTTTTGATTCTGGTAAAGGAATGTTTATTGGTTGGAGTAAACAGTTCAAATCGGATTGAGGACTCTGAGAAAAGAAGTTTAATTCTTTATTTATAAATAACGGAAACAACGCAAATAGTTTTGTTATATCTTAGTACCGAAAATTAACTTATTTTACTTATTTGTCTTCCAAAAAATGCAACTTGTCGAACTTAGTTATATAACAGTTCTCTGTTTCGTCGATGATGTTTTCATGATGTAAATATTCGATGATGTGCATTTGTTTCCAACCAGCTATTCCTTTATATTAAAAAAAAAACAAAGAAGTCGGGGGACGCCAAGTCCGAGGAATAGGGTGGATGTGATATCCATTCGTAGCGTGAATTGAGCTATTTCGCTATTGTAACGGCGAATGGATGAGTGTTATCGTAAAAGTTAACTAATAATATAGCATTTTCCTCTTCTATGATCACCTGTTCATTTCCTAAATAATTAACGAGGATATTATTGTCTTGCAAATCCCAGAAAACAGGGGCCATCGCCTTTCGGGCGATGGAAGCGTATTCGCCCTTTTAGGGGCACGTTCGCCGGGGTAGAACCACCTGTTATAACGATCACTTTGCTTCTCATATGTAGTGATGAATACAAGTTTCATCAGCAGTTACGAATTGCGGATTGCGATTATAGATGCCTAAACACCGCTGTGAAGTGATGACTCGATTCTGTTTCTGTTCAGCAGTAAGCAAACGCGGTACCCGTTGCACTGATCCTTTATCACGCCTAAATAATGCCCGTGTAGAATGTTCTATACGCATTCATCTTAACAATTTCTATAACTTTCACACTGTGATCGGCCAATCTGACATCATGAATGTTGTTCAACATTTCCTCCGTAGTGACCTGACATCAAAGGGGCATCCAGAGCGCTGTGACTCGTGCTGATTAAATCACATCGAAACTCAGTAAATCATTTATCAATCATGAAATATGAATGAGCAATGTGTTGCGCGATGTTTTTTTCATGCAAAAAGTAATGTATAATAAACACACGAAATTCGCCTTTTTCTTTGAGAGCGAAAATATCATATATTATTATTATTATTATTATTCACGTATGGGCCCTGGTGGACCACGCGAAGTACAATTAGAGGTGTTTGTTGTTGTTAGCCTTCCTTTGAGCCCATACTAATTTCATTCTTTCGCTATGAGCTTTTTTCCTTTCGTCAGACCAAGTTGTTCCAGTCTTCCTACATTTTTCTCTCTGGCCAACCTTCCAAACGTTAACCTTGTGTCTGAAGCAACCTCTATCCTGAATTTCACTTTGTGTAATATTTGCTGATCTTAGGTCCTCTTTAATTGCCGCAATCCATTTAATTATTTCTACTTTAGCTCTACTCCTATTTTCATAAAATTCGACTATTTGTCTAGTTAGCCTACTCGGATTCATCCGTTTGATGTGTCCGTAAAACTTAAGTCTTCTTTTTCTCATATCGCTATGTATATCTGTGTATTGTTTGATTTCTTGGTTTTCTCGAAGTCGGTATGTTGTGCTATTTATTTGTTTGGGATCTAGGATTTTTCTTATGATTTTTCTTTCCTTCTTTTCAATGTCCTCGATGTCCCTCTTTCTATTCAAAATGAGCGTTTCTGCAGCATATAGACATTCTGGCTTAATAACCGTGTTGTAATGTCTCAGTTTTGTGTTTTTAGATAGGCATTTTTTGTTGTAAATATTTTGTGTAAGTCTCAATGCCGTTTCCATTTTTTGACATCTGCCCTTATTGGCCGCTTTTTCCAACCCATTTTCCATGATTATTTCACCCAAATATTTGAATTGAGAGACTCGTCTGATGTTACCATATTTTGTTTTTAGAAATGGTGTTCTTAGTCTGTTGCAGGTCATGTATTGTGTCTTTTCAAAGGATATTTGGAGCCCTACCTTTTCTGCTGTTTCTTTTAGGATTTAGTCTGTTTTTGAGCCGTTAATACATCTTGAGCTAAAACTGCTAGATCATCAGCAAATGCCAGACAATCAATTTTGATGTTGGTTCTCCCCAGTTTAATGGGCTGGTCAATATTCAATGCCGACTTTTTTTCACGCCACTTCTGTATTACTTTTTCTAGAACACAGTTAAATAAGAGTGGCCAGAGTCCATCCCCTTGTCTCACACCAGTTTTAATTTTGAAGGGTTCTGAGATGTCACCCATGAATTTAACTTTTGACCTCGTGTTAGTTAACGTTGCTTTAATAATTGCCAGCGTTTTCAGATCTAGTCATTGTTCTTTCAAGATTCGGAATAAAGATTCGCGGTCAATAGAATCATATGCTTTTTTGAAATCCACAAATGTACAGACGAGATTTTTATTGTACAGTTTTTGATGTCTTAGAATCAACTTTAGATTCAGGATCTGTTCAGGGCAGGATCTGCCCGGTCGAAAACCTGCCTGATATTCACCAATGTTCGGTTCTAACTGTCCCTGTGGTCTGTCTAGTAAACATTGAGATAGAATCTTGTAACAAACTGGGAGAAGAGATATTCCTCTATAGTTGTTTACATCCGTTCTATCTCCTTTCTTATGTAGTGGATGGATTAGAGCATCTTTCCAGTCTTCCGGAATCCGTTCGGTTCGCCAAACTTCTTGTAGAATTTTGGTTATTTCCTTGATTGTACCTGGCCCAGCGGATTTCAAAAGTTCAGCAGTGATTCCATCTTCACCAGAAGCTTTGTTATTTTTAAGCCGTTTGATTTGCCTAAGTTTTTCCTCTTCATTCGGTGGTAATGTATCTGGGTTTGTTTGTTTAGGGTTTAGTGTTGGTAATTTGTTTAAGGGCTCAGGACAGTTTAGTATTTGTTCAAAATATTTCGCAAGTTCTTTGCAATTGTCTTGGTTATTTAGAGCTAGTTGTCCGTTTTCCTTTCGAAAGCATAGACTCTGCGGTTGATAGCCTGTTAATTTAGTTTTAAATGTTTTGTAAAAGTTTCGGGTGTTATTTTTTTGGAAATCTTTTTCTATTTCATTAAGTTGATTGTTTTCATATTTTCTTTTAGTTTGTCTAATTAGCTTCGATGTTTCTTTTCTTACTTCCAAAAAGATGTTATAGTTTAGTGCTGTTTTTTGACTGTTCCAATCTTTGAATGCTTTACTTCGGCTTAATACTGCTTGCTTGCAAACTTCATCCCACCACGGATGTTTTCTACTACTAAAATTCTACTACTAAAATATCATATAGTTATATGTTTTTGAAAACTTTCAAAATAAAACTAAATGTTATATCGGCTTAAAATTCATGGATCGTTATTAGAAAGAGAACTATTTTTCTTAAATACAGTCGCCTTTGCGATCGCACCACCATCTATCAAAAACTATCTGACTTTATACTTTATCCTCGTATGATTTTTATTAAATTTAATGAAGATACCATTTTAATCGTATAATAGTCTACCATAATATATCTAAACCTTGGATTTTATCTCGCTGTTGCGGCACGTCTAGAACTATATAGCCCGTGGGGGATGAAAGATTATTACATATGTGAAACATCTAGTGGTAATGATACTATTACCATTAGTTAAAGTGATACCTCAAGGGCCTCATCATCGCTCTGAATGGTCGCCATCACAAAAATGTGATAAAATAATTTCCGTATTAAAATTGCAATGCTTAACAGCTCAAACGTTTCAGTGTAGCAGTAAAATGGTAATTTAAATATTTTAATGAACCAAATTATTTTTAAAATAAAAATGCTATATATGCAATTACTGTGAATCTAATTTGTTTTTTATGGTTTGTATTAATAAAAATCGATGTGATCTTAATTGATATATTTTTGATGATATTCCTGTTCATGATTCACCCCGCTCTGGTCCACCAAAGGAATAAATGATGAAAAACTAAGATTGTCATATAACTGTACGTGATCATGTTGACCTCAGTTTATCGAGAGATCCGCTGATCAGAAACGAAGAAGTATGAAGTGGTTTTGGTAACATTGAACGCAAAATCACTTCTAAAGTTGGTATTAATCAAAAGAATATAATGTGTATACAGGTAAAATTCTAAAGGAATTCTTTAATTTGGTTTTTAGAATAAACGAAATGTTTCAAAGTGTTGTACCAATAACTAGCTGATTTGCATAAAATGACCAGGAATACCATATTTAACGAATCGTAGAGGTATTATAATCCTTTATAACAATGCTCGAGCATATACCAGGTGTGGCTGTTAATAAGTCTTATTTTTTTAGGAGATGACGCTGGAAATAAGGGTTCACAGTCTAATCTCTTATATTTTCTTGCTACGACAGTACCTTTCAAAACGCTATTGATATTTAAACGATTTTAACTTCGTTCGTTATATCTTTTTCGTGTGGCAAATATGTCGAGTTTGGAGCCAAATAAAGAGCATTTACGGCACGTACTGCTTTTCTTATTCAATCAAAAGAAAAAGTGAACCGAATCTGTCGTATATTTGTGGAAACTTACGGTGACAATGTCCCAACGCAAGACGCTTGTTGGCGTTAGTTTAAACGATTCAAAACTGGTGAATTGCAAGCATTCTTGGAAGAAGACCATATGCAAACTCAACAACAAATGTCAGAGAGGTTACATGTTGGTCTGCATACTATGGAAAAGCGAAAAACAGTGTGCGATTTTTTTCCTCTCTGTATGAAAGAAAGACTTTTTTACATCAGATTGTAACTGGAGACGAAAAATAGTTATATTTCGAGAACCCAAAACGCAGAAAATCATGGGTTGATCCAGGGCAACCATCAACATCGACCGCAAGACTCGACCGCAAGAATCGCTTTGGAAAGAAGACAATGCGGTGCAACTGGTAGGATTGGAAGGGTGTCGTGTGAAATGAGCTTCTGAAATCAGGTGAAGCAGTTAATACCGTTTGTTACCGGCAACAAATGAACAATTTGAACTAAGCATTGATGGAAAAGTGACCAGAATGTACTACAAGATACACGAAAAGTAATTTTGCAGCAATGATAACGATCCACTCACAGAGCGAAACCAGTCAGAGGCGCCATTTCTGCATTTGGCTGTGAACTGTTGCCCTAACGGCCATACTCACCAGACATGGTCCCTTCCAATTACCACTTGTTTTCATAGATGTCTCACGCACTTTCGATGAAACACTTCAACAGTTACGGAGATGTAAAATGGATTGATGACTAGACCACCTCAAAAGATGTGCGGTATTTCTGGGAGGCCATCCACAAATTGCAAGATAGATGGGGAAAATGTGCAGCTAGCGATGGATAATACTTTAATGCAAGTAATGGCAATGAATGTACCGATGGTAATGAATATACCCATAAGTAATGTACAACACTATACAAAATTTTATTTTCTTTAAGAGGTATACACTTTTAATTTACAATATCATCTCAGCCATTATTAAGTATCTTCGCCCATTTCTGACAAACTCTCTATTCCCTTTTTGAAAAATTATGGTAATTTTGAAGTAAAATATTCTTCAGGTGTTTGAAAATATTGTTTGAAACTGAAATTGTTTGAAAATATAGTAATCTGATGGTGCAGCATCAGTAGTATAGGGTGAGGGAAGAAGGACTTTCCAGCTTAACTCTTTAATTTTTCCTGGGATTATTTTAGAGAATGAGGCACTATGAGGTCTTACATTGTCATGCTGCAGAATAACACCTTTTCGGTTAATCAACCCTGAATGTTTTGAATTAAAATCATATTTAGTCTATCAAGCTCAGCACAATAATATTCAGTACTTTGATGATTTAATTAGGATTCAGAACGGGATAGTAAATATTTCCTGTAAAATCCCACGATACCCACAGTAACACTTTTTTTGGGTGAAAACCTAGATTTTGGAGTGAGCAAAGGTCATTGTTATCTTTTATATGGATTGCTTTATTGAAACCACTATTCATATTAACGTAGCTTAACCTGGGCAACAGCACACTGAATATGTTACATGTTGATTTATTTTTAATTGAAAGTTGATATGGAATCTACATTCCTTCTCTTTGTACTTTGTTTAGTTTGTTTTAAACACCGTTTATAATACATCACGCAGTTTTAAGCTTGTGGTTACTAGATTTGCGGTCAGCTTTAATATTAGCCACCATACTTCAAACCCAACAAGTCTTCCAGACCGTCGAAAAGACTCAAAACCAACGCTGACATGTTCTGCTATCAAGGCACCAGGATAAATAACATTAATGTCACTTGTGGCTTTGTTATATTTTTGAAATTCTTAAAGCACTAAATCTCTAATAGGGAATTTCTCCACCCTTTGTTTTTCAATTCTTAGAGAATTCGCCTTTTTTTTAATTAAAAACAATCACAATAAATATCAAAATATTTAATTGGAATATAGGATATGTTATATTTGGTTAAATTATTGCGAGTAGATGGCTACTTTTCAAAAATTAGAAAAATCATTACATATTGACGCACCTAATACAATGTTTATACAGGTATCATGCAGTCCTGCTATTGCATCATTCGACCTATCTTTACAAAACTCCCTTGTCAGATAAAACTTTCACTAGAAATACCTTTGCCGGACATTAATATTGCCTGAGATGTAGTAAAAATGTAGACTATTGAAATGAAAAGTATTAAAATGATTAATACATACCAAGTAGAGTTATTTAATTGTACTTTTGGGGTATCCGTTATTTCCGGGTGTGGTTTTTTTAGAGTGTTTAGTGAGCACATTGATATATTTTTGCGTCTAACTGTACAATCATTTCTGCTGCATCATTAACAACTTTCATACAATTAACAATTTTTAAGCCTTTCAAATAATCATTATTTTCGGACCATGTTTCAACATTGAGTCCTAAAAAGTTTTCATTGATGCTAAATCTCTTGCAAAAATCTAAAGTATTTGACTAACAGATGGTGTAAAACAGTATAAAACTTAAATTAAGATAAAAAATATTTTTTTTCGTATTTAAAATCTGTTTTTAATAACTATTGAGAGTACTAAATGGACTAGTACTATTGCACTACTAAAAAGTATCGGGTAGTCAGTAAATTTATAAAAAATGTAAGATAATTTTTGGGAAAAACGGTATGCATAAATTTTAACCTCCGGAAAACTTATTATTAAAATTAATTTTTGACTTCAATATAAAAATGTGTTCATCTAAGAGGATAACACTAGAAGTAGAATCAATAATATTTAGTAACAACATAGGTCTACAAAATAAAAAAAAAAATTTGGTGCCGCCGAGACTTAAACGTAATTTTAAAGTATCGTGTCTAGCAATACTCTCAGTAACATTAAATTATCAAAAGTACGTACAGTTTTTAATCTACTCACATTGATTAGATATTCTTTCCAGTAGCCATTTAGTTTGTTTATTTATGTTGCTTGTTCAATTAAAAAGTTAGTAAATAAAATCTGGAAGATCTCCAAAACGATCGTGTTTAAACGACCCGAACACTTTTTGTTACGTTTGTGGCGAGTGTACGGTGAAAAAGTTTCGAAAACCTATATCCGAATTTATACTATGTTTAACTTAAAAATCAAAGACGTTGATAAACCATGGATTTCAAACAATGTTTGCAAAATATATATAGTCAACATTTAAGACAATGGACGAATGGTAAAAGAAGTTCATTAAAGTTTGGTGTGTCTGTGATTTGAAGGGAATTAAACAAACACTACGATGACTGTTATTTTTGTCTAGTCAAGGTACATGGTATTAACCGAAAAAAAAATGACCTATCCCGATCTGATATCTGCTAAAAGATCTGTTTCTCATTCAGAAGACGTTTCTGTTTCGAAAGATCGGAACTGTTGACATTCAGACTCAAAGATAGGAATTTACTTTCTTCAGATACTAAAATTACATGTTATGGTACTCGAGAAAAAAAACGAGTTATGGTACTCGTTTTTTTGCTCAGAAAATAATGGTTTTTGTAATAATTTCGATGGTATTTTATCGAAAATGGGTTTCTTGAACTACCAGCCAAATTAATGGAGACTTTTTATAGACAGTGCCAAGAGGAATTTGAAATTTGTTTTGCTACATATTGGCAATAAGCATGGTGCATTTCCCATTGTTCATTCCACTAAATTATAGGAGGAGTATAAAATCATATCTCTCATATTGGCAAAACTCAAGTACCATGCCCATAAAAAGCATTAATCTGATTTTCTTGCGTCAATGTTGTAAACAATTTTCTAGGGAATTATAAGTCCGAAAATGGATAATTGATATTGAGAGTGAATTGATATAAAACATGCTGGAAAATTTCCTTAGCCATCATGAGCATCAAAGTTCACTACCTCCACGATCATTTGGACAAATTTCCGGACAACCTTGGCTCTTAGAGTGAGGGACAAGAAGAGCAATTTCATCAGTGCCTAAAAATATGGAAGAAAATTACCAGGGTCCATGGGATAAATATATGATGGTTGATTACTGGTAGAGTATCATATGTGAGTGCTTGGAAGAAACTCATTTGAAGAAATCACGAAAAAGAAGCTTTCTCCATGCTCAATGATGTAACAAAAGGTAACAAATATGAAATAATCGTACTGTTTCAACACCTATCATGTCTCGAAAACTACACAAACATTTCAAAAAATATATGTACCCTTAGAACCAGCATAATGAGCATATTCAAAAACAGTTTTAGTATCGCCGGGACCAAATCCACTGTAGACTTGTGTAATCAATATAAGCGGGAAAAATAAATAATATCTAAAAAGTGCAAAAATCATGTTAAATGAATGGGAAAATATAAAGAAATTTCTATAAAGAAATCGTTTAGAGGATACCCAAGTGAAAGAAGTTAATATGGGAAATAACAGACACCCGATTGTATATATTTTTACTGCAGGACAAAAGATACCCAAGATATTTCTGCATAACATAACATTTCCCAGGTTATCATTTTTCAGGTTATCATTTCTCAGGTTATCAAGTTTCTTAGGTTATATCTTGTTCTTGTTCTAGGTTTTCATCTTTTAGCGTTATATGATATGTTGGTGGTCTTTATGTGATGCCTGGACTTGGTTGTTTTAAGCCCATTATAACCTTTTCCAAGTCCCTTTTCCATCTTAACACCACTGAAACATTCTTGAATTGTTTTGATTTCATTAGTAAAGAGTGTTTCAACATCAGCTCCAATATTCTATTATCAAACTATTATATTATATTTGTCAAATATAAAATTCAGAAATTTGTAATGCAACTCTACAGAATCAGGAAGCGCGTAAAAATCATTAAATTTTATTAAAAAAATCCACGTTCCATTACGAAATCCTTACAATTTTCCATTGATTTGTGTGACCTTGTACCTAATAGTGACGTAAGATATAGATCTTCAGCTTTGAAAGATTCAATTCACTTAAGAACTAAAATGGGTTTGCTCATTGTGTCTTAAAAATTCTCAATGCTGAGGCTAATTTTTGTCAAAAAAATGTGTTTAGTAACCAGGTGTATTTCATCTTGGAGGCGATGCCAGTAAGATAAACTTTTACATTTGTTAATCGTAAGATCCCCGACAGATCCAACAAAACCAGTTCCCCTAATCGCTATTCGGTGAGACATTTGGATAGAATGCATCATCTATTCGTTCTTTTCTGAAACTGATGATGGAATCTTAGTTTCAGTCAACGAAGTGCGCTATAAAGATATTATAGCATATTTTTTGTGGTCTAAAATGGATATGACCAATCTGAATTTTTAACAAGACAAGCCGTACAAGTTGTGAAATGATCGGTTTAATTTCGCGAAATATAGATGCAAATTAGTTACCAAGATAGCAAGATATGACGCATTTGGACTTTTTTTTGAGACTACGTTAAAGGGAAAATATATGCCAATAATTCAACGGTAAATCGTGAACTCAAAGCTATCATCAAAGCCGCTGTAGACGAAATGCAGCCTTAACATTGTCGAAATGCGATCGAAATTTCGAGATAAGATTGATAATTTGTAAGAAGAACTGAGTCGGCCATTTGAATACTGTGCTTATCATATACCCTTGTCTATATTATAACTTGATGCAAAAGTTCGTCCCAAATTTGTGAAAAAAAAATTTAAGAAAATTATTATTTACTAAAATTTTTTACTGTATTTGGTATGTGGTTCCTTTTTGTATGATGGCATTTCTCTATCTCTGCGACAACTGCATACTCCATCACTCATAGAAATTTTGATATTTCTGGTTAAAGAACTACTTCAGTTGAATTTTCAAGCCTTTCAAGGAATGCTCTTTTTATTGGCTAATTCATGCCACATCTGGTCGAATGCTCGCTTTAATCCACCTAGTTATGAATAGTATTTCTCCGAATTAATGGTCGGGTTTTCAGGTACCGGTTTATAATGAACGAGTCCCTTCAGCCCCACCAAATTTAAATAATAACCTTCTTCGGGTGTCACTGGTTTTTGCGTTGGTTGAAGAAGCATCTCGACACTTACACCATGATCTCTAATGTTTAGCAATATTATACAAAAATCCATTCATTATCACCTGTAACCATCCACTTTAAAAATTAATCGATTTCATTGCGCTACATAGAATTGTAAACGGAAATTCGGTCTATAAAAGTTTTCTCCATTAACTCATGCGGCATCCACACGTTCGTGTTGGTAACTATTCTAAGTTGACGTAATCGCCTTGGCATTGTTGACTGGTTGATTACTCATTACTGATTACTGATTGATGCTGACTGAATTTTTTTGTTTTCTCGAGTTATTCTATGTCAATCACTTTCAATTAGCGTCAATATTTCATTGCCATCAGCCTCGGCCCATTGTCCAGAATGTGGTGTATCGCAAAGATTAAAATTGTTTTCACAAAACTTTCTAAATCAGGCACGTGAAATTGTTATCGGCAATCTCACCGTACATAGCAAATATCTTCTTTTACGTTTGCGAAGCATTTTTGTCATTCGGGAGATAAAAAAGCATAATATGTCGAATGCTCCTTATTTTCTACCATTTTTAATGATTACATTTTAAAACTACAACCAAATACAACCATAAATATTTTAAATTCTAAAACCATTTTAAAAATTAAAATGACAAACATTTTTTCAAAATTACTCGCTAAAATTCAATACATATTTTAGACATGTGAAGTACATATCAGCTTGGTCTTGCAATGCTATCTACAGTTGAACCGCCGAAAGATTATCTGTGCGTCATTAAATGACGTCATCGATTGCCTATATCATAAACATTGTTACGATAGAGTCACAGCGGAGTAGAAAGAGAAAGTAACATATGATTAAAAGGTGTTATTCGTACCGGTGGTTAAAAGTTCCTCTATTGGGTTTAGCCATTGAATAAATTATATGATTCTGTAAGTGGAACCAGAATGGTAGATGCATTTGGCTGACTAGTGTTTTCGGTTTGGCAGTGGCATAGGGCAGTATGAATAAAAACAAGAAACTGATAAAAGTTTACAGTTGTTTAAAACAATCAAGTATTGTATAATTATCGTTACCGTATTAAATTAATGAAGGCTTACTAGATTCGGCAGAGAATGTCAACTACTATTTAATTCTCAATTTTAAATTGAAATAGTTTTAGAAGAGGAGTAATATAATTAGGGGATGGTGTTGATTTCTGTCCTGCTAAAATGCAAAAATTTAATTAATTTTAAAAAATCTATTTTTTTAAACAGTAAAGTGTCTTTTATGTGGCCAATACGACAAAAAGTTATTAAGAAATTGGAATCTCTTGTGATAAAATCATATCATTTGCAAAAATTGGTTAGGTAATCAGTTGCATCTTGCACCGAATTGATGTTCATATTTAAATTAGGTATACATATTCTTAAATGAAATAAAAAGTCGTAATATTCACTAAATTATTTATTATTAAAATATATATATATATACTTTCTGTATTTAGTTGGTCAGTGTTTAATGTCGCTTAAACAAAATTAACTTTGTATACGTACTATGAATTTTTTCATCTACTGTGGCGTTTTTACAAATATAATTAATTCTTGTAGTGTAAATAGTCAATAAATAAACTAAAGTGGGAGATATAAACTCGAGTATAAACTCATTTTTCACAACAACCAAAAAAAGCTAACTTTCAAAACTAAATGCTATAAAAGATGTTTATCAAAATGATAAAATAAGAAAATTACATATTTTAAACGGTCCACTTCAATTGTTGGAACAACATTTGGTAGTAGTATCACTTTTACCTTAGATGTTCGATCAAAACAATCCTCAGCAAAATGATGGGAACATAAAAACCTACTGCGGTTTGGAATAAAATGTGGCTTTTTAATAAAATTAATCCACTTCTTCTATTTGGATCTTTGGAAAACTTTGAAAAAAGAAAAACTAGTTTAATAACATGAAATCCAAATCAAAATGAAAGTAACATTTACATTTATTAGTACAATAATTTCTGAAAAAAAAGTTGGATTGTAAAAAAGTTAAGACTCTGTATTATTAGTTATATTTTATAGCTTCTTTATATGAGTAAAGTAACATGTTTTATATGTATTAAACGAAAACTAAATAATAATCTGAATTTTTAAGGCCCAGTATCTCAGAAAACTAAATATTTTAGAACATACGTTAAAAACTTAAGTTCTAAAAAAATATAATCATTATCTTGAATATCATTATAATTATATTATTTTACCTAAATCAATTGGATTACTCCTAGCATACCATGCGATTTGTTGGCTTCATAACCTTAAAATTTCATTCAAACAAAATACGTTTTTATTTCTAAATAATTGACAAATTTAGAATTAAAAGTACTTACCTATGTAATGTCACTCTTGAATTTTGATTTTTTCGTGTTAGGGAATAACCACAAGATGCACAACTAACCATATTTTGCGTGTTTGCCTTACTTCCGGTATTATTGCTTTTATTGTCAATATAATAAGTATTAACATGTATTTACACTAGAACACGCAAAAAGAGTATTCCAGTACACTTATTCGGAACTTATTATTGATTAAAACAGACTAAAATTGCTCAAATCTACTAATAAACTTCTAAGTTGTTGACGCCAACTACCAAAATTCCAAAACAATGGAATCTCTGGTGTTTCAATATGATCGTTTCCGTCCCCATTTATATGTGCCTAAAGATAGACAAGGCTCGTTCCTGTTACTTTTATATTCAAAGGGTTTAGCGGTATTGTTTTGGTTGTCATTTGAGTTATTTTGTTATTATGTTTTAGTGAAATTTTGTGCTGTAAAGTCCAAAAGTAAAGTAAAAGTAAAAGTAGTAAAGTAAATTGAAAATGCTTTTCCAATTAATTGCTGTAATGTAAATATATGGTCTTGTACACTCTACGAGGGACTAAAACCACTCTATCTGTCTGTTTTGGTGCTACTACAATCCTTAATTTATTTTCTATAATGTATTTATATAATTATATAATTGACATTGATACAACTGACAATTGATATATCATAGACATTGTATCAATATATTGTTTTTATTTTACGCAACGAGAGAGAAGGAGATAACAAATCAATAAGTATGTCTTCGTGTATAAGATAGCCTTACAGCGTGGTAGAAAGAGAATGTAAGAAATAATTAAAAGGTATTTGTTCGTAATGCCGGTTAAAAGTTCGTCAATTGAGTTTAGCGGTGCTGTTTGGTTATACCTTGAGTTGTTTTGTTACTGTGTTTTAGTGAAATTTTGTGTTATAAAGTCCAGTTTTATTGTAAATTAAGTTCTTATAATAACTGCTGTTATTAATTATTTTGTTATCGGTAAGTATTTGTAAAGATTTATAAAGTTTTATTTCTTCCATAATTCTAACCTAACTAAAGACATTTTATTACAAATGTTTAATAAAAATAGAACTTATTTTGGCTAATTCTAAAAATATACTGAAATATAAACAACCGTTTCCAAATAATAACAGAAATATAGAAGTGCGAACTTTTAAAGTATCTATATTTGATTTAACATTTTGGGTGATTTCAGATAATGTAGGGAAAAACACTGAAATCGCAAGCCCAACAATTTGTTCTCAATGTTTATGAGTATTTCGAAATGAAAAAAAAGGAATGGGGGACCTTTAGAGCCTCTTTTAACGATTCAAGAGGTAAATAATACTTAATTTTATTACATTTTACTTATATTGTATTATCATATCGTAATATATTTTTTAGATAGTTGCAGCAGCAATAAAAATATCAAGGAAAACTGTGTATCCTATTAAGAAAAGAAAAGAACATAATCCAGTTATTTCTTGTCCTGGAACAAGCAGATCTTGTGCAAAGACCAAAACAACAGACTTACCAAAGGAAGCAAAATGGAAGTTTGAAATACGTTGTACAAATTGTTTATATAATTATATGATACGTTTGTAATAAATGTGTAATATGTTTGTAATAAATGTGTAATGCAACTGTTTAAAGACCCGAATATTACCACAGCTTAGAATCATTTTCATCATATAAAAATGGGCCTCAACAACAATGTTTACAGAGTAGATAAAATAATGGTTTTGAGCAATACCAAAATAATTTCATTCAATTGTTTTGACCAATAACAAAACAATTTCATTCATTCGCTATTTCCCTAAAAGTTCGTGGTAACTTAAAATTATCCGTACAATTTTAACTTACAAAATTCTTCATTCGATCTATGATATAAAACTTTACAATTTCATGACACACACTCAAAAGTTTACGTTTAAATATCGATTTATAACAGTACGTTTTATAATTTCATCTTATAAATATATACAAATAAATGTATCATGGATTTAAATCATAAACATAAATCTCCGTCTTTCGAGGCACCAACCACATCCATTTTAAAAGTTAGCACTAATTAGACTAATAATTTTTGATTTGATTCATATGGATAAAAATTAATGATCTTTCGGCGGTTCAACTGTACCTCCAAAAATGAAACGTACTTTTGTATCAACCCATTATTTTACTTCAATAAATCATGAGTGAATTTCTATTCGTTGCCTTATTATTTAAAAAACAAATATTGTAAATTTTCTTTTTCTGTCTAAGAATGTGTGTTCTAATATAGACGAGATCTAAGTCTTTATCGATGAAAGCATACACGGATACATATATGCACGTTGAATTAACACAGCCTAACGTTAAACTTAATCGATCTAACAATTTTCTTATTCGATGCGACACATTTCAATTAACTTTCTCAAATAAGGAATCGGAAACATATAAACCAATTTACCATGTTAAACAGAAGTCAACAACACCAAAAGAGGGCCACGACCTTTTTGCGGTTGTTTGCGTACGTTGAAAAATGAACTGTTTATTGTTTTTTATGTGTTTTCGTTGAGTGCAAGGAGTCAAGGTTGCAGTTGTCGGTCTTATTTACGAAATTTATTTTGGACGGTTGGTTTTTTATGCCAAGAGTCTACCTGGTGACCACGAACTCGGCTTGTAATTAAATTTAATTTATAATGGCGCTCTAAAAATATACAGCTTTATTGGATGAGTTATTGACCTGTGAATCAATTTTATTTAAGTATTATCGTCTCTGTAGGAAATTATTAAAACGAATATCATTGATAATATAATCCTAATTAATAGATTTAACTGGTACTTCATAAATTAAAATATACAAGAATAAAATATAATGCAATACATTTTATATATTTTTACACTAGAAAACCTAAATCTAATCTAACCTGACCTAGCCTAACTCTAACCCTAGCCCGAACCAGACCAGACCAGTAGTTTTATACACAAATAGCCTATTAAGAAACCTAGTATTTTACTTAAATAACATCTTCAAGAACTTCTCGCTAAAACATTCAATAAAAAATTAGGTAGACTTTACAAAAAAGCTGAGAAAACTACCTATACAAAAAAAAAACGATTTTCTAGCATCTTTTGATGTTAGCAATATGCTCCCGAATATTCCAAATAAACATTGCCTACAATAAATAAATAATTTGCTCATAAAAAATAATACCAATCCAATTATTAATAACGATATTTAAGAACTCTTTAACCTATTGATTAAATTGATGCATTGGTGAAAATTATTTTCAATTTAATAATACATTTACAAGGATGTTCTAGCAATGGGTTCCCCACTCAGCCCTTTATTATCAGAATTGTTTATGTCAAAATTCGAAAATATTTTTTTTTAAATGGATAAAGCAAAAAATTATACTATTTTAGTTTAGATAGTTAGATACGCAGTTTGGTCTATTTTACTGGAAACGACAGAGAAATATAAGAAACATTAAAACATTTATAATTTATAAAACATATAATTCGTCCAAAAATAAAATTTACACTTGAAAAAGAAATAAATCAAACCAAAGATTTTCTAGACCTTTCAATATCCAGTTAACAAATTAATAATAAACTAGAATTTAATATATATAGAAAGCCCACATACACAGATATAACAATTACAAAACAATCAATCCACCTCATTACACCTAAATATGCTGTCTATAAATACGGATCTACGGATCATTTACAATTTCATTATCCAAAAATAATCGAAAAATAGAACGTCAAAAAATAAAGCCATAGCACAAAATAACGGCTTCAGTGAAAAAGAAATCAGTAATTTAATAATTATAAAACACAAACAGTTATTAGTCGAAAATCTAATAAAGAAACGAAAAATTCTAATTTTGCAAACCATTTCATTGATACCGAAAATATATTTCCAGTGGTAACAAATTTTAAAATTTTACATACAGCCCTACAAAACAAAAAAATTAAAAAATATAAATTTAAATTTACAGAAAAGTATAAACTAAATCATCTTTGCTAAATACGAGGATAGAGTAAAAAGTCATACTTTTCCGATTGATGTTGGTGCGATGGAAAACGTGATCTTCTAATAATGCTATATGAATTTCAAGCCCATATGATATTTAATTTTACAGTTATAGTAATTTCGACAGTCTTTAAAAGTATCATAAGCTAGATATTTTTGTTATACAGATAAAAGCAAATTTAATGTATTTGTTCGACGACTTTATACATGGAAAGTTACTGATTTTTGGTGGTTTGAATAAAAAACAGTTTTTATTATTAATAGCCTAAAACTATTATATCGGTTAGAAATATAGGTACTTATTATAATTACAGTTTAGTCATATAAATTATTTTGTATTTCCCACCATCATGTTTTTATTGTTACCTTTTTAAGACGTTATCTGACATATCTCAGAAAACCCTTTTTTAAACTAAGGTTAAGGCTAGTCTATACTATTATGACATCTCTCGGTCGACTCAAACAACAAAGACATTTGTATTATTGCTATCCACAAAGATTGGCTGTTTGTGGATAGCAATAACCACTTGTCCACGTTCTCGGCAAATGACAGGGTTTCTTCAAGGCTTCTGTTTTTTTTATATCCTATCATCGAAAGAACCAAGACCCAAATCTTAATCTCAATCAAAACTCCACATCCAACCCATAATCTTCCTAAGCCCTCTACCATGCAGCAAAGGCCAGCATGGTAGATGTTACCCCGAACCCTTATGTATCATGAATCAACAATTCAAAGTACGGCCCTAAGTCTTTGGTAGATTATTACTTGTAATTACGGTCGCGACTACTACAGGCAGATATCAGATGGTGCTTAGAATAGCCAGAGATTACCAGAATTTAAGAACGCAGATATGGCATCTGATAATTAATTTCTGTGAAATCACTGAACAACAGGATTCTAAACAACACAAAATTATATATTGGCAAATGCAATACTTAGTTCCTTGTCAGTTAAAATAAAAACCAAACTAGAACAAAAATTATAAAAGATTAAATAGTGTGCAATTGGTCTATCAGAGGCCAGAAAAGCAAATGAATCAGATGAATATATATATATATATATATATATATATATATATATATATATATATATATATATATATATATATATATATATATATATATATATATATTATATATATATATATATATATATATATATATATATATATATATATATATATATATATATATATATATATATATATATATTATATATATATATATATATATATATATATATATATATATATATATATATATATATATATATATATATATAAGAAACAAAAAATACTATAAAATAACTAAGATATGCTAACCACATTTGTAAAATTGAGACTATAAAACGAGATGAGACATTAAAAGTAACCCCAGTTATATCAAAATTATTTTTTAGAATGATTTTTTATGAAATCTTGAAACTATTTATTTTGAGTGAAATAACATTCAATGGCATTAATGAATTTGATGAATTAATGAAAACAATTTGGGACAAATGCCCGCCGCGGCTACTTCTGACAAAGCGCATTCTGTCAATTCAATTTTTAAAGATTTCCAACGTAACTGGAAAAATATTCTTCTTAACGATGAAATCAAAATTAATTTATTTTGTTCTGATAGCAAATTGTATGTGAGCAGACGTATTAATGAAGAATTCAATCAATGTTTTGGGTGCAGGTAAAACATAGTGATAGTAACATCGAAGTACGGGGGTGCTTGTCAAATAACGGAGTAGATCCAATATTGTGGATAAAAGAAAATATGACAGAATATATTTCCTTTTTTTTATTTTAGAAACAATTATGCTACTTTACGCTGAAAAGAATATGCATTTACAGCGAGTTTTCCAACAAGATAATGATCCCAAACATCAGCTCATGTGGTAAAGCAGTGGTTCGAGAGAATATTAAAGTGTTGAGTTGCCGCCAGAGTCCCCGGACCTAAATCCAATCGAGAACCTTTGAAAAGAGTTTATACGACGTGTTGCTGGTAAAAAAATAATAAACAAGAAGACATTGTGGCAAGAAATTCAGACAGCTTGGTTTCCAGTACCGATAGAAGCATGCCAACATTAAATTGACTCCATGCCAAGAAGATCTCAATCAGTAATTAAAAATAAGGGTCATGCTATAAAGTACTGCGCTGTTGTAATTATATAGAATAAAACAGTACAGAATAAACAGTTTTAGAGAATTAAACCTTTTAGTTTTTTTTGTGAATTTTTATTTTTTTATTATTTTTTTGACTACGCATTTTTTTTCTAAAATATATCTTATTAAAGTATAATTATGAATACATTAATTGTTTATATTTAAACTAATTTTTATATTATTATATTTTTATAATTGTTTATATTAAATTGTACCGTGTATCTTTTAAAAAATTATCGGTAAATTAATTTTGAAAAATTAATATTGTCTTAGAAAGAACGTAAAAATGAGTTTAAATATAATATATTAAATAAAGCTGCGTCACACTTATTTTATTGGCCACAACTGTTCGTAATATCAGTTAAATGTTAAATTTAACTAAGGTAGCCGATACTTGATGGAAAACCGGCCGCGGTGGTCTGGTGGGTTAGTCGCCTGCCTGGCAATCCAAAGGTAGCTGGTTCGATTCCAGCGCTCGGATGGGAGTTTTTCTCTAATTTTTCTGTCCATCTTACTTCCTACCCTATACACACACTTATATACACACACATGCTCACACATATCCACAGATAAATGTCTATGATTGTTTCTGGGCAAGAGTGTAAAATCCGACAACGAATTACCCCTCAGTCACGTCAGTTAAAGGTTGGGTAAGGCAGGATGCCTTCTGAGAAGTGTTCTACGTTGGTTACTCGCCAGTCGGTAGACTTCCTGATAGACTTATGGGTAGGCACATAACCAAGGGTTGATAGCTTGAGGGGGCTGTTGCCCTGGGTTTGTCGGTAACTGATGACCGTGGTTCGGAACCCACGTTAAGCTGTAGGTCCAGTCGCTAAATAGCCTTAGGTGCTGATGCGCCTCTAACCGTAAATCCTTTCCATTCCTTTCCTTGATGGAAATTCATTTCAAATAAATAAGCAAATATTAATATCTAAAATATCCACTATATTCGGAATATAGAGGACATTTTTTATATTAATATTTGCTTATTTATTCAATTAAATGCTTTGTTTTTCGAATTCTGAGTATGATTTTCCCTGTTATTATACAATTGAAACATTATTAAATAATTTATAAAAATAATCTCCTTCCATCATTTCAAATAAGTTTTTTCATTATTTCCTTTTTTTTATTATTCTCTTAGTGAATAGTCAAACAAACAGTTTAAAAAAGATGCTAGTAAAATACCTTGATGAGCTTGAAATTGTTAAATGTAGTATTGAAATCAACTATAATAGTATTAATTACAGATATTACGAAAATAATCATTCTGGCAACAGTCCTACCTGCCACTGCAACAAAATATTACTTATTGTACTATCAATCTTTTTATATCGATTTCATATAGAAAGAAGTACAAGATATAAACCTTTCGTCACATCCTTGGATACATATATTCTTTAAATTCGGATATTTACCTGAAACCACGAGATGGACGAACTGCACTCTACGCACCTTAACACTACTAACAGAATCATCAAAACGATACTACTTAGTTTGAAAACATACGAAAAATACCTGATAATATGATAAAAACAAAATTTTTAAACTATTTATTTTCTTTGTCACATTTTTGGCGATCTCGTATAGAAACATAAAGATAAACAAGCAAAAACTGTTTCTGTTTGATTCAAATACTTTTGCTGGGTGCTGCATCTTTGTGTTATGTGTTTGATTATTTTTAAATCATGAATAATCTAAATGATTATTATAAGAAAAATATCCATACTTAGTTTTAGCATTGATAATAAAAAATAAACTATTAACAATACCCGTTATTAATAAGCATATTTTGTTTTTATGTCATAAATTCTTATGGGCGGTTATTGAAATTTAAAATAGCTTAGAAAAATTAACAAACTATTTTTATAAATATATAGGAATATACGATAATATTTTTAATATTTTAAGATAAATATAGAAATGTAAATTTTCTGTATAAAAAAGTTCAATCACCACTAAATAGTTGTAAATGTCTACGTTCTCGGCTGTGTTATATTATATGTGGTCTCTTGTTAAATAACTCATTCCCGTCGGTTAAATATGTTCAAAATATGTTAAGTATAGATATTCAGGTATAGTTTAGGTGATGCTTTTGACCATAAATTTATCAAAACACGTGGGTTTCCATTTGAGCTATTTGAATAAATAGTATGTTAATAAATTCATTGAAAAAGAAATGTTAATATTATTTATGGCGGAACACTTTTAGGCAATGGTTGTACTCAAATTTTATAACAGAATAATTTATCAAAATATTTGCTTATCAGCAATATAATAAAAAAATTTAGCAATTTGACTTAATATGACGTTTTGGAATCAAAGCCATGTTTAGTTGCTCAAGCTTAGCACAAGTTCGTATTATGATGTGTTCATGATGCACAACATTCAGCAATTAAGGTGTCATTAGGATTCAGAACCTCAAATTCCACCATACTGACGGTAACACTTTTTAGGGTGGAGACCTGGTTTTGGAGTGGGCAAACGTGGTTGTCCTGGCTTTAACCACTCTTTTTCTTATGCGTTTTGTGTAGAATCCACTTTTCATTCCAAGTAAGAATTAGTTAATGAAAGGCATCTCTGTCTTATACTTGGACAAAAGTGTACTGCAGATGACACGTTGAATTTTGTTTTTAACTGAAAGTTGAAATGGTATCCACATTATCCATCGTTGCATTTTTTTCAGTTGTTTTGAACACCGTTTTATTATTAACCATATATTCTTATCAAACTCAGCAGGTCTTTCAGATTTTATACCGTCGAAAAGATTGAAATCGCAGTTCTTATTTTTTTAAACAAGGCTGACATGTTATCTGGCCAAGGTTGACCGCTATCCAATGCATCGGTATAAACAACATTAATGGCATTTGTAGCATTGTTATACTACAAATATTTTTCTAGTTACGTTGAAAATCTTCACTGCAGTTTCTTTTTGCAAATTTTAACCAACATTTTCTTTACTTAAAATCGGAGCTTTCCTGGCTAGTCTTCTTCTGTTGTAAACTGTCTGCATTCTATTGTCTTATAGTTCTAGTGTTGATAATATGTTCAAGATTTTCTTTATAATGACAGAGGTAGCAAAATAATTCTTCAACGCCTTGCATACGATTATCATTTTTTTTTACACTGCAAATGAGACGTTGAATTTTGTTTTTGACTGAACGTTGATATAATATCCACATTCCCCGTCGTTGCACTTTGTTCAATTATTTTAAACAATGTTTTATAATAAACAATAAATCCTTATCAAACTCAGCGGGTCTTTCAGATTTTATACCGTCAAAAAGATTGAAATCACACTTCTTAAATTTTTTAAAACCAAGGCTGACTGCCATCCAATACATCGGGGTAAACAACATTAATGACATTTGTAGCACTGTTAGGGTACAATTGTTTTTCCAGTTATGTTAAAAATCTTCACTGCAGTTTCTTTTTGCAAATTTTAACCACTGCTTTATATTTTCTTTACTGAAAAACGGAGCTTTCTTGGCTAGTCTTCTTCTGTTGTAAACTGTCTGTATTTTGTTGTCTTATAGTTCTTGTGTCGATACTTTGTTCAAGATTTTTTTATAATGAGGTAGTAAAATAATCCTTCAAAGCTATATATACGAATATTAATTTTTTTACACTGCAGATGACACGTTGCATTTTATTTTTGGCTGAAAGTTGATATGGTATCCACATTCCCCGTCGTTACACTTTGTTCAGTTGTGTTAAACACTGTCTTATTATTATCAAAAGATTCTTATAAAGCTCAGCAGGTCTTTCATATTTTATACCGTGCAAAAGATTGAAATCACATTTCTTAATTTTTTTAACCAAGGTTGACATGTTATCTGACCAAGGCTGACTACTATCCAAGGCATCAGGATATGCAACATTAATGGCATTTGTAGCTACATTGTTATGTTACACTGTACTACTGTTATGCTACAAATGTTTTTCCAGTTACACTGGAAATCTTCACTGCAATTTTTTAATTTAAAAACGGAACTTTCCTGGCTAGTCTACCTTACAGGTTCTTCTGTTGTAAACTATCTGTATTCTGTTGTCTTATAGTTCTTGTGTCGATACTTTGATCAAGATTTTTTTATAATGACAGATATAGCAAAATGATCCTTCAAAGCCTTGCATATAATTTTCTTTTTGTTACTCGTTTGTCTGATTGTCTTTGGTCACATATGATTCTTTAAAAACTTTTTTAGCAATTACATATGATGACCGTTTGGTTGCATTCGTAATAAATGTATTTGTATATTGTAATTTATGTATTCGTAATAAATGTAAAGCATGCCGACATCTAATCTACTCCATGTGAAGAAGATATTCTGTAATTAAGGATAACAGCAATGCTACAAAGAACTAAACTTCGGTAATTCTGTAGATTATGATAAACAGTTTTAGAGAATTACACCTTTAAGTTTTTTATGATTTGTAATAAAAATTACTCTTACATTATTGAGCACGTAATTTTTTCTAAAATATCCCGCGTGTGTGCGTGTGTGTGTGTGTATGTGTGTGTGTGTGTGTGTGCGTTTGTGTGTGTGTGTGTGTGTATGTGGTGTGGTATGATATGGTAAAGTAACTATACCAACGCTTGCAAATTGTCGAAATTTATTATCAAAAGCAGGGGTCTGTGTCCCAAACTTATTTGATTGGTATTGATTTAGAGGAGATATAATTTTAACAGGACGGCTCCACATGTCGTACAGCCAATGCAGCAATCGATTTATTGAGGGGATAATTCGGAGAGAAAATTATTTCGAGGAACGGACCTATTAATTGGCCACTAAGGTCATGTGATTTAAAGCCTTTAAAATGCTTTGTGTGTGTGTATGTATGTGTGTATGTATGTGTGTATGTATGTGTGTATGTATGTGTGAATGTATGTGTGTATGTATGTGTGTATGTATGTGTGTATGTATGTGTGTATGTATGTGTGTATGTATGTGTGTATGTATGTGTGTATGTATGTGTGTATGTGTGTAAGTGTGGTGTGTGGGTGTGTAAAGTAACCATAGCAACGCTTGCAAATTGTCGAAATCTATTATCAAAATCAGTTCTGTGTCTCAAAGTTATTCGATTGATATTGATTTAGAGGGGATATGGTTTCAATAGTTAATTAATTCTTGTAGTATAAATAGTCAATAAATAAACTATTAAGTGTTAGATTAAATAAGTGTTAGATATAAACTCAAGAATAAACTCATTTTTCACAACAACCAAAAAAAGCTAAGTTTCTAGAGTAAATGCTATGAAAGATGCCTATTAAATGATAAAATAAAAAAATTACATATTTTAAACAGTTCACTTCAATTGTTGGAACAGCATTTGGTAGTAGTCTCACTTTTACCTTAGCTGTTCGATCAAAACAATGCTCAACAAAATGATGAGAATATAAAAACCTACTGTAGTTTGGAATAAAGTCTGGCTTTTTAATAATATTAATTCACTGTGTTCTTCTATTTGGAATCTTTGGAAAATCTTGAAAAAAGATAAACTGGTTTAATAACATGAAATCCAAATCAAAATGGAAGTAACAGTTACATATATCAGTACAATAATTTCTGAAAAGTATTATAAAAAAAGGTAACACTCTGTACTGTCTGTATGATTAGTTAAATTTTATGGATTATATGAGTAAAGTAACATGTTTTATATGTATCAAACGACAACTAAAAAATAACTTAAACTTTTAAGGCCCAATATATCAGAAAACTAAACATTTTAGAACATACGTTAAAATATTAAGTTCTGAAAAAAAAATATCTTGAATAACATTATATTATTATTATTCACGTATGGGCCCTGGTGGACCACATGAAGTACAGTTAGACGAGTTTGTTGTTGTTAGCCTTCCTTTGCGCCCATGCTGATTTCATTCTTTCGCTATGAGCTTTTTTCCTTTCGTCAGACTAAGTTGTTCCAGTCTTCCTACATTTTTCTCTCTGGCCAACCTTCCAAACATTAACCTTGGGTCTGAAACAGGTTTTGGTTTGGTTTGGTATAACATTATAATTATATTATTTTACCTAAATCAATTTAACTACGCCTATGCATACCAGGCGATAAGTTTACTTCATAACCTTAAAATTTCATTCAAACAAAATAAGTTTTTATTTCTAAATAATTGACAAATTTCGAATCAAAAGCACTTACCCATGTAATGTTACTCCTGAATATTGATTTTTTCGTGTCAGGGAACAACCACAAGACGCACAACTAACCATGTTTTGTGTGTTTACCTTAATTCCGATATTATTGCTTTTATTGTCTATATAATTAGTATTAATATGAATTTACACTAGAACACCCAAAAAAAGTATTCCAGTACTCTTATTCGACACGTATTATTGATTAAAGCACACTAAAATTGCACAATTCTACTATTAAACTTCTAAGTTGTTGACACCAACTACCAAAATTCCATAACAATGAGTCATCTGTGGTGTTTCAATATGACCGTTTCCGTCTCCATTTATATGTGAATTAAAATAGGCAGGGCTCCTTCCTGTTAGTTTTATATTCAAAGGTTGGCTCGTATATTAGACCTCGTTTTGAAACTGAAAGATGGCACTTAAAAATACTTATTATATGGCGGAAAAAATTCTGATTCGAATAGGTTCAGCGTTATGTTCAGCGCAGTAGAATTATGACTCACTTTATTTAATAAAGATTCAGTGATTATCATTTGGGTGATTTTAAACACATGAAACATTACAGGATATATGCATAATTATGGATATATATAATATATGGATAATTACATATATTACAGGATATATGTTAAAAACTGAAAAAATAATTACACTTAAATAAGTTAATATTAAGTTAAGTAAGTTAATATTAATTTAAATAGTTAATATTAAGTTAAATAAGTTAATATTAAGTTAAATAAGATAAATTAAGTAGCAAGGGTAAGTTATTCTTTCATCTACTTCATTTTCCATATTTCTCTCTCTATCTATTCAGGCTCTTAGGTATGTGAAGTAACGGACTGGAGCTATTATATGTTGATTTATCATAATGGTATGTACCTATTAACTTTTTTGTGCTCGTTCTCATATTTCTCTTCTTAGTTCTTTTTCTCATATAATCAGATTTTTGTGAAGATTTCTTTCATCACTAGGCTGTTGGCAAAATCATATTTTGATATTCTGATATCAACATTAAATATGTAATTAAGTTAATAAATAATTAAATATGTTAATTTACCATTGCACTACCATTAATAATAGCTAATAATAAATATTAATTAACGTTAATACCATTATAGATCAGAATTGAAGGAGTATATTGGATAGTGTACAAACAGTGTAAGTCACTAAACAATGCAAATAAAGCCGGTATCACAAAACATTCTATGCGTATACAGTCAACAATGTCAAACTTTACGATGGATATGTCAGATGGCGCATAGCAACACCATTGTTGCCAATTCCGGATACATAAATAGCAATCCTTGTATTGACTCCAAATAAGTGGCCAAATATGCCACACTATCTTGTGGCAGTTATTCATTATAATAGGACCTCATGTTTTCTGAATTCGAATTAAAAGTTACGTAAGTAGATTTGGATCATGTACTGTTATTCTCCATTGTTTATAGCAATGCACAAGATTAATTAGACAGCTTTGTATTTGCATATGTTCCGATGCAATAGCAGGGTAATCACTGGTACATATTATTGCCGTATATTCACCAAATGTGATAAATCTAGTTGTGGTATTTATGGGTATATCAACGCTAAAGACGAGGTTGAAGATTAGGCAACTTTGTCCTTGTGATAGACCATAACGTATATTTCTTAACGTAGTCAGTTCTTGATTGTATTTGACTTTAAATAATCTTTTAATAAATCTGTTTGAGAGATTTGACTTCCGTACTTCGTAGTGGGTATGACGTATTCCGGATTTTAACTTGTGTAATGGCCCGGATGCCACACCTTATCGAAGGCCATCCACGAAGGATGCAAAACAGTATTTTTGACTTCCAAAGGCACTTTTAATAAAGAACTGCAACACAATGAATTTGTTCAATTGTCGAGCGTTGGGATTAAAATCCGAACAAATAGCCAGGAATTATAGACAGCTCATATGAATTACACTGGACATATGAAATACACTGGTCAAAAATATTTCCTCAGATATCTTGCAGCAGACAAATAAGTCTATAGAATGACACTTCTTCAGCAAATTTGCCAGGTTTAGCAATAAGAATAATTTGGGCCACTTGCTGTTGCCATGGGAAATAACCACTCCCCAAGGGAAATATATGAAAATTTATTTTTTGCACAATAATACTAATATCACTTTCAATATAAGAAATAATCGCAAATTTACATGTAAATTATTAACATATTTTACTTCGAGGTTTAGCTTAAAACGTATTTCCTCAATTATCTGTAGTTAATATAAGTTAGCTTTATTATTTCTTATATTTTCGTTATACTTATTATTTCTTATATTATTATATTATTATACTTATTAAATTTAATATATACTACAAGCCAGATTTTTTTTGTTTGTGGCTGTAGCATTAAATAGAAAAATTTGATTTTCCTCTGGAGAATACTGAATTAAAGGACCATCAAATTTTACAAAAGTATATGATATTCAAAAGGAACTGTTCTAAAACTATTACTAAAATGTATAAGCACATATATATTCTTTATCGATACTCTATTATATTCAGAAATAACAGGAATAGCTTAAAATAGACTGTTATCTTGACAAGAATAATTTAATTTATTTCAATTATTCTTTCTCAGCAGAAATAAAATAATCTGAATGTTGAGCAAGTATACCAAATGACTTTTCCATGTTGCCAACTGGAATGTTATTGAAATTGCTCGTCATTCAACGTTAAATGTGTTCAACTGCTGCAAAACGGTTTCTTTTCATCTCCAAATGCAGCTGAGAGGAGAGAAAATTATCCCAGGATCAAATCGAATAAATCAAGTCGTAGTTGTTGAAGAAAAATTGTTTTTTGGTAAAACAAACAATGAGAAAGTGAAACTACATCCTACATCTGCCCTGTCTGAATCACCGATGCGACTCAAAAACTTTAGTTTGCGATGACAAAGGTCGACATGGTTTTTGTAACATTAATGAGAACACTCTTTTTGCCTAGCATGCCCCATTTTCAAGTACCTACTTCTCTCTTATATCATGGGATAATTAAAATTATTTGTACCTGACTTTGAACTGGAGAATCTAGGAATTACCACAAGACCGCAGAGGGGGTATTTGCACACTATTCTACGAACCTTTAAGGGCAGTTTTATTGTGTTCTATAATTTAATTTGTGTCTGTCTCGTTTACAGTACCGTCAAGTATTTTTTTCTATATAAAATGGCAAAATGTTGGCGTTGATTTTGCAAAAATCCAGCTAATATGTTTTATTATATAAGCGGACGATTTATTTTAAAGTCACAAGCTAGATCTATATCCGAAAAAAGCAAAAAAGGCTATATTTTATATTATAAGTGTTAAATGGTCCTCATGTTTACTCTGTGAGATTAGTTCAGTGGATGCAGCAAGGAAAATTCTATGCCGTTTGCGGTTTCTATGGTGAGGTGAGAACTTACTAACCATGTGATTGTACTTTTGTATCACAAAAACAGAAGGAATTTCAAAAAGCAAAGGGACAAAATTCAGTATCCAAATTTGCCTTCTGCTTATAGGTCAGTTCCTCATAGCCACGAACTACCGTTACCAATTGCGCCTTTAAACTTAGACAAAAACATGTTTCCCGGTGATTCTAATTCTTCATTAGGATCTGATCCACACCTTCCTGAGAACACCAGTTGTGACCCAATATTTTTAATAACTACCAGTGAACCTCACTTAATAATTCAGAATAAATTAAATGATTTGGTATGTGAGAACACCAGTTGTGACCCAAAATTTTTAACTACCAGTGAACCTCACTTAATAATTCAGAATGAATTAAA
This sequence comes from Cosmopolites sordidus, assembly GCA_031761425.1. Lineage (NCBI taxonomy): Eukaryota > Metazoa > Arthropoda > Insecta > Coleoptera > Curculionidae > Cosmopolites > Cosmopolites sordidus. The sequence goes on along the minus strand of JARFXV010000782.1, from coordinate 176,817 downwards.
TGACTTGGTACGTGAGTGGGGATTGCCAAAACAAAAATCGGAACTTCTTCGTTTCAGACTTCAACAGTGGAATCTGTTAGATAAAAAAGGAAGTATTTCACTTTACTGAAAACGGAATGTGACATTTTAAAGTTTTTATAAAATAGAAGGATCGCTATGTGTCTATTATATTGATGATTTATTGAATGAGCTTAATATGGAACATGTACCTTCCGAGTGGCGAATTTTCATATATTCGTAGAAATACAGCCTAAAAGCAGAATAATGGAAACTAAAACCCATCTATTCATTTAGTCAATTCAGTGACATGAAATAAACTTATGGCAAGGACTTCAATGGGATTTTACAAAGTATTGCTGATTTTTGTGTCTATGGGACACTAGCGTAAGAAAAAAACATTACAGCAAGAAAGATTGGCCTCATAGAACTTCTTTTCAATCTGGTACTTCAAACATAAAATATACCGAAAGGTTAACCCAAAAAAGGTGCTTCTTCCGCCTATCCATATTAAGCTTGGATTAATGAAAAGCTTTGTCAAAGCCATGGACAAAGAAGGTAATGGTTTCAAGTACGTAAATGAAATATTTTCTTAATTAAGTGATGGAAAATTAAAAAAACGCATATTTATTAGACCTCAAATAAGGCAGACCTCAAATAACGAAGCTTCTAGATGATTTCCGTTTTCAGGAAAAAATAAATGAAAAGGAATTGACAGCTTGTAAGTACTTTGTTAAGTATAGTGAATGGACTTCTGAGTAACAAGAAAGAAGATATTAAAACCCCATAGATGAACTCTTGCAACCCTATGAAATACTAGGGTCTCGCATGTTCTTAAAAATGCATTTTTTACACTACCATTTGGATTTTTTTCCGAAAAATTTGGTTGTACTAAGCGACGAACAAGGAGAGAGGTTTCATCAGAATATCAAGACAATGGAAGTAAGATACCAGGGAGGCTGGAAACCATTTATTTAGGGCAATTACTACTAGTTTTTAAAAAGAGATGATGCTAGGGAACACAAGGGTAGAAAGTGAAAGTTTTTGTCGCTGTATGACATCTTATGTAATATATTTTTTATTCACATAATCCTCAGTAATGTCTTTACATAGATTTAATACGTTTTACATGTTTAATATATCTATCAAATCTAATTATCAAATAAATACCTATCAAATAAATATTCGATTGTAAAAATATGTCGTCTCCTTGTCCCACCAAATGGACGGATTTAGGACTACAACATACCTCATATACACCTATTTTCATCAATGTTACCTCAAAAAAGTTTAAATTTGTTGACCTTTGACCATTTGAGGTACACAAACTAAACTTTAATGTGTTGTATCTTCACTTCACTAAAAAAAGTTGGCACTTCATAAATCAAACTTTCACAAATACATAATGCTATTAGTTTCATTAAAATACAGTCATTCCAATTATTTTTGGGACAGAGGGGGTACTAAAAAAATATTAAGAACAAAATGATTACCTCTTACAGAAAACTACTTAAAATATTAAGGCAAAAACCTTTCAGACCACCTTTTTAAGTTCGTAAATGATGCTTGTGAAAATAAGTGTTTAATTTAGTTAAAATTGATCATTAAATAAATATAATAATTGCTCATTGTATATGACGAAATAATTATTTCTCTTACAGCCACTGTATTTTGTGTATTTCACGCCATATGGCACCAGAATAACCACAGCAAGAGCAAATGCAAAGAATTAACACCTGTAGGTGTTAAAGTAAACAATTCATTGTTTATTCTAATAAAAGCATTTGCAAAAATTAAGCAAATGTCTTATTGTTGAAATAACTGTGTGAAGCAAATAACAGAGGTGTGCTATTAACGTTTTCAATAGCCTTTAGAATAATTATGGATATTGAAATGTTGTAGTTCTACATTATGTTTAATTTATTCTTTGGTCTTAATGTTTAAGGCAATTTGTCAGTTTTTATTCTCATTATGTATCATCTATTAGAGTTAGATATTATTTATAATAAATATGACTAAGTATTGCCAATTTATAAATTATTATTGGCAAAAAATATTTGGATACCCAATATATAAAGAATTTTCCAATTAGAGGGTCAGAACTTGAACTTGAACTTAAAACGTTATAGCGGCAACACTGTTTGAAATGTAAATGTTACTCGTAGACTGCTGTGTTCAGTACATTGTAGCAATTCACCATGAAATAATACACGAGTCCACAGCTTGTAAAAATTATTCGAATCTACCAAAATGCGTATTCAGTTCGCCGGGCTTTTCGAGCATTGCGTGAAATTTATGGTCAACATAGTCGACCAACCGAACGGTCTATTTATCGTCTCGTCGAAAAATTTGAATGAAGCGGCTCAGTAGTCAGAAAATGTTTTGCCTAAACTCAGAAATATTTAACAATTTTCTTTCAATATTACGGTGTAACATTTTATGGAACGGTTTTTAGGAACCATGTTCGTGAAGATTTTCATCACTTTGTGACCTATTATTTTCTCTTTTGAAACAAAATAAAAAATATATAGATCACAGCGACGGCAGCTGTTCGCCTGGAGCACCGGGCAGAAGGTCCAGGACAGAATGAAGCCACGACAAAAGTTGAGCGCCACCCGGTTACTTCATATATCAGAAAAGACCCTGGAACCGGGAAGGGGTCTATCTTAAATAAAACGGTTTACTAGAATTTTATATATATATATTACAAAAGCACACTCAAAAAAGAACGACACAAAGCACACAAAAAAAAGGAATAACTAAAACTATCAAACAAAAGACACGGGAAGGTTTAAGGAAGGTGGTTCTCCAAACCTTACCGTGAAAGAAATCAAAAATCAAATAAACAGCTCTGAATTACACCAGCTGGTCTCTATGTCCCTATACTTACAAATTAGAGGTTATTTCCTCTATTCTGACAAGTAAAAAGATACATATATGTATCTGACAGTAAAACGATAAATATATAACGCTAGGGTAACCAAGAATGGTCAGACGGCAAATAGATACAAAATATAAGGTGATAACGTGACCATTATCAGTATAAGAAATTATGGTAAAAATGCATTTGTGAAAAATAAATGGTAACTGCAATCCTTAACGGTATATGAAAATGTAATAAAAAAATGTTTATCTGGCCTTATTTCCTGATGTTGTCTATCCTTGCCTATCTGGTACTGGGTGTTCAAAAACACTGAGTGCGACTGCGGGCAGTCCGGTATCCTTATGCGGGGGTCCTAAAATAATCTTGATCTGACCAACCGGTTACTGTGGCATGTGGCCCCAAAAAGGTGTAAGGTTTCCACGATGCTCGGGCTCTGTAATAGGTGGTCGTTCAATGGCCTGATGTCTGTTGATCGGATTCTCTGCTGCCGGGTCGTAAAACCCTCTATAAGAATATCAGAAAAATCAACCCAAGCGTGACTTGGCCAGCAAACCTACGTACCTCGGTCGGGAGGGTAAGGCGCGAAAACGTCCGCTCACCTGGAGATTTGGAGTTAGACTGTCTTGCCTTGTCCAAACGATACCGGAGCTCTTTCAGTTAAGAATTTGTCCGAAATAAACCTACCAGTGGTGATCAACGATTTACGAATACTACCTGTAGCGATCAAGAACTTGTGAACGCTACATTACCTCCCTCCAAAAAGAAAATTAAAGACTGCGAGAGGAGGCTTTAATTTTGATCGGTCCATGTCGGAGATTACCCTGAAGCGTATCCCTATGGAATGGAACACTGGAACACTAGAACAGTGGTAACGAAATACCCAATCTATCCCAAAAGAAAATACAAAAAAAAGGAAATATCCTCTTGTATACCAAATACGAAAAGAGAATATAGATACAACGTGTGCACTTTAAAGTACATACCAAACGATATTCAAAACACAACACCAAATAAATTTCGGAAGATAACTCATTTACCCAGAAAGTCGTCCAGGAACCCAAGGCTATGACTTAACGGACGTCATGCTGATCAAGCTGGTTAGATCATAACGGCTAGGTGGGTGCGACGGTAACTCAGTTGGCATTGCGTGTCCTTACCGAAAACTGAAAGGAAAGACACCTCGTTTACCAACCTCAGCTGAACAACACAACACTCGCAGCCACGTCTCCAGACCTCCCTTAAAAGGATCTGAGAGCAAGTGAACTTCCAAAAGGTGGAAAACACGTAACAATAACCCCTATATCCACCACAATAAGGAAGTGAAATATAGTTTTCACCAAACTAAAATTTTCAAAAAAACTCAAACGAAATTAAATGATAATCTACAAGGTGAACCGTAAAACAGACACTGCCATAGGCCTTCCGGAACGCACTCCGGAACGCAGGGTGCTGAGACCCAGTAGTGACACCCAATTACGAGGCGAAGTCGCAACCAGATGATCACCCCCCGTAGTGTTTCCTTCCGTGAGAATTGTCCAAGGACTGTATGCCGAAATCCTAGGGCACCCGTCCTAAAAGGCCCTTAAAAATGGAAAAATACTCAGTGAGCTACAATGAAAAAAAATAACTTTAAAGCCTGCATGATAGTGAACTAAGATGCGAGGTAAAATAAAGAAAACCGACATAGTCGAGTCTAGAAACAGGACTGAGAGAATACGAGTAGCGGAATAAGCAATAATGAGCGCTTGTGAAACACAGAAGCATGGTTGTCACTAGGTTTAGTCTTGATAACTTTCGCGTATCACACGTCCCTATGGGAGTCATAATAAGTAGGTCAAATTCGGTAGGTCATAATTGGCACGGACTTCTAAACCAGAAAACCAAACAAGCTTGTCGCTGAGACAAAATAACGCAATTCCCTCGTAACATTCAATCGTACCAATTTAAAAATCTAGACAAGAAAAAATCTATCGGCTGAAGGCTACAGTTGTTGGTTATGAGAAAGGCCTAAAATCCAAGCATAAATACATTTATATTTGCCTAAATCCTTCCCACGGCTTGCGCCAAACTAGCTAACGAAAGGTAGTACCAACATATTCACCATCAAACCCGGGCCAAAGGCCAACGGCACCGAATGGAAGCGCCTATTAATCCTAAGGTTACGAGTCCAATTGCCACTCGGGCTTAGCGGAACCAAAGGCGGAAAGCACTACCAAAGGTCGAAAAAAACTTTACTGTGGCGGATCACGCCAACGTAAAACGTAACGCAGCCTCGCTGCGAGGAGCTCACAGGAACAACTCTAGATTCACTTCCCAAGCGAATACAACTGAGTTAACTAAAGTCTGCGACACCAAACGGAAGCGCTATCTAATCCTAAGGTTACGAGTCTCAAATGCTACTTAAGCTCGGCAGAACCAAAGGCGGACAGCTTTGTCAAGTGTCAACCAAAGAAAACGATACCGTGGCGAATCACACTAACACGGAAAGTCAAATCACCGCGAAAAATCGCAGATATATTCTCACGATTTACTTCTCAAATAAATCTACACACTCTGGCTACGGCCAGCGACACGGTATGGAAATGCTATTAGGTCCTAAGGTTAGTTCAATCGCCACTCGGGCACAACGGAACCAAAGGGAGACAGCACGGCCATGTGTCAACCAAAGAAAACGTCTCCGTGGCAATTCACGCCAACGCGAAACTTAATGCAGAACGACCGCGAAAAATTCGCACAGCCAATTCAAGACTTACTTCCCAAGTAAATCCAACCTGGCTAAGTAAAACTTGCGACACCGAACTGAAACGCTAGCTGTTCCTAAGGTTACGAGCTCAATCGCCACTCTAGCACAACGGAACCAAAGACAGACATCAACGTCCAGTGTCGACAAAACAAAAACTTTTCCGTGGCAATTTATGCCAACGCGAAACTTCTACTGAACGTAACTTGGCTAAAGCCAGCGACATGCAATGGAAATGCCATCTGATCCTAAGGTTACGAGGTAAATCGCCGCACGGGCACAGCGCAACCAGAGGTGGCGAACACTGCCATATGTCGACAAAATGAAGTAAGTCCCTTACTTCACTTAAACAAAACCTAGATTTACTCTCCAAGTAATTCTAGGCAAACTCAAAACGGAGGAACAAAGATTTCTCTTCTCAAATAAAATGCTTCTAGCGCAAACTCGATAACGTAACACAGGCTTGTTCTTACTGAACAAGTTTGGAAAAGTACAAAAAGGAAAAGAAAAATAAAGTGAAAAGTGACGTTTCCAAAAAAGAACTAAAAAGGCTGAGCGAGGCTGTACCTAAAAACTGCCAGCTCAGAACAAAAAAATAAGTCAAAAACGTCACTGAGTCAAACTATGGTCAACTCCGGGAACATCGGAAAACTCTACACAGGGTAATAAATCTTTAACGTGCCATTTCCCTGCACGTGACCCATCCATATTTTTTAGTTCGTGAACTAAAGGAGACAACTTCTTAAAAACAAAGGATAAAATGTGTTTGGGGCTAAGTTTCGATGCGAACATATCGAGAGCACTCGACAACTTCTTGTTAGGACGCCAAACTCTATCACCCACTTTAAAACTTATCCCGTTTCCGGAGGTTATAGGATTTTGAATTCCTCTCATATGCAGAGTGAAGTTTCCGACGCACCTCAACAAACAAATGACAAAACTCTTCCAAGTTCTCGGCATAAGTGCCCCTGCCCCTGGTACGACTTCAACAGATTGGTCCGGGAAAGGGGAGTTATAATATTCTCCAGATAAAGGAACATGCCTTCCGAACATCAGGTATGACGGGGGGAAACCGGTTACTTCATGGATCGCGGTATTGATGGCCTGTCTGATTTCCGGAATATGCAAATCCCAGTCCTCGTGTCTATCTATGTAACACCTGATAGCTGTCGTAATGGTTTTATTATTACGTTCCACGAAGTTACACTGAGGAGAATAAAACGGGGTGAACCATTGCTTAACTTTATACCTGTTACACAATTCCTTCATACCCTTGCTCTTGAAATTCGGAGCGTTATCACAAATCAGGATTTGGGGAACTCCAACCGAAAGGAATATGTGATTCTCTATATGGTTCATGACCGCAGGGCATTTGCCATTTCTCAACGGAAAAATGAATGTGTACTTAGAAAACCAATCCGCGGCTACCAATAACCATTTGTTACCCTTTCTGGAACGAGGAAAAGGACCTATAAAATCCACCGAAAAGATTTGGCCAGGTCGGTCAACTACCTTCTCCTTACCCATAATACCAATCTTACTTAAGTTTGAGTGTTTTTGAGCGCCACACACCAAACACCTTCTTACAAATCTCAATATATCTGACCTCATCTTAGGCCAATAATACATCTCCTGTACTCGGAACAAGGTTTTCCGAAAACCAAAATGGCCACTAGTGGGAGGAATATGACACGGTTCGATAATTTTCGCTCTCTGAGGTTTAGGAACCAAGGTTTTCAACTCTTGAATATTAAAAGTTTGATTCTGCTTACAAGGAATGAATTTCTGAATGTAGTGGTTCTCAACTCGCCATTGAGGAAATTTGTCCGGGTTGTTTACAATCTTTCACGGAACGCAATATACCAGGGGTCAAGAGAATTTACTTCGATCGAGATGGATGAAACTTGCAAACACGTATTCTCGGAATCTGCTGAAAGGCTACTCTCTGCCTCAGGATGCGGTATTCTACTCAAAGCATCAGGAACCAAGTGCATCGAACCTTTTCTATGCTGTAGGTCAAAAGTATGCTGTCTTAACCTCAGTAACCAACGACTAAGTTTACCTGACGGAGTGTTTAAATTAAAAAGCCACAGGAGACTAAAATGATCAGTGATGACCGTAAAACGAGAACCTTCTATCCAAGCTTCTTCTCCGCTCTAGATAAGGAGCGACTCGCGTAAGCGATTACTCGTTCCTCTCCGTCTATAAACTGGGTCAACATACCTCCAATGCCGACATCAGACGCATCGGACTGAACGAAGAACCTACGGTACCATGAACACATACTAATGAAACGTTTCACCTCGGTTGAAGTGCCCGGACGCGGATAGTTCGACATAGACTCAACCTTTGACGGATCAGTAGCTAGAGAATTGTTACCGACTATATACCCTAAATACTTTAAAGATGTCCTAAAAAATTGGCATTTTTCTATATGAACAGTAAGACCAGCTTCCTTAAGTAGGTTCTTAGCGGTCTTAAAAGTTACACATGATATTCCCAGGTAAGAGAGCATAGCAATATGTCATCCAGACACGAGAAAATATGTGGTTCGCAGCCATTGTGTTTGTGCCGCATTGCACAAGCCAAAGGGAACGACTGTAAACTGAAATTGTCCACGACCGATAACCGAAAAAGCGGTTTTTTCTTTAGAAGCGTCTTCAAGTGGTATTTGCCAAAATGCCTTTCTCAAGTCAATGGAGGAAATGTATTTGGCATTTCGTAAGTTACTCAGTATTCTGTCTACGTGGGGTAATGAAAAACTATCGTGTTTCGTCAGAGCGTTCAAAAATCTTCCATCGAAACAAAATCTATATTCACCCGTGGGCTTCCTTACCAAAAGCGTTGGAGAGCACCATGGACTATGAGATTCCTCGACTACGCCCAACTGGATCATAGAATCTAACTCTTTATTCAGAATATCTTACATATAGGGGGATAGTAAATAAGGTTTCTTTTTGAAAGGTTGGTTATCGCCCGTATCTATAGAGAGTTTAATCTTATCGGTCCGTCCTAACCTATCCTTCCTGTCAAGTTCTCTAAAAGAATCTAACAGTTCTAGAGCTTTGGAAAATGGAAAGATCGTCAATGGAAAAAAGTTTGGATACTGGAGGGTTATCAGAATCTTTTCGTAGTGCACCTAGCACGAAGTTAACATTGTGAATCGACCAATGATTATTCTTAAAATTCATTACTAGATTAAAACTCCTAGCAAAATCGGTACCAAAAATAAAAGCATGTGTTACGGAGGGTACTATATGGACTTTAATGATTCGACAACAATCGTTAATAAAAATCGGTAGGTCTGCAAGACCAGCAACCTTCTGTCGAGTTCCATCGGCAGCAAACACACTACAGTTATTGCTTTGACGAATTTTAATCTTGAGTCTCTTTAAGATCTTAACTCCGCTAGCACCAACTATAGAGGTGTTAGCTCCAGAATCTAATAAAACAATGATGTTCTGATCATAAAGTTTGACGGAAATATATGGACGATTGTCATTAACCCTTTTTAGAAACAATGGTAAAACTTCCGAATCACGGGTATAAGTCTTATAAAAATTAGATACGTGTTCTAACCATTTGTTCCAACCTGACCTGTTAACGTGCGACCTTGCGGTTTGCCTTCTATCAGGATACCGACCGCATGCGACACCTTATGGCCTAAACTAGTTTTTTGAGCTCTTAGGACAAGAACCAAGCTTAACTTTAGGTTCACCACAACGGAAGCAGAAAACTGTTCTCTTCTCGGTACACGAACGAAAGGTGTGATTGACTCCCTTACCGTTGAAACACACAACCTTAGGTTTAGGGCTATTTTTCCTATCTCCCTTGCACACAACCGTAGGAGGTCTCCCAGAATCTTTACCAAAACTACGAACATCCTTACCACCAGAACAACTTGACTCACGGTGAAGTGGATCTTCCTTAGAACCACTAGCACTCTCTCTCTCTTATCTCGACGTGACCAGCCACTCTTATGAGGGTCATCGAAAGCAAACAACTGAGAGGGTTTTCTAGAAGTAGAGGGTAGAATATCATCCAACTTCCTACACAAAGCAGATAGTTCGGAGACAGTAAAAGTATCGTGTAACGCCAACTGCGCCACATATTCAGGCAACAAGTTCCTCCGGATGTACTTGACTCTGGTAACTTCAGCAGGGGTCACGGACAACCGAGAGAACAAATTCTCCATCTGAGCCACATAAATAATAACTGCTTCAGCGCGTCTCTGTTTCCTCTGCCGGATTTGTTCCCAGACATCATCGTCTGCATGAGGAGACAAAAAATCTCTGTTCAACCTTGAAACAAGACCTGACCAATCTGACACAACACCCCTAACACTTCGGAACCACACAAAGGCGTCGCCAACCAAAAATTCGGCAGCTGAATTAAAAAGTTCTATCTCTGAAAAATTACGAGGCTGGGATAAGTCGGAAACTCGCTCCAAGAAACTAAAAACATTTTTCGAATCTCCATTAAACGTAACACCCCAAGTCTAGACCGACGGTTTGCCAGCAGAACAGTTAACGAATGGTCTGACATGACATACAGGAGGCAGGATCTGGTTTACGTTGCCTACGGTACTTGTAGCGTCAGGATGCTCTAACAACTTGTCGTCTAGATCTGACTCTAACTTAATACAACCCGCGTAAGATTCGTTCTTAAACACGGCTACGTTTTCCTTGTCATCCTCCGGTACTATAATTCTCTGAATCCTAGCGGACAGATGGGCAAGCCTAGACCTCGCACGCAAACATACACTATCAGTGACGGTTCCTTCAAAATCTGCTATTAAATTTACTATTGAGGCGGTACTTTTCAGGATTTCCGACTGTTCCATTGAAAAATCAACATTATAGGTTTCTAACCTAACCAAACAACCTGGATTTGGGGATTCTTTCTTTAAGAGTTTTGTTATTATTTTTCGTTTTTCACTAACATTTCTATCTGTAAGAACCGAGCGAATTCTCAACTAGTAATCCAGTTCAGAGTCTAATAAATGATTAACTTGGAATCTCTCGTCAGCCATTATGATTTAATAAAATTTAAGAAACCAGATCAAAAAACAACATGTAAGAGTAAGATCACGTTCACCAAAAAATTTTTACATTCCCAAATCTTTCTAAATTCAGAAAAACTAAACTAACTTTCCCGGTATCCCAGATACAATACCGTAATATTAACTCTATATTAACTCATAAATTGCAAATATACAAGGTCATTGTACATTGTTAAAAAATTTAAAATAAAACTGTAAAGTAAAATAGAAAGAACGCTATCGAAGGCGAATTTTGTTTTCTCAAAAAATGTTGACGAACTGATAAGAAAATTCCTTCCTTCTCCCAAATTTATTTATTTCGGATATTTAGTTATTTTAATTTGACCTTGACATTTAAAATTTCCAAACCACTGTATCATTCTCCGGTACACCTAAGGAATGTTCTTCGTTATCTCGATGGTTTTTTTTTAAGATTTGGAAATGCGTTTCCGTCTTAACTAGCGATTTTATTGACTTCTAATGTTTCTATTCATTAACAAATTTACAATTCTTCCGTACTTGTGCTTTCTTTTCTGAGATTGTGCTTAAGACTCTAGCATCAAACTGTCCTTGAAATCAAGCCCCACGTTATTGGGCGTCAAATTTATGTGACCTATTATTTTCTCTTTTGAAACAAAATAAAAAATATATAGATCACGGCGACGGCAGCTGTTCGCCGAGAGCACCGGGAAGAAGGTCCAGGACAGAATGAAGCCACGACAAAATTGAGCGCCACCCGGTTACTTCATATATCGGAAAAGACCCTGGAACCGGGAAGGGGTCTATCTTAAATAAAACGGTTTACTAGAATTTTATACATATATATATATATATATATATATATATATATATATATATATATATATATATATATATATATATATATATATATATATATATATATATATTACAAAAGCACACTCAAAAAAGAACGACACAAAGCACACAAAAAAAGGAATAACTAAAACTATCAAACAAAAGACACGGGAAGGTTTAGGGAAGGTGGTTCTCCAAACCTTACCGTGAAAGAAATCAAAAATCAAATAAACAGCTCTGAATTACACCAGCTGGTCTCTAATGTCCCTATACTTATAACGTATATATTAATATATATAACGCGTTATATATAATATATATAACGCTAGGGTAACCAAGAATAGTCAGACGGCAAATAGATACAAAATATAAGGTGATAACGTGACCATTATCAGTATAAGAAATTATGGTAAAAATGCATTTGTGAAAAATAAATGGTAACTGCAATCCTTAATGGTACATGAAAATATAATAAAAAAATGTTTATTTGGCCTTATTTCCTGATGTTGTCTATCCTTGCCTATCCGGTACTGGGTGTCCAAAAACACTGAGTATGACTGCGGGCAGTCCGGTATCCCTATGCGGGGGTCCCGAAATAATCTCGATCTGACCAACCGGTTACTGTGCCATGTGGCCCCAAAAAGGTGTAAGGTTTCCACGATGGTCGGGCTCTGTAATAGGTGGTCGTTCAATGGCCTGATGTCTGTTGATCGGATTCTCTGCTGCCGGGTCATAAAACCCTCTATAAGAATATCAGAAAAATCAACCCAAGCGTGACTTGGCCAGCAAACCTACGTACCTCGGTCGGGAGGGTAAGGCGCGAAAACGTCCGCTCACCTGGAGATTTGGAGTTAGACTGTCTTGACTTGTCCAAACGATACCGGAGCTCTTTCAGTTAAGAATTTGTCCGAAATAAACCTACCGGCGGTGATCAACAATTTACGAATGCTACCTGTAGCGATCAAGAATTTGTGAACGCTACAACTTCGTCGAGTGAGTCAAATTCAAGACCACTTTATCACTTCATGCAGTTGCAATCCTTTCGCTACGAGGTTCATCTTCAATCGTGTCTCGGCCTTCTAAGAAATCATTAAACCGCCTGATAATATATCCTCTTAAGAAATCACTGTTTCCATAGACCTGTTGAGGTCTTGCAAAAGTTTCTGTCGCACTGTGTCAAGTCAAGTCTCAAAAATTTAAGTTCAAGTCCGAAACAACACTTGATTGCGCACCGTTTGCTCGAAATTGTTGTCACTTATTTTCAGAACGCAGTTGAAAAATCCGGTTCGCAAAAAAACGCTGCGGACCACCAAATGACCAGTGTAGAGTACCAAATGACCAGTGTACCACCAATGTAGAGTTCAAATTCGCATCAGACGTTGGCCTGCTTTCTATCAATAACGGAAGCCAAAAGTGTTCCCAGATCGAATGCTTCATCACCAGTATCACTGCTTTATTTAAATATCTCGTAATTCAATCTTATAAATGTCAGAATTTATTTTTCAGTTTGGTAACTGCATAACATAATAGGTTAATAATGTCGATTCCGAATCGCCATCGAAAGATGGCTTTACTATTACATTTGTTGGTATTGACTAATGACGTCTATGGTGTTTTTGAGGGTAAAAATCGTCAGTTCGCTATTAATTTCCATTGTGCAAAAAATATAGTTTTTCATAGCATTGAATCTGTCGAATTATGTACCGGAAAAGACGTTTTGCGGGAAAGTTTAATAACCCTCTTTCATTTGAAGAAAACGCCTGCTGAAAGTTACCGATTATTGGTTGAAGCTTATGGTAAACATACTCCAACCCATAAAACTTGTGAACGATGGTTCACATCAAGCATTATTGGATAAAGCCTCAACTCATATGTTGAAACAATTGGCAGAAGCATTGAACGTTGCCCAATCCACCATTTCGGAACGTCTACTCGCAATGGGAAGATCCAGAAGGAGGGAAAATGGGTTCTATATGAATTTAAGAAAAGAGATATTAAAAGGCGGAAAACCACTTGTAAAATTTTGCTTGCCAGACAGAAAAGAAAAGGTTTTTTTTTGCATCGAGTTGTAACAGGTAATAAAAAGTGGATCTATTTTGACAACCCAAAACTCAACAGATCTTGGGTAGCCCCAGTCCCAGCCTTCAACATCACAACCAGTGCACAATATACATGAAGAGCAGGTTTTGCTGTGTATTTGGTGGGATAGTAGAGCAGCTGTGTATTACGAACTGCTTAAACCTGGTGAAACGATTACTGGCGCTCGATATCGACAACAATTGACAAAATCGAACCGAACATTGAAGGAAAAACGACCAGAATATGCCCAAAGACACGATAAAGTCATTTTTCAACATTACAATGCTCGGCCCCATTTTGCAAAATGTGTAAAAAACTATTTGAAAACGTTAAATAGGACGTCCTACACCACCCGTTGTATTTACCGGACTTAGCCTCTTCGGACTAACACTTATTTCGATCGATGCAGCACGGAGTTTCACAACAACATTTACTTACGAAGAAATGAAAATTTAGATTGATGAATGGTTGGCCTCAAAAAAACCAAAAGTTTTTTGGCGTTTCTTTTCTTTATTCTTTGACGGAAAGATGGAAAAAAGTAATAACTAACGTTGGCCAATACTTATTAAGGTAAATTATTTTGTCACGGAAATAAATGCTCAAATTTAGCTAAAAAACTGACATTATTAACCGAAATAACTATTAATACCTCAAACGAATCTCTTATTCATATCACAATAAACTCAATCTGGCTCTAGCATAGCTGTCAGTTATTGTTTTTGACGCATTGATAATTTTATGTTTATTATAATATTTAGATTACAGATTATTTTATATAAATTGTTTATACATTTATCATACATTATTTTTTATTTCAAAATAGCACTATGTTATAAACAGGTTTAATATAGTTTTTTTTTAGTTTTGCAAATTTCGGTTTCATTCGAAATTATAAGTGTGCCGTGCTATATAAAATATATTGAGTGACGCATCAAACAACACTAACAGGAATAATTGACTAATTTGTCCCTTACTTTGTGATAGTCCATTTTTCAAATTAAATAAAACAAATTTTTACTTAATTAAAACTTTTTTTTAATTTTTAATTTTTTTACTTTTATAAATTGTTATTTATCACTCATTTAGTTTTTTAACTTTTTGACTATAGTTTCGTAAACAATGTTACATTATTAAATGGACTGTAAAACTTTTAAAGTCACTTAAAAGTTTTAAAGTCTAATAATGTAACATTGTTTACGCAACTATAATCACAAAGTCAAAAAATGAAATAAGTGATAAATAACAAAGTAAAAATGTGTTTTATTTAATTTGACTAAGAGGAACATTTGAACAGTGAATTGTACGGCTAGAACAAAAAATCAAAACTTATATTTGGTAAATGTAATTTGAACAAAAATTATATGACAAAAGCACTACTGAAGAAAAATTGCTAAATATTAAATTTAACTAAGGTAGCCGATACTTGGTGGAAATTTATTTTAAATAGATAAGCAAATTTTAATATCTAAAATTTCCACTATATTTAAAATTGTTTGTATAACAATTGTTTCGACACACAGTGCCTTTTACAAACAGGAATAATGTTAAACTAACAATAACAAAAGTTTACCTAATAAAGACCTAATAATACCTAATTTACCTAATAAGATATAATAATACCATAAAAGATGATAGTGAGGAAATCCATTTTTTTATCGTCTAAGAAAGCAATGTAAGTTTAATAACGGTTAACCATTTAAGTCTAGCTGGTCATTTAGCAAAATATCCTAATTTTTCCCTTTATTAATTTCTAGACTCTGTAAGAGATTTAATTTTTAGATTTATTTTCATTATGATTTAATTGAAAATAGTACTTTCAATGATAAATTTAAAATTTTGGTATTATGGTATACAGTAGTTTGTATTTGAAAAAGGCACTGTGTGTCGAAACAATTGTTATACATACAATTTTAGATATAGTTGAAATACTAGATATTAATTTTTGCTTATTTATGATACATATTACACCATTACATTAGAGAGAGCTAAGAATATCGAAAAACGAAGGATGACTTGGAGGTATATATATATATATATATACATATATATATATATATATATATATATATATATATATATATATATATATATATATATATATATATATATATATATATATATATATATATGTATATGTTATAACTTCAGTTTCAAAAATCATTTAAAAAAAAAAATATTTTATTTCATTATAGAATTACACAGTAATGGATGGATTATTTTTTAGTAAATGACAATAGTAACTAACATTAAAATGGTTTGGTATTAATAATATCGATCAAAACAATATTCTAATATTTATAGTACTTTGGATGCTTAGTCGTCATATCGCACGGTGCATTTTCGTACAGTGACTCGGTGTCGCAACGTGCTGACTAGAATCCGGCACGAGCGTCGTTAGGAAATGCTAGAATTATACAACAGTCTTTATACTTTTTACTTGAGGTCGCATTTAACATATATATATAATATATATATATATATATATATATATATATATATATATATATATATATATATATATATATATATATATATATATATATATATATATATATATATATATACAAAAGATCTAAAAAAAGGTTTACTTGTTGCAATATAATTAAATTAGCGTAGGTTAGTTAATTTGTTACAAAATCTAATTTTTCTCGACCGATTACAGAGCCATTTCCCAGAGACATAAATATTAAGGTTCTATAGAAATAACCCGGCTAAAGAACAATAGGTGTAGTCGAGAGAGGCATAAACCATTTGTATTATTTTCACCAAGAAGTGTGAATGATGTACGTTTCGGGTGTTGCCGCAATGCATTAACATACAATATGACGGACACTAAATACAAACAGCGCCGCATATGGGCGCACAATGCTTACGGTCTTGACAAATATCCTGGCTATTGTTTGAGACACGCAGATGAGAGAAGTAGCGGTTGTATATTTCCATAGTAGGTATGTAATGAGAACGGCAGAAATATGATTTGTTCTTTAAGCTGAGCGCAATGATTAACTGCAAAAACTCAAGTCAGATGGTTTTTGGTTTTAATTTTCTTATTATTTTTCTTTTGTATGGAAGATAGCCGGCTTATTAGTTGTTATACACGGAAATGTAACTGTAAAGCAGATACGAGGAGTTTCCGTTTATTAATTAAACAACTAAAGATCTACATATATTCGCACTATTTTAAATAATTTATATTCAATGAAAATACCTTCGATGAATGACGTTATACAAAGTGTAGATGTTAAAAAACGACATTGAAATAAATAAAATTCTTGTTTGACCAAGAAAAGGTTACACCGGATGATGGACTGTTATTAATTATATGAATTAATGTTATATACAGGATGTTCCATAACTTATCCGCCATAGAGCAACTGGTGATAGTAGAGATCAAAATAAGAGGATTTAGCCAATAAATGTGTTGGCAACTGTTAGTCATTCACATAAGACATATCGTGTTGAAAATTAAACTAAATTTTCGAAAAATTAAGATAATTTAAAAACGGTTGAAGATATCAGGTTTAAATTCCAATTCGGGGTAATTGGGTTTTCAAAGGTGACAAATCCGAATTTGGTACTAGCTTGAGCCTAGTTTCTAGAGGGCGCTTGCTCCCTACTTTGTGAGGAAATAACTCGCTCATATTTTTTTACCCTATAGAATAGAAAAGACTCATAATTTCTACGTTAAAAAAGGTACCACGTTAAAAGGATCAATAGCGATATGTGAGATATTCGGGTTCAAATATTCCATTGCACATCTTGTCGATGGCTGAAAAATATGCAATTCACAAAGTGTGCCTTGAATGTTGTGTACAAATTATTACATCTCGATGACAAATGTGATTGTTTTCTCTCTCTCCTGTTAAACGTAGGTGGAAACAAGTTTCTCCAATCTTGAGTTGTTGAGAATAATTTGTAAAAAAATGCCCACACTTAATCCGTTTCCGACCCGTGATTTAAGAGATATGCTCTGCGTTTATGCACAAGTAAATTACAATAGTTGCACTGCAGCTAGAAATACTTCACATATTGGTCTCCATTCAGTCTTCGCGGAAGCTCAAATGGGACGATAAAAAAGTATTTTTACCACCAATTTTTAATATATATATATATATATATATATATATATATATATATATATATATATATATATATATATATATATATATATATATATATATATATATATATATATATATATATATATATATATATATATATATATATATATAGATATAGTGTGTAATAAAATGTGTCCGAACTTCCGGTAGGGATCGCTGTCGAACTGTAAATCTGTATCACAAACAAATAGTATGGTAAATCATTATGGAATGTTTATCAGAGCAAGATACAAACTGTGGAAATGTATTATCAAAATAAGTGTTTTGTAGGCTAAACTTATATAATACTTCGTAAATTTAAACTTTCACGCTTTCACGCAAAAAGCATTTCACGTTGCTCGATATAAAAAAGAAAAACAAGACAAAAAACTGTGCATTCCGAAAAAAATATCCCCGCTGTTGCTGTCAGTTTTGATTAGGATCCAAATTTATCAATTCGTCGCCACTCACAGGAAGTTGGGCCTTGTTATTCGATTAACTGGATTATGTAATTCCAAATTTGAATGGTACTGACCTGGAAGAAATGCAATTCAAACAGTACGGTTTCACATGTCATATATCCAATGCAGCAATCGATTTATTGAAGGAACAATTCGGTGAGATAATTATTTCGACGAATGGAGCTGTTAATTGGCCACCAAGGTCTTGGGATTTAACGCCTTTAGATTATTTTCTTTGGTGTTATATTAAATGATTGATCTGTGCGATAAAACAGCAACTATTGACGCCTTGCAAACATAACTCGGACAATTGCCAACATAAATCTACAATTACTTGAAAAAGTGGTCAGAAGTAAATGCGGCGAACAATTGTCCGAAATTGTTTTCAAACATGAATGCTATTGAATGTTATTTCATATAAAATAAATAGTTTTAAAGCATGTGATTTGGTTGTTGTATTTAAATTTAAAGTTCGGACGCACTAAAAAATCACTTTACATATAGATGCTATATTGACTAAACAGTTCCTTTGCTATCTGAGTGTTCTATTTTGATTTGTGAGACGGAGCAAGTTTTCGTTTCAATCTTGTCCAGCAAGAATATGTGGAGTATTTTCCGCAACAATTTATTCCGTTTTTGTTTTCGTTATTTTCCACGTTTTACACCCATATATCAGGACCGCCCTAACATTTTTATTAAATATACGCAGCTTTGTTTGCATCGAATATTGGGCACTCTCCACACAACTACCAAAAGCTCCCTAATTTTAGATTTATTCATAATATTTAAGATTTTTTCTTGGGCATTCTTATGATTATAAATTTGTATGGGGCAACCATTTGGGAGGTTCGCCAGATCTTCTCCTCTGTGACAAGATCATTAACGATGTTGAAAATCATCGTGACGTTTGGGTATTTGGTTCGATTTAAGAATATTTATTTGGTTTGGAATAAGAAGCGTTGATTATATTCTATTATAGATATTATAGCTTCCCCATTCAAAAATAGAGCAAAATCCGTAATCATTAATCCAACCATTAATCAAATCGAAAGTAATGGATTTATATGTATAACTTATTTATGGGTCAGTGCTTTTAAGTGGAACTTCTTGGCTGTAGCTTAATATTCGGTGCGTAGAATTAGTTTTAAAATTTAGAAAACTCTCCATGATAGTACAGTCTATAGTCTAGAAATGGTGACCTACTACAAATATACAAGTTTAAGCTTCCGGCATGATACAAAATATGACAATACCTATCGAACAACTATCGAAAAAAGAGCAATGCATTAATGAGCTAGCAATAGGTTTCTTTTGAAGTCTCTAAAGTATCCCTCTCGCTTTTACCAGCACTGACTCTAGCGAGAGTAATCTCGATTTAACATTATCACCATCAGTCAACTTTGCCTAGTTTAAGAGTTAATCTGACGTCTCCTACTGTTCATTGCCAAAATCCACCGTTAAATGTTGGCTTAATACACTTAAGTATTTTTCTTCCACTCCTGGCTCCTGAAATTGTCGTTTTCTCTTATTTGCATATTCCCTCACTCCAACGTCCCTCTATATTCAATCCCATAATCTAATTGGACATAAACGACTTAATCCCTCATCTAAATGAGCCTAAATTTATGATTAATAGATATATCCTCTGCTTTATCCTTATGGAAAAGACTAACCTCAAGTCCAACTCGCTTTCTTTATTCGTGTACTCTAATTAAATATAAAAAAAAAATTCTTGGTAAATATGGCTTCCAAATGTTCATTGTTCTTAAGGTTCTCGCTGTCCATGTAAATTATTTCCTACCTTATGGCAATTGTTCATGGAATAACGTAAGGATCTATCTTAGTTTCTTTTCTTTCTACCAAACTAGGATCAACCATACACAGATGATATTGTCATCCTTATGATCACTAACCTTCTAATCTCGTTCCCTCAATAGGATCAGCAATAGGGTTCAGTCGTTTAGCTTCTTTGCTGCTGCTTGGAAGAAAGTCATCTTGATTGTCATCTACAAACCAGGAAAATCCACATCATCCTCTTTATCAACAACCCTATTGCCATCACCAACCATCCAGGAAAAATTTGATTATGTTTTGATGATCCAAGTTGGCAAAATTCTAGTCTGGACACTAGAAACAAATGGTTTAGTGTTTCATAACAAATCTCCTTGAGTTATAATCGCATCAAATATTCCGATGTAAACATTGAGAAAGTCAGATGATTTTGTTTAATGATTTTTTCCTTCGTCCTCTTTTGAATGCAACGAATGCGTCTTGTTAGTTATTACTACGGTCATACCGTAGTACCATATATACCATATATACATTATTATTACATTTACTTTACAATTAAATGGTAGGAACCTTTGATTTTCTAAATCGTGCAGCCCTTTGATGTATAAAGATATCGTGCAAATAATGTAATGAAACTGGTGATGTAGCGTTCGATAGTCCTAGAAGCTCTGTTGTCTTCCCATTTGGACAGAAGTCAAACCAATATCACATTATGTTATGCTTATTTAGTACGAGTTTGAACTCACAAGAGTGACTTGGTGCTTCGGAGCAATTCTTTTTGCAAACCAAATTTTTCTACTGCGTTCTAAACATGAGAGACAACAAGATTGACATCTTCAGAAGACCTAGACTTGATTGAAGATGAACCTCTCAGCGGAAAGCCTCCAAGTTCAAGTACTGAGAAAAACGTCCACACAATCTGCGATATTGTGCCTACTGATTGTCGGTTGACGATCAGTAGGCACAGACTGGTCGAGAAAGTGTTGAATTTGACTCACTTTAACTTTGAGTTAGGAGTAAAGAAAATCCGCGCAAAAATGTTTTCTGGAAAAACTAGGATTACCAGGATTAAAAGGACAACTAGAAGGGAAACATGCCATGACTTTGTGTGGCGGACAGAGAATAGCCCGATTTTCTGCAATCTTTTATTATTGATGACAAATTTGGATTTTTAAATACCACCGGAAAACAAAGTGCCAGATGAAGGAATGGCATATTTTAAACTTATCACGGCCAAACAAGGGCAGAATGAGCAGATCAAAGGTAAAAAGCATGCTGACTTATGATAGCTACGAAATCGCCCCTAAGGGATTTATGCATTTTTACCAAAATGTTGAAGAATGCCTGGGTGCTGCATCACGATAAAGCGCCTTACCACTTCTTTACCAGATTGAGTCTTTATGACTTATTTCTTATCCCAAGATATATATGAGTTTCCATGATAACTGCTTTGAAGGAGGCAATGCAGATTTGAAATTTAATTTCAGTACAAAATCAGTCACATTACTATATCTTTACACCTCGAGTTATTAGATTCGATTAAACCCAATAACAATATCAGTACAACATACAATATATATATATATATATATATATATATATATATATATATATATATATATATATATATATATATATATATATATATATATATATATATATGTATATATATTGGAATGATTTAGAAACATTATCTACCGTCCGTGAAAAATATTAGATGTAATATATATATATATATATATATATATATATATATATATATATATATATATATATATACGGCAAAATGACAACCTTATTTTTGGATTTGCAACATTTTTTAAGATCCACCAAAACGGTTGCAAAAGAAGTGCTTCCGTTCTCGAGCCATTAATTATATAAGAACTTCAAAGTGTCATTTCACTGTTAACTAAATAGAAACTTTACTACATTTTTTATCAAGAAATGAGGGAGCATTTCTTCATATCACAAATCATACTGATGTAGTGACTGTTTCTAGAAGTAACGGTGGTTCGATAATCTCTTTTGGACTTTCTTCACCCCACTTCTGTACGTGTTAATTTAAATAAAAATACGCTTCATTGTTAAAATTCATCAACAATTCAGAGAAAGGTCAATTGATATAAAAGACAAATTTAAATAATGAAAGGAATTATACATGCATTTCCATGCTATACGAAACAGTTTTTATAGATAGCAACTAATCGTATTATCAAATTTCAAGACTAAGAAAAATGAAACTGTCAAACATGTACTGAACAAGCTCTTTAAAAGAAACTCTTTGTCACAAGATGCTATGAATTGCTTTCTTTCGATGCACCTATGGGTTAAGGAAGAATTCTGTAGGTATCTAAAAATAACCTATAAGAAATGCAACATTCGGTTACAAAAAAAACTACAATATATTGTTCAGATGCAACTTCAAAATTAATTTACGTTGTCGCAATTAGAGAGATTCGCAATTTTGATCTTGATAACAAAAAAGTTCTCAACGGTTATATTTTATATCACTTTTCCAAAATACCATCTTTGCCTTTTAACAAATTATAACTTTTGCAGTAATTACCGTGGGCGATAAAAATTAATAATAATCTACATCGTTTTTGTGGACTGATGACTTTCGTAACTCAATGTTTCGCCATTATATCTTCTTATTAATGTAAGTAATATGCTTTCAAATAATTAATGAGTAAAATGTGATATTTATGATAAATTACTGCGAAAATTTTAATGATCCAAATTAAGGGAAAAAAGTTACTAGCTTTGTTTCTTTTTGTTTTGATATTAACACATTAACACCAAGTTATTATTTCTATTTTTCGTAAATGTTCGTTTCATTTTCCCATAATGTCTATTAAATGTTATCATACTTGAAAATTTTTTTTAGGAGTGGTATACCAGGTTGTAATAAAAGTATTTGCGTTTTGGAGGTACTTAGTTATCATGTTTAAAAAAATTAAAACGGGAGGTTATTTCTTGAGATATAGTTCGTTGTTTTCGATGACGTCAACCTATCTTTGAGCCAGTAACTATAGAGGGAGACTCCCCAATACCGGACACTTAAGATTTTTAATAAACAAAAAATTGAAGAATTATGTTTTATTTAAATACTTCATTTAAACATCATTTTCATTTAAACAATCGCATTAGCCATTAAAATAAATCAACAAGGCAAATATTATATATTTTAACGACTAAAAATGGAATCAATCATTAGTTTAGTTTTTGGTTTCATTGAAATTTGGCACCTAGTACCGGACAAGTATAAATTCGAACTTTTAAGACCCGACAGAACCGAAAACAAAACCGTTTACAAAATTTTAAAGTCACACAATAATCTTACCTTAATACAATAAACCTCCTGAGCTACATAATCACTATAATCATTCAAATAAATCAACAAAAGTAAATGTAAATGACATGTCTTTTAACTATGGATAAGGAATTATTGAATAATT
The DNA here is from genome assembly GCA_031761425.1 of Cosmopolites sordidus. Taxonomy (NCBI): domain Eukaryota; kingdom Metazoa; phylum Arthropoda; class Insecta; order Coleoptera; family Curculionidae; genus Cosmopolites; species Cosmopolites sordidus. Next base: position 153,450 of record JARFXV010000782.1, on the reverse strand, counting down.
TTTAAGAAAATAATTCTTGACATTTGAACATAAACTTACCAAAATTAAACATCGATATAATAAAAGTCTCAAGAAAACTTTAAAAAGATTTACAATGATCACAAACTTAGACGTCTGAACACTCTGGGATACCCGCAGAGGCTTTATGAGCCCATCCTTTACACTCTCCACACTGGGTCCTGTCCTCGTTGTAGTCTTCGCAACAAACAACACAATATTGCTTCTTCAGCTTCATTTCAGTAGGTTTCACCTTAGTTTTTTTATTTATTTTTCTTTTGTCATTTGTCTTTTTAAATTTGGTCTTAAAAAGATTTTGCCTTAAAAAGATTGCCTTCTTTTCGTTTTTTTTTTCGTCTTCTTGATTGTGATTTTTTGGTTGCAGCATCTGGTAGTGGTGAAATATCAAGAATGGCTTTTCTTATATTTGTTATATTGACCAACTGAGGGCTTGACATTTTTTCAGCTTGCAGAGATGCTTTGCAAACCTACAGCAAAATAGGCGTAGTACTGTCTGCTGCAGGAACCTTTTCCTGAATTACATGTTGTGCAATTTCAGGCTGTTGAACAGATGTGAAAAGTAACAATCTATTTGATCAATCGAAAATCAGTACAGTGTTTGACACATTTCAACCCCAAGCGTGACTTAGTATGACAGCAGATCATGTGGGATGCTTCTACAGCTCTTTGGCACCATTCCTATGCCTCGAAAATGCCGGTTAACAGCAGTGCGGGATACTCCGAATTAGTAGTTATTCCGGGATCTATAGTTAGAGCTGCTCTTAAAATGTCGGCTTTGAGAAACTAATATTCAAGACTCGTGTCTCCAACCAGGAATTTTTAAAGCCATAGTTAAGGGTTCAAAATCCATAAAATGATAATTCCATTTATCAAATTGAAACTTGCGGTGAAAAGTCAGGGTATTTCAATAATTATCTTAAGCAAAATTAATGTATAGACCCTAAAAGTAGATGAACTTGGGAACTGAAATTTTATTAAAACGAAGCAAAATCGTTTACCAGCCGGGCATTGGTGGCCTTCAATTATGCGCAAATCGACTCATTGTTTACAGACAATAAGAGCAAATAAATAGGCAGATATAACGTGCTTTGATCCATAGAAAATTGATTCTAAATCAGGCCGATATCACCAAACTGAATAATGTCAGACAAATAAAAAAAGCTCTAAAAAGTGTGCGAAACTGAGTTATTATTTCTTCTTGTTCTTACTGTAACACTTCTTTTGTGGGCTGAGTTTTTGTGATAATTAACAAAGTCTAAACAAAATTCATCGTGGAACAAAATTAGTTCCGGTGCGAGATCGAGGATATTGATGAGAGATAGCTCAAATTCAAAATAGAGTCGTAGAAATATAGTAAATAATTCAAACATGAGCATAGAGTCTCTAGAGAGAGTCTCTAGAGTAAAATACTTTTTAAATAAAATTCTGTATTTTGTCTCCTTTTCGCTCATTTTAGCTCTCCTTTTAGCTCGATACACTTCGCCCAATGATTTTCTTTTTTTATGCCTTCCAAAACAAACAACTCGTCAAATTCTGCAAAGTTGTTCTCTCTTTCGGAGATAATTTTCTTCATTTCATGAGGATTTATTTCTAGGCAGCCAATTCTACATGTTTAGAAAGAGATTAAACAATTTCGCCATTGAAAAGACGGATGAATGGGCGAGTGCATTGTCTTGGTCCACGAAACATCAATTATTTTTTCGCAAAATGGTGACGTTTGTTTTATCAGCTCTTAATGAAATCTAACAAATAATACTCCCCTCGTTTGTTTTTATTTTCTCCGAATAGTCAATTAAGATAATTTTTTGCAAATCCAAGAAAACAGAGACCGTGTCCTTTCCGGTCGATGGAACGGTTCTTCGCCTTCTACGGGGTGCGTTCTCCGAGTAAAACTGTACGATATGGAACTATTTCTTTATTTTTGATGTATAGCGATGAATCCAAGTTTTATCAATAGTCACGAATCTACTGAAACTCCTTCAGATTAAGTGTGTATGTCTAAACATCGCTGTGAAGTGGTCAGTGGATTCTATTATTAGTCTGTCATGTGCAAACGCAGCCTTTTTGCTTTGATAGCTTTCTCATGCCCATATGTTGGCATGGAATGTTCCATACCACGGGCGTAGCCAGGATTTAGTTTTGGGGGGGGTTTAGTTTGAAGTAAATAAAACAAAAATATACTACTCGACAAAAGATGGCGTTACTGTGCGCAACGTCCACTAGTTCGGATATATATTCAAGTCAAATGTAATAATTTAACTGTCTTCACTCCTGGTATTTTTTTTCGATATAATATTAGGTAATATTTGGCTTATTTCGGGGGGGGGGGGGGGTTTACCCCCAAAACCCCCCCTTGGCTACGCCCGTGTTCCATACGTGTTCGTTAAGGATGCTGAACATCTATAATTAACAACCTCTCTAACACTCACTCTGTGATAGGCCAATAGAATATCATTAAATGTGTTGATCATTTTCTCAGTACTAATTTCATCGGGGCGTCCTGAGCGAAGATCATCATTCGTATTGGTTCGACCTCATCGAAACTCAATAATCGCTTATGAACTTTGAAATGCAAATGTTATACGGTGTAGAAGTTGATGCAGAACCATATAGTGGTGAGTTAGAACAACATTTATAGCATCATAAAATCCTTTTCCATGAAAAGATACTTAGATATGCAAACTTTTAAGGTGATCGGTTAAACGGTGTCGGAGTTTATCTATCTCATATACACCAACATCTATTTATATATATATATATATATATATATATATATATATATATATATATATATATATATATATATATATATATATATATATATATATATATAGGATTTATTTTGAAATTCTTGTGCACACAATCATTTCCTTAGTAGAGATTTCATCGGGGCGTGCTGAACGAAGAGCAAATCCAAACTCAATAATCACTTATGAACTACGAAATATAAGGGAGCAAAATCATTGTAATCCTTTTTAAACTGTATTTCGGCTTGCGTTTTTTCTCGCGAAAATCTCTTTTACCAACACAGGAAATTCGTTTTTCTCGATGGTAGCAAAAATATTGAACTTGTCTATTTTCGAAGAGCGTCAAAACAAAACTTAATCAGCTTGAAATTCATGGAGCGGTAGTACAAAGAAATCAACTTTTTAAAAATATAATCATTTTTGCGATATTTGACCTTTTACTTAATCCTCATAGTTTACAATTTAACTTGATACATGATCACTTACATGTTTTTTACAACATCAATTTAATTGGTCATTAGTTTTGTAATTTAACAGATACATGTTGAATAAAAGCGCAACAAGATAACAATTGGAGTGCTTCAAGTAATAAGCATTTGATATGCGAATATTTTGAAAGTAAAAGTGCTGTTATTGCTGTTGTAATTAAGAGACCAGTATACGTTGAATATTATAATATTATAAACCCATATATATATATATATATATATATATATATATATATATATATATATATATATATATATATATATATATATATATATTATATATATATATATATATATATATATATATATATATATATATATATATATATATATATATATATTTATATATATATATATATATATATATATATATATATATATATATATATATATATATATATATATATATATATATATATATATATATATATATATATATATATATATATATATATATATATATATATATATATATACAAGTTTGTATTTAATTAAATTCATTATCTAACAGAACAATCTTGAATTCCACAATATTTCCACAAAATTGTTAATAAAATGTTAACAAATATAAATACAGATTGTTGTATGATTTTTTAAGTAACGTTGCGTATATTAATTATATGAGCCTGCTAATTAATAAATACTAAATGTCTATGTAGATATTATTTAACCTTCTCAAAAATAGCTTGTGAATTGCATTGTGTTGTTGCAATAATTGCATAATCTGAAAGGCATTATTCTTGGGAATCGGTAGATAAGCAATGTAATTGCTTTGTTGAAGAGTGCGAAGTTATTTGTAAAATAAGTTGTAAATACTGTAACCAATCGTGACCATTTTAAATAAATTTTCGACTTGAAGAAGGAGCGGCTCATGCGGGCATAACACATAAATTTTATTACTATGTTGATAAAGAAACGTTAATTATTACCTTTTCTACTAACGATGCATGTAAAGAATTAACTCGCTTATGAATGGGAAAATCATTTTGTTACACTGTTTTGATAAATCAAGAACATTCCAAAAATTGATAGGCCAAATTTAGAAAAATATGAAATTTAGAACAAACTATATTTCATAAACTTTTATTTCTCATGTTTCTATTTCAGTTATATGCCTTCTATTCATTATATGCCTTGGTGATGCAGAGGACAGTATTAGCCTAAACGAACAAAATAGTATTAAATTCGATGATTGACATTGATAGTAACTTAGGACATTGTATTATTTTAGTATTTCAATTAAGAAAAAATGAACTCAAAGAGTTTTACTTCCAAAAAATGATCAGTTCACGTGTGTCGAGAAGTTAAAATCGAGAGAAAAAAAAAAAGAATCACTTCGTGATAGTGAGAAAAATAGAAAAATTAATCTAAGAAAAAATGATACTTATGTTCTGGGCATATTTTATGCCAAACCGACGGAAAATCTGTAACAGATAAAATGTGTAAAAAGTAACATTCGATGCTTTAAAATTTTTATCTTTGGGTTCAAAAACATTAGATTCAACTAGAAAAATTTAACGACCAGGATCTCGAATGAATGTTGATTGACAATTATAGTAAAATTTAAGCAGGATTTGTCTTATTACTTGGATTTTATCATGCATGCATATCCCATTGTCTACCTTAATTTAGCTGAATAATAAGAGAATATTCTAATATCTAGAAACCAAAAAAAATGTAACACTATGCAAAATATATTTTACTAGCAGAATCCGGCATACATTGTCCTGTCAGTGTATATTTATTTACCTCTATATGTCTAAAATGGATGGTCTGTATGTGATGCAGGATCTATAACGCGCTGTAGACAATCGTGGAAAAATGAAAGATTACTTATATGATATATGATAAATTATAACCATTTTTTTTTATTAATAATTCATGTAAACAAACAATGTTTTTTACAATTCCATCCCTTATATAACCCAACCAATTTAAAGTAATTCAACCTAATTTTAACATCTAGCGTAACGCAAGTTTATAAACTATATTTTTGGTTTTCTGATTCGGTGTATAGATGTACAGAGTTTTTGAAATTCCTACTCTGGAGGAAATAACATATAGCTGACTATGCGAAAAATTTGGATTGTGCACATTTAATCCGGCAAGGCCTGTTTAAAATTTTTTAATATCTTTTTTTGATTTTTTTTTTCAATTTAAATGTTGTAAGCAGGGAAAGTATGTATACATATAATTATACACATATGCTATATTTGAGAAGAATACGTGAAGCGTGCCAAACTTTACATAGAAAAGATGGGACAAAAGAAACAATAAGAGAAGGAAAAGAAATGAATCTTATCGATGGGAGTTTATAGATAAATTGAGAAATAATTCGTATAGTTCGGACTGGAACTCGAACCCAGATCGTTCGATTACATGTCAAAAGCTCTGTCAAGTTAAGCTACCTGCCCTATACAAATTTCCTTTCACTTTTATCTATATCCATTGAGTCGCATTGTCTATCGTACCGTAGCATTTTAAAATTTAAATACTGTAAGCAGGGAAAGATGTAGTTAAGGTGTAGAAGTTGAAGCTCTACAGCTCAATCTAGTAGCGAAGTACAACAAAGTGGATAGCGCCAAAAATTCCCATTTTCAAATACCTATGAAAAAATATTTAGATGTGATCGGTTAAACGGTGTCGGAGTTTACCGATCTTATATATATTAACATCCATTTATATATATATATATATATATATATATATATATATATATATATATATATATATATATATATATACATACATATATATAAATTGGATTAATTTTGAAATTCTTGTGCACAATATTATCGAAATATGAAATGATATAAAATTAAGAAATTCCATTTACATTTCATTCAAATTAATTAAAAATGATTAGGTCCACTACGATTATTACAACACTCTGTAGCTCTGAGATGTATGGACCGAACTAAATAATATTGTCTTCTTGTAGCGCAGTATCTCAAGGGCCTTGTACACATGCTTCAAGTTAGTTTAAAATTATTGATGGCCCGAGCAATCACTAAAGAGTTGCACTGTTAATTATTTTAAAAGTTGTATTGATTAACGGGGTATGTGCGGTTTAGCTTTTTCTTGCTAAAATATGAGATTGGCAGAATTTTCAGTTAAATTTTCCTTTTCCTTTGATCCCGAAAATGTCTGAAACTACTCCGTCAATCATGACCATCCAAACAATGCCCAGCTTCAGTACTAAAGCAAGGACGGTTTCGTTCCTAGGCCCATTCAATTCTAGCTCGGTATCATTCTAGTTTATGAGTCTGTGGTGTATTATAATAGATCTTATCCAGTAAGGAGGATAAGAAGACCCCTCAGCAGTAATTATGGATTATGAACACTCATACTTGGAACAATTCTACCTGTAGCTGGAATAGAAACATTACGCACTTGCCAGATATATTCATGTAGGGTTTCATACAAACAATCTTGTGAGCAATATCCATTTGTCTCAATTTTTCATGCAAATTTAAACAATACAATATTTTCACAGCAATAACTCGACCGGTTTTAAATTGGAACAATTTTTGGAAACCACATAATGCACGAAGTCATGGCATTATAGTGCCCTTAATAATACCACATATATATTGCTGAGCTTAATAACATACGAAAAATACCACTTAACATGATAAATACTAATTCTTTAAAACTATTTACAACAAGGTTTTAAAGAATTAGTATTTATCATGTTATGTTGCCCAGGTTGTGGTGTGTTTCCATATGAGATTGTGGAATCCAACAGTTGGGGTGTATAAATTCCGACTACTATTGTCAGTCCAGAAGAAAGAAGTCTAGAAATCCAGAAAACTAGATGTATAAGCCATTCGACGAGAAGTCGGCGAAAGTATGAGTTGTTGACACAAGAGCCAACGACAAGAGAGTCGGTATTCTGACATACAAAACATGGATGTATATATATATATATATATATATATATATATATATATATATATATATATATATATATATATATATATATATATATACTATTTCACATGGATGCTTTGCTATTCCTTCAGTCGCCACAAAAACGTCAGGTAGTGTCTATCCAATCTGGTTTTTACCCTTAAGCCGTCATCAGTCGGGTTCAAGCTTAGTGCGCCAATGAGGTGCGATGAGGTTTATCCGAGGTGCGATTATTGCTGGCAGACGCTAAAGTGTTTTCTTGTGTGATTCACTTATTGGTTAAAGCGGCACCCCCCTCCCCGAGGGCTCCTAGCGGGCAACGTTAGATTGGCCATTAGTCGTGCAGTGTGACCTGCTGTGCGCCATAAGCTCCAATCTTCGGCTAAGAGGTGTATAGAAGGAGGTTGGGGAACCTCCTTCAAAAGGGCGGGCCGGTGGGCTCTGCCGAAGCTCCGGCTGGGCCAGTTTTGAACGGCGGTGTTGAAAAGGCGTCAACACATAGTAATGGAGGTCAGCTACGTTAAGCAGAAGCGACCGAGGGTTCCATCCCTTGAGGGAAGACACCTACCTCGCATGTTGGTAAGAAGGTCAGAGACAATTCATCTGCATCTAGAGATGAAAAGACGTTGTTTGCTGAAAGGATGAATATCATTCTGGACAACATCAGGAAGCTCGAATTGGGTATCGAGTCCATTGAGGACAAGAATAAGAAAAAGAAGCTCTCGAAACACGCAAAGACCATCTTGTGCAAATTAGAGGAAGTCAATATTCAAGTCAACGATGTCATAGACTCTAAGCAACACAGCCTGAAGGCTGATATACTGGAAATCAAACGTATGATCGGTTGCCAGAATAATATGGTGTCAGAACAGAGCAAGAAACTCGAGGAATCGTTGACGGCTAGACCGGAGCACTCTTATGCTAGCGTAGCTGCGAGCGCGGTCAAGGTAAGTGGCATTAAAAAGCCACTTCCGGTTGCAAAAACTTTCAAAATAGCACTATCCAGGTCCGTGGACGGCAAAGAGGTTCCGGGTGACGAGCTTAAGAGGTGGGCCATGCAGAAGATTTCTCCTAGCAAGATTGGCATTAAGCCAACCAGGATATATTCTACCAAGAACAATAAGGTCATCATTGAGTCTGCGTCCAATGATTTTGACAGGGTTGTAAATTCCGAGGATGTTAAGAAATTAAACCTCTCCGTAGTGCGTGTTGGCAAGTTGAAGCCCAGACTTACGGTCTTCAACGTTCCGGCTAGCATCGGGAAGGAGGAACTTGAACAAGAAATTCTCGAGCAGAATTTCATGGACGATTGGGCAGACGCGGACTTGCATATCAGTCTTGTATTCAAATTTGGTCCACGCGATAAGCATTATGTGCATTGGGTTGTGGAGGTGAATGCTGCTGCTAGGAGGAAACTCCTGGATAGGAAGACCATTTATCTGGGATGGCATTCCTGTAACATCGAAGACAGGGTTCAGCTGACGACCTGCTACAAGTGTCAGGGATTCGGCCACACTTCTGGCAAATGTAATAGTGACTCTGCTTGCGGTTATTGTGCGCAGAAGCACGACTCTAGAACATGCCCTATGAAAAATAAACCAGAGGAACATAAGTGCACTCTATGTCTGCAGGCCAAGATTACCGACGTTAAGCATAGACCTAGGGACTCCAGATGCACCATTTACAAAAGACGTATGGAAGCGTTTGTGGCTAGTATCGATTTCGGGGACAACAATGACAAGTAGAAATTATATTACAATTGGTCAGCAAAATCTTCACCATAGTCATGCGGCGACGCTGGACTGCCTTAGCGTGGCAGTAGATAGGAACATAGATATTCTGCTGTTGCAAGAACCGTATGTTTTTGTTAAGAACAACGTTTACAGTCTTCTTGGCTTGGGTAGGTCAGGTTTGATTGCAGATCAGAGCTCTAAGTTTAAGGCGTGCATTGTGCTGGTGAATCCGACCCTCGTCGGTTTGAAGATTGCTCAGTTCACAAGTGAATACACTGCAACTGCGAACATAAACTTGAACAAAAGCAAAATTGTATTGTGCAGTGCGTATTGGTCTCCTGCTAGGAATTTTCCTCTCCATTCTCAGCTCGACGTTGTGCGGAGTACCATTGGGAAACTAGACTATGGTCCTATCTTATGGGCTATTGATGCCAATGCTCATCACCCGATGTGGTTTTCTCGCTACACCTGCGACAGGGAGAACATCCTCGCTGAATTTTTCTCCGTGGAGGGTCTTGTTGTCCATAATGTTCGGAAACATCTGTCCATCTTCTCTAGTCCTCTGGGCGATAGCAACATCGACATCACGTGCGGCAACATCTTAACCGCCGATAAAGTTCAGGATTGGGATATTGCAGCCGATTCACTCAGCGATCATAGGTTGATCACATACAAATGGCTTTTAAATTACGATATCTGTCAGACTAGTACCAAGCCGGCCATCACGAAGATCAACGTGGAAATGGCAATGGATATGGCCATTACTGGATTGGCCAATATTGAAAGACTGCTATGGGAACCCACGGTGGCCCATATTGACGAGAGGGTGCTCCAGCTGGAGCTCCTCTTGAAAGATATCACCAATCAAGCAATTCCAAGAAAGAACATCTATCCCAGTAAGCCGTTGTGGTGGGGCGAGCGCCTGGAGAATATGAAGAGGGATTGTTACAGAGGCCGACGGCTTTATCAAAACGAGAGACAAGCGACTACCAGAGATGGTCTGCGTCAGCGTTATTTGGACAAGGTAAAATTATTTAAAAAGGAAATTTCAAGAGCCAAAGCCAAATCTTGGAGTGACTTCACGGAGGAGAATTTGCGTGGGGATCCTTGGGGCATCCCTTACAAACTGGCTGCCGGCAAGATGAAAGGAACGCAGAACGTGGTTCAGTCCATAGTTAAAAACAATGAAGGCGATTGCACGATGGATTTTGATGAAACAGCTGACTTAATTATAAATGAATTTATCTTGGATGACAATTTGGTTGAGGATTCTGCCTTTCATGCCTTGCAAAGGATGACGGCCGAGGATTACGATCGGGTTGATGGAGAATTTTTACACACTTCCGGCGAGGAAGTTGCGGACTATCTTTCCGGCTTAAACATCAAGAAGGCGCCGGGTCCTGATGGTATTCCGGGCATTGTGTTGAGGACGCTGGCGGTTGCTGTGTCCGACTTTTTAAGTCGTTTATACAGCGACTGTCTGCTTTTATCGTACTTTCCGAGGAGATGGAAGATGGGCTCGTTGATTATCATTCCTAAACAGGGCAGGAAGGTTAACGATCTGGGTAATATTAGACCCATTACCCTGTTACCAATTTTGGGCAAAGCACTGGAGCATTTTGTCAAGGAACGCCTCTTTCCTTATGATGATGGAACGGGTCCGCACCACGCAGGACAGTTTGGATTCGTCAGGGGTCGGGGCACCGGCCAAGCTCTCCAAAACTTCAATAACATCATTAATAGTAGCTCTTATAAATATACTTCAGGCATCTTTCTCGACATCAAAGGCGCTTTTAATAACGTTTGGTGGCCGGCGGTGCTGCATGCGCTAAAGGTGAAGAATCCACCGGCTTATCTCTTTAAGATATTGATCTCATACTTCAAGGACAGGGAAATTAAACTTGACGTTGGTCCGGATGCAGCTCGAAAGACATTGCAGAGAGGTTGTCCTCAGGGCTCCAAGTTGGGTCCGAACATTTGGAATCTGGTCGTCGACGTATTGCTGGATAAATTTGATGATTTTCCCGATTTTAAAATGATAGCCTTCGCGCACGACCTAGCCATAATAGTCGGTGGCAACAGTAGACCGGCTCTGGAGTCTAAGATGAACGAGTTTGGTTTTTGGAGCCAAGCTAACCAGGAATCCCACTATTAGAATTGGTGATAACAGAATCGGCAGATCCTTTCAGACTAAATACTTGGGTCTGATTATAGACGATAAACTCACATATTCCGCACACATTAAACAAATGTGCGAGAAAGGCAAAAACCTGTTTCACGTACTCAAGAAGGAATTGAGCAGAGTTTATTCGCTGCCGGCTAGGTCGTTGCGTACTATCTTTTTTGGGGCGGTGCTTCCGCTGTTGACCTATGGATCCCATGTATTCGCCGAACGGCTCACTTTGGCTAGGAATTTAATTAAACTCCAATCACTGAGGGGTGTCATCTCAAGAACGATTCTGGGTGCCTATGTCACAACATCGACGATGGCGGCTGCTACTTTGGCCAATATTCCACCTATTGAGGATCTCATTTTTGAGGCGATCGATTCCACTAGTCACAGATCGGGCAACAGGGTCGATCGCTATAATCGGACTCTACCGGCGGAGCCTAGACTTGGCAAAAAAGCCTTGAAAGATGTGCTAAGATCGAGGACACTATCTAAATGGCAGAACGATTGGGCCGCTGATTCCAAGGGCAGAGTCACTTTTCGGTCTGTTCCGGATATTGTGAGCAGACAGAACTGGAGCGTTAATTTTGGCAGGAAGTGTGTCCAGTTGCTGACCGGGCATGGACAGTTTCTAATACATCTTAAAAGAATTGGCAGAATTGCAAATGCGGCTTGCCTTGACTGTCGTTCCGGAGAGGAAGATAACCCGATTCATAGAATATACAACTGCAGAAAATTTTTAAGACAGAGAAATGATCTCGCCGGATTGATTGGTCCCGACTGGCCGATAGCGTCGGGGGACTTATTGGAGAGGCTGATCTCCTTAAATTGTGTTGATCGCTTGGACAGCTTCGTCGAGGACGAGCTGGAGACACCCCAGCCGTTATAGAGTTTTTCTTAATTTTTCCGTATGGAAGTCTCTATTTTTATTTCAGGTCTTTTGAGTGAGCGTTCGGATTGGCTCGCCACTTCAAGCTAGATTAATTTTACGGTTCAGTCTTCTTGCGTTTGGAGAGGACGTTAGCGATTCAGTTCATTACACAGGATCATTCAGTTAAGTTGGGGACAGTTGGACGGATCTTTGCTTTCCGCTGGGGTGCCGATTGGACAATTCTGCGAGGATCGTTGGATGGTTCTCAACCAGTCAGATTGGCGCTTCTAGCAAGTTTATTTTTAAGTTACTTTTTAATCTGTTTTGCTGATTTCGCACTCGCAAAGCTCTTTATTTTGGCTCATTTTATTATTGGCTCTTTGCAAGAATTGCTCGTCAGGGAGGTATCAGGTACCTCCCGGGTTTTGCCCATTTTTGTGGGGCCCATTCTCTCTAAGTTTATTTGTACAGCTCTTGCGAAAACTGCATAACTGATTCATGAAATTTACTTTTTGTTAGCCTCACTTACAATTGTTAAGCTCCTTTAAATAAAGTTTGTAACGATACAGAATAAGATGGAGGGTAAACTACCTCGTTCAGGATGATCAGTTTTGTTTTTTCGTTTCTTTTGTAAACTTTTAAATTTAATTTATTAATTAAAAAAGATATCATCAAGAGGGGCACCGTCCTTTCCCGTCAGGAATTGACGATGGAGAGGGATATGGTGGGATTTCTCCTCTTTCTTCTTCTTCTTCTTCTTCTTCTTCTTCTTCTTCTTAGTGCGCCAAAGGCGGTTGAAGAATGGCCATATAAATCGTCCAAGTCGGACAAATAGGGTGAGTTCACGCTAGCTTGAGGTGATTGTCCGCAACAGTCAGACTGCGCAAAATTTCCCGTAACCAGCCAAAGCCCTGTGTAGTTACCAGGTATTCATGGAAAGTTACATAGTGAGCCCATGGACAAGAATATTAATAAGCAAAGAAAATTTACACAAGCTCCACGTAAGTGCTTTGCAATTCCTTCAGCCGTTACTACCATTCACGATTCTGAGCTTTCGTCTGCCATTCGGGTTCAACATACTTAACGATGTCATCACTCTCTGGTGCTATCGGTCTTCTTCGTGGAAATTTATGATGAAGCGGTATCCCCCCCCGGATTGCCTTGGCAAATCTGTCGTCCCAGTACTTCGCAATATGATCTGTCCATTTCCATTTCAATTCCTTTACTCTTCCAATGATAGCACATAATTTCAATTATTCCCTGATCCATGTGCGGGGGTTTCGACCATTTAATATTAATTCTTTTATATTTCATTTTTTATATTGTATTTCAAAATAAATGATTTACATACAAAAAACAAAAAAAAACATTAATTTTAGTACCATATATAATGAGATAATTAAATTAACATTTTATTTTTCGCAAAAAAATATGTATATATATATATATATATATATATATATATATATATATATATATATATATATATATATATATATATATATATATACATATTATATTGCGAAAAATAAAATGTTAATTTTATATTAATTTAATTAATAAATTATCTCATTATATATGCTCATTATATATCATTATCATCATCATCATCAGCCTGTATCGATCCACTGCAGGATGAAGGCCTCTTCAGCATGCTTCCAACTTTCACGGTCATGGGCTTTCCTCTGCAGCTCGGGTCCAATATACTTAACGATGTCATCAATCCATCGTGCGTTCGGTATTCTTCGTGGAGGTTTGCGATCAAGCGGTATCCACTCCAGGATTGCCTTGGTCGATCTGTCGTCCCATCGCCTCGCTATATGGCCTGCCCATCTCCATTTCAACTGTTTTACTCTTCCAATGATGTCACAGACTTTTGTTTGTTCCCTGATCCATGCGCAGGACTTTCTGTCTCGTCTTGTAATGCCGAGCATACATCTTTCCATTCCTCTCTGTGCCACCCGAAGTTTTTGAATTGATTGCGATGCGAATGTCCAGGTTTCACTTCCGTATGTCATAACGGGTAGAACGCACTGATAGAAGACTTTTCTTTTCAGGCAAAGTGGGAGTCTGCTCTTAAACACTATGTTGAACCTACCAAATGCCTGCCGTTCACTTAATACGCATTTCATTTAACACGCCGTTCCACCTCCCAGGCGGTATTCTCCTCCATTGAAATCCTCTGCCCAAGATATATAAATCTGTCCACAATCTCCAAATCCCTTCCTAAAACTGAAATTCTTCTGTCCTGTGCGAAGTTATTGAACATAACCCGACTCTTTTTCAGGTTTATTTTGAAGCCAAATGGTTTGCCAGCCCTTTGCAGTTCTTGTATGCGTCTTTGCAGCTCCTCTAGGTCTTGTGAAATGAGAACAATATCATCTGCAAATCTAAGATGGTTTAAATTTGCACCATTGATCTTTACACCATCCTGTTCCCAATCCAGTTTACGAAACACTTCTTCAAGACCAGCCGAGAAAAGAATAGGCGATATTGCGTCACCCTGCCGTACACCTCGTTCTACATTAATTTCCACTTCAAGTTCATCAAGGTGAATTGTGGCTGTAGCTCCATCATATATCGATTCTAATAAGTTTACATAGGCTCTCTCTACTCTGAAAACTTTATACATTACTGATAGGAGGCTTATTGTATAAATACTGTATATATATATAGATATATATATATATATATATATATATATATATATATATATATATATATATATATATATATATATATATATATCTATATAGGGATGGGTGGGGCTTCCTCCCAGTTAAGCAGCTAACGAATGTTTATTTTGGCGGAGGTGCAGACTGTTGCGCGTTCCACATGAGATTGTGGAACCCAACCGTCGGGGGTGTATAACTCCTGACTACTGTTCTCTCATTGGACGCAGTCCAAATAAATAAAAAAACTGGAATTATAAGCCATCCGTCGAGAAGTCGGCGAAAGTGTGGGTTGTTTGATTGTGGACAGGGACTTCCTATTCTTGACGAGAGACCATATGTCGGTACCCTGATGAGTCTAACCACCAACAGAAAAAACATGTATATATATATATATATATATATATATATATATATATATATATATATATATATATATATATATATATATATATATATGTGAGATTTCGTTGGACTGCGTCCAATGAGGCAACAGTTGGGTTCCACAATCTCATGTGGAACACACAATCTAGACATCAAGAGACGAAACATATGCCCTCCAGTTAAAGGGATGGGTAAGGCTCGTCTTCAGTAGGATGCTATTTGTCCTATAACTCAATTCGACTTTTGGCGATAAAGCACCATCTAAAACCGCGATACATTACTGATTTAGTGAATATAATCATGGCCGTCGTTCGTTCAAGGTCGAATTTAAAGAAGGGAAGGAAAAACTGATTTTTCATTTTAAAAAAAGTTTGGTTTTCCATAAATGGAATTATCTAGGTACTTAAATAATAGATTCCTATAATAGACATATAAATTATATATAAAGTAAATATTTTTAAAACATAAACGTTTATGAAACGTGATGAAGATTTGTAGCTAGATTCGGGGGGGATAACTTCACTGATAACACTGACTCGATACTTCAATAATTGGAAAATTCGAGATGGATGATTGAATGATGATCATTATCCATCGACGAGTCAAACCAGCAACTTGCTTGTTTTGAATTGTAATGAAAGCTAATTGCTAGAATATTCTCTTGAGTTCAACCTATTTCGTTTTACTTATTAAATTATTTTAACTTAAACTTTTGTTGTTGAAATTTAAGTTATTATTTTCTAATTTATCAAACTGTTTAAGATTTATTATACACTTACATAATAGATTATACGCACATAATAGATTATTAGATTATTAGATAATTAGATTATACTTACATACTAGATCATAATAGAACTTACATAATAAATTCTTATAACTTAAAGAAAAAATTATATATATTTATAAAATAATTATTATAAATCCAATCCATCCAATTACCTATTAATTAAGTATATTTCATAAAATTGTACAAGTAGACTCTTCGCTTTGCGGTCGCAATACTTGTAAGTAATAGTAGTTCAATATTCAACTCAACCATAATTACACGCATAGTTTTTTTTTCAAAGCTTTAGCAATCGATATTATATACTTCTCAATCTTTAAAAACACTATTCTATTGTTCATAACTTCTCTCTATGTACATACAAAAGATATATAAAGATTAACATAAGGTTTTACACCGATAATCAATTTTGACTGTCTTACTATCATATATAACTTTTTACTATATCTTATCATATTTAAATAGTTGAATTTTTGTTCATAGATAACTGATACTAAACATGGCTAAATCTAAAAAGAAATGTAGATAGTACAGTGTTGATTATTTGAAGTTTGGCTTTATTCCTGCATTGTCAGATGAACGATTGGCTATGTACCTTTTATGCATCAAACTTAAGTAATGATGTTATAAAACCATTCAAGCTGAATGATCATCTAAGAAGGTGTCGCTCTGATAAAACAGGCAAAAATTTGAAATACTTCCAAATACTTAAAAGAAATATTCAGAAGAGACCAACGTCGGAGCGGGCATCACAAAGAGACGATGGGGGTATCTTACAATATCTCGCTAGTTATAGCAAAATCAGAAAACCTCATACTATTGAGGAATAATTAATTTTGCCAGCCATTGACAAAGTTTTAAAAACTGTTCTACACCAACCTAAATATAATGTAATCAAAAAAAAAATCCTCTGAAAAATAATATAGTTTAAAGGCGTATTGATGAAATGAGTTATGATATTGGAAGCTTCTTGTGTAATTACTTACAAACAACCCATTTCTCTATACAACTGGACGAGTCAACTTTACCTGGTAATGAGACATTATTATTGGCATATGCTCGTTTTGTTATGGACCAAGAAATCCATGAAGAACTGCTCTTTACGAGAACTTTGACAACATACACTAAAGGCGAATTAATATTCAATGTTTTGAGAGATTATTTCATGGAAAAAGCGATCCTTTATATCGAAACATAATATCAGCGGCAGCAGATTGAGTACCTGCCATATTTCGGCGCTAACGTGGATTTACAAGCTATTTAAAACAAAAAGTACCCGAGATGTTTGTAAGACATTGCGTAATGATTGTAATTGATCTGAATGGTAGATTGCACCAATCTCTTCAATTTGTCATTAACACAGGACAGAATTCGGAGCAACGCGTTGAATTCTAGGTTATTTGGGCAGTTGTGTGAAGAAAATGACGAGAACTCTCATCGATAACTCCTTCACACTGAAGCATGCTGGCTGTCTAAAGGCTTATGTTTGACAAGATTTTTCACACTTTTGAAACAGTTTTAGAGTTTTTCGATGCTAAAGATCTAATTTAAAAAGAAAATTTAATTAAGTGGAAGCCAAGCATTGATTATTAAACAGATTTGTTTAGTAAATTTAATGAGGTTAACTTGCAGTTACAAGGTGATAGTCTAAATTTGATAAAAACAAAGTCCATCATTTCAGCTTTCCTTGCCAGAATTAAACTAATGAAACAAAATGGCGCGAATTGTCCTAATTTTCCAATTTATTACAAACTGCCAGAATGATGACGTTTCAACCTACGTTCAACATTTAAATGTCCTTCACACAGACTTTGAAACTAAGTTTGAGGATGTTTTGACTATGGAAATACCACAGTGGCTGATAAATCCATAAGGTAATATTGAAAAAACGGATGTTATATTACAAGTAGAACTGATCAGCATACGCACTAACGAAGAACTTAAGGTTCAGTTCAGAAAGGGATATCAACAATTGTGGCCTCAGAGAAGCATACCTATTATTTATCCTGTATTATGAACTATAGCGAGAACGTTTTTGATAGCTTTTTCATTTTCATACCTCATGGAAATAGGTTACAGAGCGGTTGCCAGTCTTCTTACAAAAAAAAAAAGAAACCGATTGGAAATCATTGACCGAGGAGATTTAAAGCTAAACCTAAATAAATTGAAGCCAAATATTGCTATTTAATCATCAGGCTCATCCCTCCCAATAAAAGCATTTATTTTTATGTGGAATTTTTTTTATGTAATAATTTTACTAGATTTATATTTTGTGTTGTTTTAATTAATAAATGTATGAAATTTAACGTTTTTTTTCAGTTTTTCACGCTATAGTTAAACCTGTTAAAGTTAGTAGCAGTGTGTCAACTGTCAAAAACACATTTGAAGTTGATGAATTTGTAAAAATTAATTCATCATTCATTTCAAAATTATTAGAAAGGCAGGGGAGGGGGTCAACAAAACAGAAAAAAATGGCATGTGGTCCACGAGACAAAAAATTTTGGGGACCTCTGTGTTATATTCACAGTATGCTTGTTATCGTTATTATACATCGTTTTGAAGCTGAAATAAATTACTCTATATGGCGGGAAAAAATTCTAATTCGAACAGGCTTTGCAGGCGATAAAACGTGGAGGCTGAGAATTAAGTTGAGATCTTAACTAATTTAGAAAGATATTACAATTATCTGTATTTTGCAGGTTTATAATTTGTTTGCTAATTTTTCAGGACTGAATTTATTGATAACAGATTTGAAAAATCGAAAATAAAGATACAAGTTTTAAAATATTTTAAGTCATTTACGTAATATTTTTTAATACATGACCAGTCAAGCTTCCTAACATAAACTAGGAATTAAAATGTAAAAATAAAATGCGTGGTGTACACCCAAAATGAGCGAAACAACATAACTAAAAATTGTTGACTACTTTCCACCTTATTTTCTTTAGGCCACACCTCGTCAGCGTTTAGCGTTGCGGAGTCGGTAATGCCGCGTTAATGTACCGTCCCACCAGAGCCATAAATCCAGGCTCTTTGCGGCCGAACCGTCGCCATTAATCGTCGATAAATATCCGATCGAATTTGCCTAATAAAGGTTAATAAAATAATATGCCATCACGATCTATCGGTTATTAATCGATCGCCGGTTCAGATAAAGTTAGCGATCGTGCCGGTTTTGTTATAGACCGCCGTGTAATTTATAAGTCTATTGTTTAAATGGGGGAGTTAATGAAAAATGGCCTTAATGGCTGATTGGGCAATTCGAAGATTAAAATATTGCCGCTTGTTATTGCCTCGTGCTTTCGTCATTTAATGAGATTTATTGGTTCAGGTTGCTTCCTTTTTCTCATGGTTGTTCTCATATTATAAGAAATGTTTTCAAATATAGTTATATTTATCACAAATTTTTAAATTATCTAACTGTATTTTATTATATCTTTATTCATTTCTTTTTTATTATCATTAATGTTATTACATAATAGTCGCATGTTTCGCAACAGCTTCAATATATATTCAAATATAAATTCAAAATATCTCTTTCCATTGCACTGATGAACAATGTAAATGTTGCGAACTCAAAAATAGCTGATTCTTATATTTTTCCACCTGCCGGACTCAACAATTACCCTAAAAATGTTCGATTGGCTCATGCTTTGGAGATACGTGTCATTTTTTATAGCCTACATTTTCAGTTTGGGGAAAATTTTTTCTTCGGGAGTTGTCACACCTGTCAACTGACAAAACACAACGTTCTCCAGCTATTTGTAGGTTATAAACATAATTACTGTTGCTGTGACTGAATTTCATATTGTTTTGTTGTAATTAGTGAGGATTATGTACTTTTGAACTGTAAAAGGTATTAAATCAAAATGCCTCGAAAATGTGTAAATTTAGTAAATAATTTTTGTTACATTTGTGGTGAAATAAAATTATCGTAACATAAATGCAATCTGACGCCTACTGTGAACTGCTATCTTCATTATTTTGGTATGACCGTAGGGAAATAGGATAACTCATGGGCTTCACATATATGTTGCAGCTCTTCTTCCGTTATACTACGAGAATGGCTGAAACATAAAAAACTCTGCCTATTGTTTGGCGGGAGCCTACAACCCATACAGATGCTATTTCTGCTTGACTCCAACTATAGAGATAGGATTGCCTATAAAGAAAAGAGAAACAGTTCAATACCCGCATATTCCATCGATATATTCCACATTCTGATAGTTTACCAGTTTCTAGTCCACCCCAATATTATGAACTTGAAGGAGAAAATGAAGATGTTGTGGAAGAACTTTACATCCAAATTGTACAGCAGGCCATAGAAAGGCACAACCATTGTATTTGCACCATGCCATTGTGTTTGGCTTTTATTGACTACGAAAAGACATTTGACTCAATCTCAAGTCAGGTCATAATGGATGAATTACTTAGCCAGGAGTATATGTAAACCTATTGGGATCCATACATAATGAAGCTGCAGCTACAATTCACCTTGATGATTTGGAGCTTGGAATTTGGCAGGCTCAACATAGTGTTTAAGAGCAAACTCCCAGTTTGATTGAAAAGAAAAGTCTTCGATCAGCGTGTCCTGTCCGTTATAATATACGGAAGTAGAATCTGGACACTCACATCGCAATCAGGAAGACAATCCTGGAGTGGATATCGCCTGATCCGCGAAGGAGGCCGTAAGCACTATGCACTGATAACATCATTAAATATAATGGACCCGAGTCCAATAAATTTCGCGACTGAGGAAGGCTTAGTACCGTAAAAGGTGGAAACATGCTGAAGAGTCCTTCATCCTGCAGTGGATTGACCTAGGTAGCCAATTAACAGGTCAATTTGTCCAAATAATTTTCTGACAGAATTTTTCCTTTAATATATCGATTGTTGCGTTGATTGTATGACATGTGAAGCCGTAATGTTGGAACCACTTCTCCTCCAAAACAATACGATTCAAATTCGGAATTACATAATCCATGTAGTCGGATAGAAAGCCCAATTTCCAGCGAACGGCGATGAATTGAAAAATTTAAGTCTTTATCAACATTGCCAGTAACTGCGGCGATATTTTCTTCGGAACCCATAGTTTTAGTCTTGTTTTAATATCGAGCAGCGTGACAAGCGTTCGGAATTTGTCGATAATTCGGCGAATATATCACGAAGTTTAAATTCAGGAAATGGTCTATAAGTTTGGCGCACCGAACACTGATTTTGACAATAAATTTTAACTATTTGCAAAGTTGAAACACACACTGAGGCACAGATTTAGAAATTTGCGTGCAAACTTACAGTTCGTTTGAGTTTGAGATTCGGAGACGAGCATTAAGTTCGGGTCATCCTAAAAATACCCAGTAACTTCACATAACTTTCAAATTCTTCAAAACCACATATATAGTCTCGTTCATCAGTTTAACTTCTATTTAAATGAGACATTTTCCAAAGTATGTTGCCTATTATTTTTCACCAATCTATTGCCATTTTGGGTTACTTTAAAAAAAAGCAGAAAAACAAAGAAAAAGTAGAAAAAAAATAAGCTCACGTTCACAAGAGCTCATATACCAAGCAAATCTATTTAAAGTATGAGACTGAACAAAAAAATAAAGAAGAAGAGTTAACAGGACTTAAAGAACCATATTGAGGCATTATTGAAAAGGTTATCCAGAGCAACAAATATATGAATTGTGAAAGGCTAACATTGAGAAAAAGTAACATTTTAAAACTTTATTTAACTAACTATTCATATAGATTCAATGAAAAACGATAATAGAAAGAAAAAAGAAACAAAATAAAATTAAAGAAATGAAAACAGTATTCTACAAAATTCTATATATCTCTATGAAAGCACTCGATACTACCTTTCGATAAAATTTATATAGGCAACTAGAAATGTAAATTAAAAGTAAATATCAGACACTGAAATGGTTGTGGTAACTTCTAAAAGATCTAAAAAACACTAAGGTTATTGAACAAGTCGACTAAGTTGTTGAGTTGAAAGTCAAGATCGTTGAACAGGTTTTAGCTGGAATACTGAAAGAATAGCGAATTGAATAATGCGATGAAGTCGTAATCATAGATAGCTATTCTTGTACTAAAACTATCTTAATACACGTTTGGATTGAATAATAGAAAATTACAGTTAAACAACTTGATAGAATTATTTAAAATCCTATTAATCAAAATGAAATATATTATGATTATGTATATTAAGATTGTAAACTTTAATGTATTGCATCAGATTGATATTATTGTTAAATCTACCCACCTCTCCAAGTTGTTATTCTGAAGATTAAGGGCTTCATATATTATTAATTACAATATTAATAACTAATCGTAAATTATAGTGATATTTTATAGATATTCTGATTTTACAACAGGTCTTAAAATCAATAAAAGGCACAGTCATAAAATCTGATTGTAAACCTAGAACGATAAGGTTTCAGACTACTTTCAGATATCAAAACAATATAAATAATGGTATTGACTAAAGAATTATAGACGTATACGATTACCTTTTAAGTAGGAATATTTTATAGGCAAAATCCTTTCATGTCTTTAGAAACAGATGTTGATTCCCAAATAAATTGAAAACAATGCATTTCTATTGAAAAACAAATAAAATTTAAGATGAACTTAACATATCCAAAATCCATCAACCATATGATAAAGTTTATATTTTCGCATTCAGCATTGAGTGTATTTTTAGGCTATGAAATTTTAAGGTGCGTCTTTGAAGAAAATTGTATATTAAATGAAAATTGAATATTAAAAGTATGTCACAGGTAATAACTAAATATTTCCCATTAAAGATTTATTGGCAAAAATAATTTTATAATGTAGTGTTGATAATTGTAGAAAAAAAAAATGTTTTTAGTTGAAAAGTAATTAAATAGTATGGAAGTTGAAACAAAAACTGTCGAAAAATGAAAAAAAATCTCATAAAAAGAAATCCTTCAACTTATTGCTAATTTGAATCGTGTAAATAAACCTAACTGCAAAAAAATTTTGAACAATAAAAATTTATTTCAAATCATTCCCGTTAATTATATTGTATTATATATATTATAAGTGCCTATGTTTTTCCATAACGCAATTATCCTTGAAATGCAGTTTAGAGGATACCTCATTACTTGATCATGATCAATTTTAACCTAAATATTTACTAAAACTATATTTTAATGTTATTCGATAATTTTCAGTAAGTTAAATAGCAATAACTCCATGAATAAATTTTTTAATACAAGGTAAATTAGCAGTGAATTTACTGTGCGGCAAATATATTTACGGCGCAAAATTACCGCACACAGTCAATAAATATGTGTTGTGCGTGCTGTTCACTTCGCTCCATCTGTGTGTGCAGTGGGATGTTGATAGGTTATGTTTGATTAGGTTATTCCAACAAGAATCAAAAATAAAGTTGTATATATTTTTCAGTGTTTGTACTTTTTTTCTGTAGTTTATACTTTTCTGATTTGGTACAAATACTTCAACCAATAAAGCCTTTTCTTGCGATTTTTGCCTTTTCTTGTTTGCTACATTGCTACGCACGCCGACCACATACTACACATACGCCAACGCAAATTTTTATTGATGTGGACCCAGCTTAAGAATTTAGAATTAGAGGTGCATAAGCAACTAAGTGTATAATCATCCTCGGGTTTCAATTCTTGGTTTGTACTTAAGTATAAATCTCTTGACGAGCGTACTGACTGACGAGTGATGAACAAGGAATATCTCTCGGAAGGCATCCGGCCTTAGCCAGCTTCGAATTGGCGTGATTGAATGATGATTTTACACTCCTGTCTAGAAACATTTAGAAACATGTAACCACCGCCTTAGACACCGCACCAACGCGGCCAGTAAACGAGCAGTAATATGCACAACTGCAAAACTACAAAACAAAACTCTTCTGGTTGGTTCTAAAAATCACGTAGCATATTTGACAGATTTGTTTGATAAATTTAAGAGAACAAATGATGAGCTGAATAAAACTAGAACTGCTTTTCTACCAACAGTCAGTTTATAAATTTATCAACAACAGAAAAAAAAATATTTGGGCTTTCTTACGTATTTTGGACAGGTGGTGGATCTTCATTCTGACTAAAATTAATGAATTGAGTATGTTCTTAATATGAATATACATCCTGTGTTTTGAGACCCCTTTCAAAGATATCCAATCTAACTAAAATTAATAAATTAAAGATATTTTTAATATGAATTTACGTCCTGTGTTTTGGTGTCCCTTTCAAAGTGCTTCTTCTTTTTCAATCATCTCCTGTCGTCGATAGTTGGACATATTTATGCACTGTTTTCCTTCATCTGTCTATCTTTTAGATTTTATGTTACCATTAACTTCCTACCATCCTTCTTATATCATACATTCATCTTAATGATGGTTTTCCTATGCTTCTCCTTCACACTCTAGATATCCTCTTAATTCCCTTCATTCATCAATCATCTGTCGTCCTCAATATATGTTTGGCCCAGCTCCGCTTTTGTTTGCCTATGTCCTGTAAAAGACATATTTATTAGATTTTATTCGAGTTCGTTCTCTGATCCATTTGCTTATATTTATTCTAAATTTATTCCCAGCATTTTTTCTGTGTGTCTGTTTGTTTTCATCTGATTTTTAATATAATTTTCTGTGTAAAAGTGATAGTATCCAATTAATGATTGATTACCGGCAGAACGCATATATTTTGTTCTTTGATGTTTTGTAATTTATTTTCTAGCATAGTATGCGAGACAATTTTCCAGAAGTTGCCCATTACAATTTGAGTCTCCTTGAGATTTGTATGTTAGTATTTTCGATTTGTGGCTGATAATGTACAGATCTGCTCATTGTTGCCTGCATCTAGCTGGGATAACACCATCTATAATTCCTTTTTCCATCTATAATTCATTTTTAGCGATTAGCTCTATATCGTCCACATAGTTCAGCTAGTTTACATGTTTATCATTTATATACAAGCTAGTTAAGTCCCGTTGTCCAATTTCTCGCGGCAGGCAAAATTTATATGACAGATTGGATAGTAAAATGGAAGATGATATTTAAAAAGTAAACCCTGTCAATTGGAAGGAAACAAGAGTAAACAAGAAACTGTGGAATGAGCCTTGTAGGCTTCTAACACCTATATCCTGCGTTATCATCTTATCCTCGTCTACTAATCTATATCAGAAGTCTATTCAGCTTGAGTTAATTTCTGCTAGTATGGCGTGTAGTTCTTACTGAATCAAATTCTTGCAATCTACAGATACGAGCAACAGATGTATCATTTTATTCTTTACATAAACATTTCAATAAAATTGATAAAAGATGTGATATTCTATAAATGATCCCTTATGAAAAAGTTTTCCAGGAATTCTATCTATTCATCGGATACATAGAAGCCTATTTTCTTTTCTATGCGTTATTATTATTGTCATATTGTTATTATTCTTAGATTCAAGAACAATAATGTTATTATTCTTGTCAACGATCTCTACATGTCCGATGGTAAACTTATATGTCTATTGGTATTGTGGTATATATTTATAATAGTTAAATGTGGGTTTAGTTGGACTGGAAGTGTGTTAATTGGTAGTGAGAAATCGAATACGAATAACTAGATATGGTGATTTTTAAAATATTGTCAAAAACTTATTCGATTTTTAACAAATTAATATAAACTTATTTATGTTTATTTCCTTTACTTGAATTATTTTTAATGTTACTAATGGTTTTTACTTTAATGCTATCCTTCATTATCCTAATACACGGGTGAATCAAATATGCACCGGAATTTTACAATTACTTTTGTCAGCCAATCACGAGCGGGATGTTAGTGTATGTCGTTGCAGTGAAATATATTAGGAGAGGAAAAAATGCTCGGTGAGCTGTTTCACTCAGTTCTTACTGTCAGTACATCCATGTGTCAGTACAGCCATGAGTGAGCAACAGGTTCCACCGTCCGTTCCGCAATGGGTTATAATAAAGTTTTTAACAAAGGAAGGAACAAAGGAAAAGGAAGGAAATAAAAGGAAGGAAGAAAGGAAGGACAGGGAACCACCCGAAATATTAACCAAGAAATTTAAAAATAGACGAGAAAGTGTGGTAAATGTAAGTCATAATCGACGTCCAAGATCCAGTGTCACTGCTAACAACATTGGTGCAGTTCGTGACCTTATAGAAAGTGACCGGCGGCTTACTGTTCATAAAATCGTTTTAAAGGTGGAAATTAACTTTGGAAGTGCTCAAACAATCATCAGAAATCATTTCGGCTGCAATAAAATCTGCGCCCAATGGGTTCCACAGTTATTGACCGAAGATGAAAAAAACAGTAAAAGATTTCTGAATCAATTTCGGTGAGAATGAGAGACGTTTTTGAAGCGTATCGTGACTTGTGACTGTAAAGTGATTGTAAAGGCCAAAACCCGTCTCTCACCCGGTAAGATTTTTGCTGATTGATTTTCTACATGATCGACGTACGGTTAATACTGCCTACTACTGCCAGCTGTTAGAGACAAAAAAATCCGCTTACAGGAACAAAAGACGCGGTGTCCCTCAGATCAGAGACGTCCTCCTTCCCCATGACAACGCCAGGCCACTCAGCTATTTGACAAAGGGAAAACTAGAGAATATGCATTTGGAAACCCTTGAACACCTTTCACACAGCCCAGATTTGTCACCCTGTGATTATTTTCTGTTTGTGCTCTTGAAAGATGCTCTTGGTGGAGTAAGATTCGACAACGATTAACATGTTGAGTACTTCGTAAGCAATTGGCTGATGACTCGAACTCAAAATTTCTACGAGCAAGGAACTTACCAGCTTCCAAACTGCTGGGAAAAATGTCTAGAGCGTGAGGAGTCTATGTCGAAAAATTATCAATATATTTTTTTTCGTATTATTTTTTAAATAATAATTATGTATAAAACAATTCCAGAATATATTTGATTCACCCTCGTATGCTGTATGACGTGCTACTACTATAGTCAATTATAACAAATAATTTTCTCATTTTTAGCTTCAGCGAATTTATTTGTCATATAGTTTCTTCTTATGTTATTGGCAAATTTCGTATTGTTTCTTTATTTTAACTTTAGTAATAGTGTTGTATCTGAAGAGAGGTTCCATCATAATAATTTTGAGAACCTTTGGAAATAAAATTAAACACAACTAATTAAACACCACCATGTAAGCAAGCTCGTCTCGATAGCTCTGGATTTAATAAGTGTGTGGATTAAATAGTTGCATTAGCTTGATTACATACATATGAAGATTTTATTTTAAAATATGTTTTAGAAACCTTTTTGTATGCCAGGATGATGTTACTGGAACTTCCCGAACATCTTCTCTTT
This sequence comes from Cosmopolites sordidus, assembly GCA_031761425.1. Lineage (NCBI taxonomy): Eukaryota > Metazoa > Arthropoda > Insecta > Coleoptera > Curculionidae > Cosmopolites > Cosmopolites sordidus. The sequence continues at coordinate 126,327 of JARFXV010000782.1, read as the reverse complement.
TAGGTGGGATATTTTCACGTGATCTTGATGTTCGTGATCTGCTTTATCTTCTATCATCGTACACAGATCCAGTCTCCTAAATTTTGTCTACCACTTTGAGTATTGTGCGCTTCAAAAAAGCATCTCTAACGTAAAAATTTTGTCCAGTTTTCACACACTGACCTGAAATAATGCTTTTTCCTTGTCAAACGAAATTGTAACAGTTTGCGTTTATTCTACAAATAAATAATTATTGAGTTCTTAGTTTATTCCGAAATAAAAAACGACAGAAAAAAGTTACATTGCAAAATATTTAAAATTTTCAATAAAAGCAAAATCATCTGTGCTCTAATGTCTAAACGTCAGCAAGTGTCTCCTAAAATCGGTTTCTGGGCTTAAACCATCATCAGTCGGACTCGAGCTGAACGATTACAACAATACAATATTCGTGTGGAACACGGATGAATTTCCTTGTTTTTGAATATCAGAAATTAGATATATTAATGTCTAATAGTCGGCCTTGTTTTGCACCACCCTGTATACTCTAGAAAAATATTTGCCATTCTCCTTTTATAAAAAACTAAAAAACAAAGGATCTGAAATTTAAGCTGCAGCACTGCGGTAATATTTGGGAAATACAAGACGGTCGTAAATATAGGGGTCCACCAGCGGTGACCTATGGTGATATCTACCCGTATAAGGGAACTTCAGTCCAGAAATTTAATACCCATTACGACTATAAAAACCGCTTCTTATTAACTCTCGCCGCAACGAATTACAGCGCCCGGCTACTAAATTCTAATTTTCTTTAATCCGATCTTCTATCTCTAACAAGTGAAATAATTGGGCAGGAACCAGCCGCGTCAAGTATGTTGATGGATAACTTCTTCAAAGTGTTTTTTTTATTAGTTGACTTAGCAGCAATTAAAAATATATTATGCAGGTTTCATAACTTTTGACGTTAATACTAAGATAAATTGGTGTTGATTGGAAAGAGATATTTATTTAATTGAGAATGATATGGCGTGGTCAGTGAAGGGTTTGTTTTATATATGTCGAGTTTATGACACTTGTTTACAGATTGGAATTTTTTAATGTAAACAACCGTTAGGATATATTAATTAATATTTATTTCTCTTTTATATTTCACAAAATCTATATTAAAAATTGTGGAATATAATATGAAATGTAAATTATTATTATTTGAAATACATAGAATAGAAATATATAGCTTTTTAAATCGTATATGCAGCTTGACAAATGACAACGTCTCAAATAAAAGCAATAATATCAAGGTAGTGAGTTTTTTTATAGTTTCTAATTTTGTCTTTCCTATGTTGTTATGCTGTTAATATTAAGGCCAATTCGCTTCGGTTCTCTTACTAGATTATTACTACGTATTTTGTTCTACATATTTCGAATACCTGTCGACAATAAACATTCATTTTCTGCATAGTCCGTCCTTTAGCACGTCCATCAAATTTCAAAGAAATTCCTCTGTTATTGTATATTATTTGTTGTTTCATAAATTGCTGTAACTATCAGAATAAGAGTAGTAGCAAGAGTATATATAAACATTATATCTATAATTCAAATTTGATGAATATGTTTTTTTTTAAATTTGTAGTCTTCCCCATGTAATCTTCCTCACTACTCTATTTTCTCTCATTCTCTCTATTTGATCCAGCTACTGTAGGCTGCTTGATTTCGCTATCATTTTTATCCTTGGATCTTTGATAATATTATAAAATTCCTCATTCGTTCTTCCTTCTGTCCTTCTCATCTTGTATATGAGTCCTTCTCATATACAAGCCATCGATTTTTTGTCCTCCTGCTGTCCTCCTGATTATTTTACTTTCACCTCTTAATAGTTTTACTTCTTCTTTCCTCTTCTTTTCAGTTGGTCTCAATACTGTCTTATATAATCTCAACTTGGCATATCCGGATATGAATTTCGATCTCATTAGGTGGTTCAAGGCACATCTGTTAGCTTTGAATTATCTTAGATATGTCTCCTCTATTTTACATTTATTTGTTACCCTTACTTCTAAATAAACAACTTTTTCCGCGCTTTCAAAAGTCATTTTTCCTAGTCCTGTATTAACTCGACTTTCGGGATCTTTTCTTTTGTACCTTTTACTATCATTAGTTTACTTTTCGTTTGATTGATTTTTAAACCAAACTTTTATGTTACCTCCACTAGCCTTCTTCTACTTCTTTCATTTCTGTGATTCAACTTCTCACCATCGCTTCTTTGGTAATCCATGCTTTGTTTCACTTTGTGGCCTTCTTTCAGTCTTTCTCACTACTCTATATTATCTCATTCTCTTTATTTGATCAAGCCACTGCTGTATTCTCGATATCATTATCGTCTTAGTCCTCGCATCTTTTAAAATATTATAACCTTTTTCATTCGTTCTTTTTGCGTACAATGTACAAGTAATCGACTTTTTTTCCTCCAGCCATTCTTCAAATTATTTTATATTCTCTTCTTAACGATTTAACGATGTTTCTTCTTCTTTCATCCTCTTTTCAGCTGGTCTCAATACTGCCTTATATAACCTGAACTTGGCATTCCTGGATATGAGTTTCAATCTCATTAGGTGGTTCAAGGCTTCTACAAATCTGGTAGCTTTAAACAATCTTAGGTCTAGCTCCTCTACTTTACGCTTGTTTGTTACTCTTACTCCTAAATAAACAAATTCTTCCGTGCTTTTTTAAGTCCTTCTTCGTAATCCTGTATCAATTCTGCTTTCGGAACCTTTTCTTGTATACCTTTCACTATCATCAGCTTTTTTTTTATTGATTTATAAATCTTACTTGTATGTTGCCCCACTAGCTTTCTAGTTACTTCTTTCATTTTTGTAGTCCAGCTTCCCACCATTCCTTCCATGCTTTGTTTCACTTTCTAATTATTATAAGTTCTCATCTTAAGAGTTTTTCTTCTTCTTTCTTCTCGTTTTTAGTTGGTCTTAATACTATCTTATATAATCTGAACTTGGCATTCCTGGATACGAGTTTTGATCTTATTAGATGATTCAAGGTTCCTGCACGTCTGTTAGCTTTGAACAATCTTAGGTCTGTCTACGTCTCTACTTTAGAGTTAAAATAAAATAAAAATAAATTTTTCCGCGCTGTCAAATGTTATTCTTCCTAGTCCTTTATCAACTCTCTTTTCGGGACATTTTACTATCATTAGTTTGCTTTTCTTTTGATTGATTTTTAAACCAAAATTGTATGTTGCCTCCACCAGCCTTCTTGTTACTTCTTTCTTTTCTACCTTTTCTTTTGTCGTAATTATTGTGGCCCGCCTATCCCACTATTTGATGACTTCTGTAAAGTATGTCTCCTTCTCTGTTGCAGCATGTTGACATGTTCTGCTCCCTTGATTTTTTTTAGTTTTTTCATAGTTTATTTTTTAAATTTTTTTGGTTTTCTTTATCTTCCATTCGGCAACTGCACCATTTTCAACATAATATCATAATATTTGGTTCGTGTTTTAAACATTTCCATCATAAGTTGACAAAACACAATCAGACACAAGGCAAGGAAAAAGTAAGGTAGCCTGTTGCAATATAACCTTTACTTCACAGTGACACGGGTAGTATTTGTAAAATCCTCTGGGACTTGGAATTCTCAGGGACTTGGGTGGTTTTAGTACGATAAAAGCAGAACCTTTTAACTCTGATCTCTCATAACCTAACACTCCTATCACTACTAGACTAGTGAAAGGAGTTGCCACTAGGTGACCTTAACGAATTACCGCGCATTTTTATAAAATTAAGAAAATCGACTTGGGCAGTTTTTGTAAAAAACGTCTCAGTTTTTCTTTCAAAGCTCTTTTGCTCTTTTTAATTAATATGGCTACCACCTTATAACAAATAGCCAACAAACAAATCCCTCTTTAATTATTACGGTCTGTTCGGTCTCCGTTTTATAGGATACGTATGATGGTGGCATTCTCCCAACTGTTTGACATCCTTTCTTCTCCCTTAAGCTCTTATTATGAACAAGAACTATATCCAATTGAACATAAATAGCATTTAATATAAAACCCAATTCTTGAATATATACATATGTTTGTATGGAGCTTCATTAATCCAAAAAAGTTTCATATTGGGTTTGGGCCGTAAAATCTTTGCCTGTAATGATTTCGAGGTAATGAAATAAAATGGTCTTTATTTAGAGAATTAATTTTTATAGTTTCTTTATAATATCATAATATAAGGAGTCCTTAACAATCACACATTTAGCGAAAACAGTCAGTTTCCTTGTGAATACATTAGAAATGTTTGGCGTTATCTGTTAGCATTAATGATGACGCATGCGTTATATTTTCCAAAGTCGATGATTTTCACAATCATTATCATATTTATGAAGATGTCAGATTACTAAACCAACGCCAAGAAATATTAGAAAACTAATTGCTAGTGTGTTAGAAAGCAAAAACACTAACTAACTAATAACATATATAACTAATAAATCAATATATTAAAACTAGTTGTAGAGTAGTCCTGCGATGCTTTACTGGGATAAATACTTAAGTGTCAATTGGTAACCACAGAGGTCGCAGTGGTTTGGAGGTGCTTTAATAACGATAAATATGGCACTTTGTCCAGAATGGAGAGAAAATACAATTAAAAAGGATATATATTTTTATCTAGGGATAATTTTTAATTTTTTCTCTGTGGAAAAATAATTAATTTTTAATTTCTTTCTATCGAAATGTGGTCTCTGTTATATTTTGGACTGTTCTTTTATTTTATTTAGAATATCAAGTTGAATATTGGTTTTTTACATATTTTAAACGAATTATACAGATGAGAAAGTTAGCCAAAATTCAGCCAAGTTACTTCAAAACACTATGGAACCGACGGAACTTTAACATTGGCATGAATGTGGGCATTTTAAACGAACGGTTCGAAATAACTCAGTTAAAATAACTAACGGTTAGAATAAGTACAAGTCCAGATAGGTTCTTTTTGCAACAGAACTATAGGAATCTTCTTTACTAACAGATTGTGACTTTCTTCTTATCGCCTTAGTCCTTTATGGATTTGCTTGCAAGCGCTGGAGTTATAGTCAGTGGACTGCTCCATTCGTAAGTCGTTTCTTGAATTTTTCAAATTGCCTACATAGCAAGTGACGCAACAAAACATGACATGTTATCTCCCACTGATTTCTTCGGGAAACCTGGATAATTTTGCTCCCCAATCAGCCAGTGTAATGGAAGAATGAATTTCCCCTCGGAACCTTAACTCTCTGTTTGCGACTTTCTACTTGTTTTCAGTAAAGCCGTTGAAAGTGTGGAGTATCACACCTTCCACCATCTTATAGAGATAAACGATAAAGCTGCTGGGTACGTAATACTAATGAAAGTCACTGTTATAAGAGCGTGATGTTAGCTTATATTAGCTAGGCAAATTACAGTTCACGATATTCACGATTTGCGAAATACCCTTGATTGGAAATTTCTTAAGAATGATACCGACATATCCTAGAGCTTTTCTGGAGGGCGAATGATGATTGATGATACCTGGAATTCTCTTTCGATTTGCAGCCAGTTTCTGCAGAAAACTGAAAATAGATGCTTTGCCAAACCTAGGTACTAATAGTGTTCCAAATTATTCATCACACAAAAAAAAAAAATTTTAAAAGACAATCTTAATCATGCGATATACAAGAATTGCTATTTATGTATCCAGAATAATAAATAAAAACAAATATTAATCATCGAAAATGATTTTGTTTTTAAAAATATTCAACGCGATGATCGATACACTTTTGCATCGATACACTTTTGCATACGTTTGAACCAATTTTCACATTTTTTCCATTCCGATTGTGGTATCTCCAAAATATACATTTTGAACGCATCAACCGCTTCTTCTGGCATCGAAAATTGTTGACCACCTAGTTGATTCTGCACGAACGTGAACAAAAATAAATCATTGGGTACCAAATCAGGATTGTACATCGGAAGATTCATCAATCGATGTTTAACCGATCAAATATGGAATTGCTCGGTCCGATGTGTGAGAGCTCGCGTTGTCATAGTGAAGAATGACCCTGCTTCGCTGGTTGATTTTTCTTATTTGTTCAAAGGTTTCTGACAAACAAACAGTTCTGTACCATTCAAAATTGACCATCCTACGATTCTCTAGTGATACTGTAGCCACATGCCCATTTATCCCAAAAAACAGGCGACAATTTTCTTCGAAGTACTTCTTGCGCGAACAACTTTTGTAGGGTTTGGTTCGTTTTGAAAAACTCATACAGTCGACTGCTGTTTACTTTCGGGCTCATATGTATAGATCCAAGATTCATCACCTATGTAGATCTTGTACATGGCTTTTGACGCACCACGATTGTAGTTTTTGAGCATTTCTTTATACCAATCGACCCGAGCCTTTTTTGACCGATTGTCAAATTATGCGGATTCCAACGCGCACAAATCTTTTTCACGGCTAAATGTTCATGTAAAATCTTGTGTATGTTTGTCATACTAATGCCAAATGACAAATATGTACGTAATGTATTGTATTGTTCGTAATGTAAAATTTTTCGATGTATATGTCAGATGGCGCTTAGCAACACTATTGTTGCCAATTCCGAATACATAAATAGCAACGCTCGTATCTATTCTTAAGTTATTTTATTTTAGTTGTGATCACTTTAAGATGGTTACGTTTTTAATTGTCGTTTAAAAAATGTTCCACAGTATTTGGAGCGGTCAAGGTACAGTAAACGTCTAGTTCGTTACAGTTTAGTACAAAAGTCGATTTTCGCTAAAGGAAGATTACGGTTCTAGCGGCGAATCGTATCCCGGGGATAAAATACTTCAAAACTCCTCAGATTAGGATTCTACCTAATTAATATCACAAGATGGCGAACAAAACGCAACTCATAGTGATAATGTCAGACCACCGACAAACATTCTCGACACAAAGAAATCTTATATCAGCCCGTGAAAGTGCAAGTGCAACGGAAATCAGGTAAAGCGCTTCAGTGATTTAATTACCAAATCTATGGACAACTTTTAAACAAGTGCAAAACTATTTCCGATTGTATAAAGTACGCGGGTGATAACCCTAGAACGAATGTAAAAAGGACAGAAATGTTCGTGCAATCTGCTGCAACAACTTCAGAATTTCGCATACCGCGATCTACTATGGTTGCGCAGCCAGACTTACACGGAGATCAGCCATGAGGACACAGGCTTCACTGCGACCCCCGGCTAACGCAACACCACCAACCGCTGGAGCAGTATCCTCACAAGCTTTCATGTAGGGCCAACAAAGGAATGAAATTTCGTCAAAACCACCTGCACCGGAAACCAGCACAACGGACAAATCTAAATGCAATTAATGCACTGTAATCTATCGCAATTGAGCCTTGTCTTCCAGCTTCAATAACCTGTCACTGACCCCAACAATACACAGATGGGACCCGAAGCCTTATATATATTTAACTTGCATAATTACTCGCCTCGCATCGCGAAACTTTGCATCAAATTCATCATTTCTTTGCTCGTTCCTCCCAAAAGATCCTTGAATACTAACTTCCTAAAAGCCGGCCAAGATTTATATATAAAACCGCTTCCATAATCAACTGATTCATCGAAATCCAGTGACTTCCTATGTCAAGAGGTTCCCTGAACTGCACATATAAATGTCCATAAACCTGTACGAGTTAATTTCATGTTATATAAATAAAAGTCGACTAAGCTAACTTATAAACCAGGACAATAATATGGAAGAAATCTCTATAAGAGATTATTAATTAAAATAACCCATTAAAATGTTTGTATAGTAGGCCTATAGAATACCATAGTGGAATATCATAAATCATAATGATAACTAGTTCTCTAAAGTGTTTTCCTTTACTCGATATAACAGCGATAAAGTATAATCTATAAACCCTATACAATGAAATGGAGTTTTACCGATAATTTACTTGTATAATTTAATCTAATATATTTCATTTCTCAGTTATGTTAATGACAGCTAAATATTAGTTTTAAAAAGACTAAATATTTTGATTTTAATTAATTCATAAAGTCAGAAGGAACGTTTTATATAAATATTCCAGGATTTCATAATATAATATGCTATCTTACTATGAAGATATTTACATTATTTGATCTGATATAAGGTGTATAGTTTGAATATTTCTAGTTAATTATTTTAATATGTGTAAATTTTATGTTAAAATGTATCATTACTGCTTCTTGGATTCTTGAAAATACCAAGAAGATAAGAGCGAACCTCTGAAAACCGGAACCTATCGGCTAAGGTATGATAACCTATACAGAAGAATCTCCGGTTCTCCAAAATAGGTGGATTGGGCGTGGGCCTAGCAGTCTCAATCGGTAAAATAACTGCTGTTACAAAACCTGATGCGCTGTAAATAGAGTATTGAGACTGATTTTTTATATATATTTTTTATATTATTGAAATTAGAATAATATATTGTATTTTGAAATTACAATTCTAGTTTGGGAAGCAGTACTAGAAGCCAGATTCTGGAATCGCTTTCTGCTGATCGTTTATGGCATTTTTAATGTTCTTCAATATCCCAAAATGGTCTCCATTGAGAGTTTTAATTTTGCGAGAAGAAATAAGTGAATAAGGGGGCTAATAAGCCGCGCTGTTTTTTTTTTTTACTTAATAATAACTCGTTAATTGATATCGGTGTGAGGCAAGGTACATTGTCGTGATGCAGCAGCTTGAAGTTCTTGATATTTGGTCTTAAACGAATTTACTTCGAGGTCTTTTGAAAACCTCTCGATAAAAATGCTGGTTTGCCGTTGAGCAATGAAACACAAATTCTAGATGGGTGATCCCTTGGGTACCAAAAAGCAAATAAGCATGCTGTTGATTTTTGATTTGCTCATTCTGGTTATTTTTGGCCATAGTGAGTTTGGAGTGTGCCATTACTAGTTCTCGTGCTTCGTTTCCGAATTGTTTTTAAAAATCCAAGATTAATTACCTGTAATGGACAGGTTCTAGAAAATGAGGGTCCTTTTCAATTCGCTTCAAAAGTCAAGACGTGCCTCCCTCCTGTTCTTTTGATCTTGCGAATGGATTTTCGAAACCACTTTCGCGTAGATATTCCTACCCAATGTAATGGTCGAAACCAGATGGAACTCTTCCAGAATTATTCTGACTATTAACCTTCGCTCAGAATGAACAAGATTCCGAATTGTGTAGACATTTTTATAACTTCTTGCAATTGAAGGCCTTCTGCAGTGAGTTTCATCATCAATCCAGTCTCGACCTTATGAGAATGCCTTAAATCAATTTAAAATCTGGGCGCTTGACAAAGTTTTTGTTGAAGTGTACCCAAGTATGAAACAAAAGTCCACTTTTGCCCGAAATTGTTGAAGAAAACCGGTTTTCATAAAGAATTGCTACAGACCACCAAGTAAATCTAGGGTGTTCAAACTTGTACTAAAGATACATCAGATGTTGGTCAGCCATTCCTCCAAAGAAAAAGTCAGGAATGTTGCCACATCGAACACTACGCCACCAGTCCCGTTTCTTTTTATATCACTTTAGATTGAATTGATTCAATATATCGATCAGGATGGAGAAGAAGGTTGAAGGAAGTCAAGTCTAACTAACGAGTTGTAGCACCACAAAAAGAAGATTCTTTTTTACGTCAATTCACGCATAGCTTCAGATTTTGATGGGAATTTAAATTTATATTAAAAATATACTAATGAATAAATACTCTAATGAATGAATATACTAGTATACTTAATGAAACATAAACATACTTAGACTTCTATAGATCGTCTGTGTTAGAACAAAAAATACTCCAGCAAATGATTTCTCCAATAATTCATAGTGCATCAATGAACTTTCAAAATTAACATTAAAACAATTTTTGCTTGAGATATGTAATATTTTTATATTTAGTTTCCAAAACATCTTTTCTAAATATGTATATATATATATATATATATATATATATATATATATATATATATATATATATATATATATATATATATATATATTTATCCAATATATATATATATATATATATATATATATATATATATATATATATATATATATATATATATATATATATATATATATTTATCCAATTATCAGACCCTTGTCAATCTCCAACATTAAATTAATAAGACAACAAACCTGATTTTTCATAAATATTGTTACTATTTATGAGACAGGCAGACTCAGACCTCATTTTGAAAAACCCAGACAGTCAACTGGTATTTACTTTCGGGCTCATATGCATAGATCCAAGATTTGTCATCAGTGTAGACCGCTTTTGACGCACCACGATTGTATTTGTAGGACATTTATTTTCATTAATCGACACGAGCCTTTTTTTGAGCGATTGTCAAATTTGGCGGAATCCAACGCGCACATTTTTTTTTCGCAACTAAATGTTCATGTAAAATCTGGATGCCTCAATCTCACGGTATGTCACTTGACGATCTTGTTTCAGTTCGCGCACAGTATCGATGTTTTCTTGCACAACAACCTATTTTGGACGATCTTCTTTAAATTTGTCTCTGAGTGAACGACGACTACGATTGAATTAACTAAACTAGTGATTCAGAGTGGTTTTAGATGGTGTTTCATCACCAAAAGTCGAAGTGAGTTGATCGATGCACTATTGTTAATATACTTGTTGCCAATTCCGGATACATAAATAGCAGCCCTCGTAGCAACAAAAAATATGGATGTTAATGAGGAACCATTAATATAGGAAAATTTAACCCCGTAGCAATTCTTTTCTTCTATCAGTGAATCTTCATACAATATTACATATCTTAACACAAGAGAATTGCGATTCTTCAGTTTTTTACCTCGAAAAACTGTTGTAACTTTTATCATACTCCCTATTTGCTCGATTTAACACTATATACTTTTTTCTCTTCTCAAATGTTTATTTTCGCTTTTGAAATGTTTATTTTTTCTTCTCTTATTCCATTATTCTCTCTTTTTCTTCCTACCTCTTCTCAAGGAATTGAGGATATCTTAGTAACACTACTAAACAACTAGTAACACTACTTCAACAATATGTTTTAAAACAATTTTTGTATTGACTTTAAAAAACCAACTTTAGAATTTTTCTCGATTGCCAAAAATGTTGTCTGTTGTTAAAGTTCTGAAATCGCACGAACCATTAAGATTAAAAAAATGTTACTCGCATTGCAATTTACAGTCTTTCGGGAGGATATTCATCAACACTGTAGCCATTGAATAATGCTAAAATATGCTTAGTGTAAAGGTCTATAGTCAATAATAAAGATAGTTGTCATCATATCTACAATAATTAAATATTTTGGAAAAATTCGGCTTATAAGAAAGTACATTTGGCGTAAATGTAAATAGTAATGAGATCAAGGAAGTTGAACGAACCAAGAAAAAGATGGTTAGGTTTATTTATTTGCATATCTTCAATGCCAAACTCAAGTCAGCAGGCTCCAAAGACCATCAACCATGGGTTTGTAATTAACCTTTAGATTTTTGAAAAGCTTATCGATTGGTGAGTCATCAAAATAGAAAAACTTTCAGAAGGCATCTGGCCTTACCCAGCTTCAAACTGAGGGTCGTTTTCTCGTCGGATATTACACTCTTATTTATTGAAATGCATTACGCAAGCATAGTCTTTTCTCGTAGTGTTTCCCATCCAACTACTAACCGAAACAAGTGACGTTGTATGATTACCTCTGTGTCGCTAGATTATAGGAAATGCCATCTTTCGGTTCAAGTATAAGAATAATACTGAAAATAGGGAGCAATGTATATATTCATAATAAACATGACTCAGTAACGCTGTTATATTTTTAACTGAAAACTTTCATGCATTGAAATATAATGTTATTACAAAAGAATAATTAAAATTGGTCTTAAAGGGAGATATTAAATAATAACAATTACGCCTTCGTTCGCTATAAAGTGTTTATTTTACACATATGGACTGAGCACCTGGTGATCTATAGAGAACAGTCTAGGCACTATGGGCAAAAATAGAATTTCTACAATAGACAGGAAATATAAACTTCTTTGGACCTTTCAAATAGTCGTAATACAAACGTTTTGAAACTCGCTCATTAAAACGACTTGTAAACACTTCAAACTTATTATTTACATTTTACCGAGAACGTGTTAACCCAAGACTTATACGTATGGCGTTTTCTTGTTTTGCTTCAAAATACTAGAGTTATATTCAAAAATATTATTTTCAAATATTATGAAAAAAATTGTTTCTTTCAGTGCAAACATATATATGCACTTGCAACAGTTTTCTGGGTATTTATCAGTAAGCACCAAACCACTTGTGTACAGTTTTCTATACGTTGGAATTTACACATGAACTCGAAAACAATGATAAACTGGCATTTTCCACAATAAGGTGGCAAGTTTAAATTTAATGGTGGATACATTACTTATTTTTTTTTTAAACCAAGATAGTTATAAAAAAGATTTCAAATTGATTAGGTTGGTGGCCAAACTGAATGGTTATAATATGAATATTGTACAGTTGAATCGCTGAAAGATTACCCGTGTGTCATCAATGTTAACCATATGAATCAAATCAAACATTATTAGTCAAATTAGTACTAACTTTCCTAATGAACGTGGTTGGTTTTTCGAAAGACTGACATTTATGTTTATGATTGGAATCCACGATAGATTTATTTGTATATATTTATAACATGAAATTTTTAAACGTCCTATTATAAATCGGTATTTCAACGTAAAATTTCGAGTGCGTGTCATGAAATTGTAAAGTTTTATGTTTTAGATTGAACGGATAATTTTGTAGATTAAAATTTTACGCATAATTTCAAATTATCACGAAATTTTGGGAAAGTAGTCAATGAATGAAATTGTTTTGTTATTGGTCAAAATAACGAATTAAATTATTATTTATTGGTCAAAATCTACTCTATAACCATTGTTGTTGAGACCCATTCTAATATGATGAAAATGCTACCACGCTGTGGGAATAATCGGGTCTTTAAACAGCTGCATTATACATTTATTACAAGCCTATAATATAATTATATAAACATATTGTACAAGGTATTTTAAAATTCTATTTTCTGCTGCTTCTGAGGTCTGCTTGTTCCAGGAGAAGAAATAACTGGATTATGTTGTTTTATTTTCTTTATAGAATACATAGTTTTCCTTGATATTTTTAATGCTGCTGCAACTTACTAAAAAAAAATGTTACGATATGACAATGCAAAATATGTAAAACTTAATTAAATTAAGTATTCTTTACCTCTTGAATTGTTAAAAGAGCCTCGAAAGAATCCCCATCTCTTTTTTTCCATTTCGAAATACTCATAAACATTGAGCACAAATTGTTAGGCTTACGATTTCAATGTTTTTCCCGACATTACCTGAAACCACACAAAATGTCAAATCAAATATAGATACCTTAAAAGTTCGCACTTCTATATTTCCTGTATTATTTTGCAACAGTTGTTAATCTTTTAGTATGTTTTTAGAATTAGCCAATATAAATTCTGCTTTTATTAAACATTTGTAATAAAATGTCTTTGGTTAGGTTAGAATTATTGAAGGAAATAAAACTTTATGAATCTTTACAAATACTTACCGATAACAAAATAATCAATAAGACTAGCTTTTACTTATTTTATATAAAACTGGACTTTACAGCACAAAATTTCACAAAAAAAATTAACAAAGCAATTCAAATGACAACCAAAAGAGGACCGCTGAACTAAATAGACGGACTTTTAACTGGCATTATGAACAAACACCTTTTAATTATTTCTTACTTTCTTTTTCGTCGAACGAAGTTTTCGTCGAACAAGCGAGCGAGACGGACGTATAGACAGTGTATTATTGGCATAGTGTTAAATATTTGAAGATCTGAAATAAATTAATCAATAAAAGTGACGGTGAGAGTGAAGGTTGTGTGTAAATAGAAATAGAAAGAAAATACAAGAGGATTAAACAAATATAAAGGTAATAATATAGTTTGGTGGATCGTATTAAAATTAAACCAACTAACAAAACAGACAATATTAACAAAACTACCAAAAAAACCGCAAAGCTGATAAGAGAAACACTTCCGAACCATCGAGGTGGGTGAGCTCTTTACGCGGCTGGAGCGTCTTGTCGAATAAATTGATACCAGGGGAGTGCGTAAAATATAAGAACATGGATTCCGAAGATTGTACCAAGGATGAGGGGAGTAAGAAGCGTAATGGAGGCGACTTGGAGCCAGTATTTAAGAAGAGTAAAAGGATTGTAAGAACGCCCACAAAAACTGAACAAAAGCAAGATGATAAACTAGATAAAATGCTGATGATGATGACAAACATGACATCGCAGATGGAGGGAATGACCCAACAAATAAAACAAATAATGCATGAACAAAGAAGTTTAGCAGAAGAAATTAAAGCAATTAAACAGGAAAATAACACACTGAAGGCTGAGAATGGAAAAATTATGAAGGAAAACTGCAGAATGCATGACAAAATTAATGAACTTTGTGAAAAAATGGAAAGACTGGACAAAGAAGGGAGAGAGGACAATATAGTCATAACAGGACTTAAGGCGGACTCGAATGAAACAGAGGCGCTAAGAGAAGAAACTCAAAGATTTTTAAATGAAACCCTAAAGATCAAAATAAGCGTCAAAACAGCTAGAAAACTAGGACCGCAAATATGCCTGGTAGAAATGAAATGCAAAGAAGATAAGATTAAACTAATGCAAAACAAGAAAAAACTGAAAGACAATGGAGATGGGAGAATTTTTATAAATAACGATATGACTAAGGAAGAGAGAAAGATAGGCACACTTATAAGAAGGGTAGCTCAGGATGAAAGGAGTAGGGTAAAGCGGTAAGAATTGGATACAAGAAAGTAACAGTGAATGGGAGATTGTATGTATGGAATAGGGACAAGGAAGAACTGACAGAGTCAAAAAACAACATCGTAACGTCACCAACAAAAAACTAGCTACGGAACACAACGGCACACTAAAGGACGACGACACGACAAGGGAAAGGGGCATGAACAAATATTGTATTAATGATAATATAATAGAGCAAAGGGCTAAAGAAAATGAAAAACAAAAGAAAAATAATAAAAGAAAACAAATCAAAAGAGATATAATAAGAATTGCATCCTGGAACGTAAGAACACTGCTAGCACCTGGGAAAACGGAAGAGATAATAAGAGAGCTCCAGAGATACAAAATCAGTATAGCGGGCTTGCAAGAGGTTAGATGGTGTGGGAAGGAAAAGATTGATAAGGAAAAATATGCAATATGGTATGCAGGAGAAGCAACGCAGGAGCACAAAGGAACAGCTTTTGTTATACATAATAGCTTAAAGGATAGGGTCGTGCAGTTTGACGCAGATGGGGGAAGAATATCTTATATAAGAATAGAAACGAAACCAAGAGGCTTATCGATAGTTAACGCATACGCCCCCACAGAAAATGACGATGACGACGAGAAGCAAAAGTTTTACGAGAAACTAGAAGAAATACTAGATAAAACACCAACTAATGACATAAGGATAGTACTAGGGGACTTCAACGCTAAAATTGGCAAGGAACAATGTTACAAGGAAGTAGCGGGTGAACAAACAATTCATAATGAAATGAACAACAATGGCGAAAGGTTATGCAATATGGCGGCGGCTAGTGATATGTTTCTGGTTAGTACAAGATTTAAGCACAAAAAGATACATAAAGTAACATGGAACATACCTGGAATTGACAACAGAAACCAGATCGACCGTATACTGGTTGCAAGGAAAGACATGAATGTAATCTACGATACAAGATCATACCGAGTTGCTAATATCGATTCAGATCACTTTATGGTTATGGCAAAATGTAAAATCAAGATAAACAAGTACGGAAAAACTGCAAATATAAAAAAGAGATGGAATAGAGAAAAGTTTGAACAGGAAGAATGGAGAGAGAAGTACAGAAATACGATCAAGCAAAAAATAAATCAAATAAATGAAAGCAACAGCATAGAAGAAGACTGGATAGCGATAAAAGGATGTATAACACAGGCAGCAGAAGACACTATATCATATAGGAAAAACAACAGAAAGAAGCAATGGTTCGATGAAGAATGTGAAAATATGATTGAAAACAAAAACAAAGCAAGGAACACGTGGCTTAAAACCAGAAAACCGGAAGATTATAAGATATATAAAGAAATTAGAAAAGTGAACACAAAGCTATGTACAATAAAAAAGAATAATTGGATGGGAGAAATAATAAATGAAATTGAAGAAGAAAACAAGAAACTACCAACCAACTTATTTTACGGATATGGCGCGAAGAACACATACCTGATGAATGGAAAACAGGCATTATAATACCGATACCAAAAAAGGGTGACTTGACACAATGCAAAAACTATAGAGGAATTACATTGCTAAATGCGGCATACAAGGTACTTACAAACATATTAAAAGAACGACTGGAGATATACACAGAAAAACTTATAGGAAATTATCAATACGGCTTTAGAAAAGGAAGATCGACAGTAGATGCCATACATATACTAAAACAAATCACGGA
Organism: Cosmopolites sordidus; assembly: GCA_031761425.1. Lineage (NCBI taxonomy): Eukaryota > Metazoa > Arthropoda > Insecta > Coleoptera > Curculionidae > Cosmopolites > Cosmopolites sordidus. Next base: position 109,772 of record JARFXV010000782.1, on the reverse strand, counting down.
GAAGATATATGAACATAATATGGTAGCACATATAGTTTTTGTGGATTTTAAGCAGGCGTTCGATAAAATTAACAGAGAACAACTCATGGAAGACTTAAAAAGAATCGAAGTTCCAAGAAAGATTAGAAGATTGATAGGTATGACAATGAATGAGTCTGAAGCAAGAATATATACAGAACAAGGAATGACAAATAACATAAAAATCAAAAAAGGGGTTAGACAGGAAGATGCGTTATCGGCACTATTATTCATAATATCATTGGATAGCATAATACAGAGAATTGAAAATATAGGAACATTAAATAAACATCTTGTACAGATAGTGGCATATGCGGATGATGTTGCAATAATTGCTAGAGAGCAGAGAGAGCTAAAGCGCGTAATAAAAATACTTGACCGCGAGTCTAAGAAAAAAAGGGCTGGAAATAAGTGAGCAAAAAACAAACTATATGTACTGCAGCAGAAATGAAAGAATACTGAGAAATTTGGAGTGCGGAAACTATAAATTTGAAGAAGTAAAAACATTTAAATATCTGGGGGTCATAATAGATAGAAGGAATGAGGGACTTGATATAGAAGAGAAGATACATAAAGGATATAGAGCATTCCATAGCAACAAGAAATTACTGAAAGACAGGAGATTGAGCACAAGGAAAAAATTAGGCAGAAACTGTAACACTCACAGCAAAAGAGGAAGACAAACTAAATATTTTTGAACGTAAGATAATGAGAACCATAATGGGTGCAAAGAAAGTGGGAAACAACGAGTACAAAAATCTGATGAACTTTGAAATCGACAACTTGTTGAGAAGGGAAAACATAGTGAGAGCAATTAAAGCACAAAGAATAAGATGGTATGGACACGTAATGAGAAGAGACAGGGATACGCCAATAAGAGAGATAACAATATGGAAACCAACACAGAGCAGACCTAGAGGGAGACCCAGGGTCAGATGGAGACAGCAGGTGAAGGAAAATATAAAAACAGTAAATGCAGAGGGATGGAGAGGACAGATCGCAGACAGGAGGGGATGAAGGAAAATAGTCGAAGAGGCGAAAACTCACCAACAACTATGAGAAGGGCAACAGGAAGAAATGTGGACTGATCCACCACACTAAAAGACTTTGAAGAGTTCCTTAGAAAGGAACAGCTACAATTTCAAATATGAAATGTATTAGCTTATAATAAACTTTCTTTTTCGATCACGCTGTAAAGCTATCTCATACACGAAGACATAGTTGATATTTGTTACACGAAGACATATTGTTATTTTATCTCCTTGTCTCTCGTTCAGTAAAATAAAAAAAAATACACATTGAGAGAATGTCTATGATATAGGTGTCAAGTGATGAGCACGGGTAAAATCTTTCCGCGGTTTAACTGTAGATATATTAATTAGAAAACATAAGTTTACTAAATTAAAAAAAAATATATTTGAGTGAAAGGAACAGAACAAAAGTAAATTCATGGCAATATCGTTTGATGCCTAAATAATAAAAGGACTAGACAAAATTTGGAAAAATGTACTATGCATCCTGTTCGAGTAATGCAGAGGTATTATTTAATAATCAGTGTATAAACAAAGTAATGAGACTGGTGGCATAGGTTTGTATCAGACTTAAACTCAGTGCAATGGAAATGTTTTTGAGAACAAAACTTTAACTCGTCTATGGAAACCGTATGTTTAGACAATCTCAAAAGACCAAGACTCGATTGAAGATGAACTTCGTTGCGGCCTGAACTGAATTGAACTGCAAGAAGTGATAAAATTGTCCACAAACTCCGGGATCTAGTGCATTCTGATCATTGTTGTTGACGACTAGAATGATTGGGAAGGAATTGAATTTGAATCACATAACCATTCATCAGATTGTGTCCAACGAATTGGGTATAACGAAAATCTGCGCAAAAATGCTTCCGGAAAACCTTTCCCAAGATCAAAGAGACAACAGAAGAGAAGCATTTTCTACAATATGTCATACTGCTGACCTATCTTGGATTTTTTTTTAATATTCGGGAACGAACGTCGGAGCTAGGCACACTCTAACCTCACCACGATCGGAAAAGAAAACAGAGAGGGTTTACCGAGAGGTTTATAAAAGAGTTCGAAAAAGTGTCGAACACCAAGAATAACTGGGTGCTGCATCATGACATTGCGCCTTGCCACACAGCGATTTCACTTAACTAGTTTTTGGCAAGTAAAAACATCACTGTGGCTCCGCAGTCGTCTTATTCAGCAGACTTAGTTCCTTGTAATATTTTCTTGCACCAATATTAAAAATTCCTCTAAAAGGGCACAATTTTGGTGCATTCGAGTACATTGAAAAGGCCATAACTGACCAGCTGAAGACTATTCCTGTATTAAAGTTCCTGCACTGCTATGAAGCGTGGTAAGTTATCTCCAGAGCTGTATGGCCATGCAATGCAACTATTTTGAAGAACATAATATGGAATTGTAATTTCAATTAATAAAAAATCAGTCTCACTTTACTTTATTTATACACATCCTATAATGCTTCCATATATTTAAAATCTCCTAGGTAAATATTTGACACTAAGCTTTATTCAGGAACAAAAAAAAAATATTCCAAAAGATATTCGATTAATTTCACTTTATGCCGTTAAAGAAAGCTATATATTAATGTAATTTTAAATTTTAATAATTTCAACCAAAAGTTATTAATTTAAGGTACCAGCTTTTTCTAACTTTTGATCCAAACTATTATATATTTAAAACTTCTAGTGAATTATTAGCTATTCTTATTAGCCTATCAACAAAAAAACGTTTCTCTTCCCGTTATACTAATATAATGTAGTCAATTATATTAACAACCTGAACTAATAAATCTGGATATTAAAAATGTATTTGTTCTACACATGCGAACTTCAGCTATGTTGCACCTGTTGAGTGATTTATAATGGTATTATGGCCTGCTATGCATCGCCAAGAATAATTTCAAGCCATAAAAAGAATTATTGATCCCTACAGGTTATATGCTCCAAGTTTGATTGATTTAAATCGATAAGTAGTATATCAGAATATAATTAAATCCAAAGCTACTTGTGTAATGCACAAGCCTTTTTAATTTAAATGAAACGCCCGAGGCCGTCACTGGTGTATCTTTGATAATTTCGTAATGAATATAAATTAATTCGACCATTCGGATTGATTTGCATAAGATCTAAATTTAGAGTTCTGCAGTTTCATAAATACAACCGACCAGCATTTATGGAATTAAATATGAATACTCAATATATGGGTAATATTTTTGGGAATATTGGTTGGAATATTTTGGTTTGTCACAGCATGAGTACTTTAAAATTTCGAGTTTGTAGAACCCGTAATATTTCATAAAAATAGTTATTAAACTAAAATATATATGGTGATTTTTGAGTACATCCGAACTTGTCAATAGTTTTTAGCCAAGGCGTCAATAGTTTTTAGTTTTTAGACCAAATATTTAACTAGCCCCAAAGAAAATAATCCAAAAACTTTAAATCACATGGCTTTGGCGGCCAATTAACAGGTCTGTTTCTCGAAATAATTTCCACACCGAATCGTTCCCTTAATAAATCGATTGTTGCGTTGGCTGTATGACATGTGGAGCCATCGTGTTGAAATCACATCTTCTCCAAATCAATACCATTCAAATTCGAAATTAAATAATCTATCAACATGGCCAGCAACAGCGGCGATATTTTCTCGGAAACGGATGGTTTTTTGTTCTGTTTTTGTTTTAATATCGAGCAGCGTGAAATGTGTTCGATATCTGTCAATAAATCAGCGAATACATCACGAAGTTTAAATTCTAAAGTACTCTATAAGTTTGGCGCACAGATCACTGATCTTGATATTAAAATTCGATAATTTGCATACAAACTCGCAGTTCGTTTAACGGCGACCCCTATCAGAAGTTCAGACACACTAAAAAAATCACGCTTTATAATAAATAATTTATATAATAACTTCATCTTCTTCTTTCTGTTGTACGACAGCTTGGACCCCGATCGATCTTCACCAGCCTTTTGCAAGTTTATTATTTGGTTATTTTGTCTTATATTACTGATTGATTTATCCGTTTCTTTGTGATAGTTCATTTTTTACACTTTCACTTTTATAAAAGTGATAGATAACAAGGTAAAAAATTGTTTTATTCCTTGTCTTATATCCATCGTGTATTTGGTCTATCTATTTCTACTATCCCATGCGCGGCTCTCTATGACATCTTTTTTCAATCTTTTTAGTGTCGCGACCCACTAAATTCTGTTATTGATCGCGTGTTGGAGATCATGAACGCATTTACGCGAATTAAAAATTTAGTTACTGGAATATTTTCCAGATAGCAATGATGATTTGTCGAAAAGATGGGTTCTCAATCGGTTTGATGAAAATGTTATTACAGCTGCTGGATAACCTATTGAGATTCACAACAAACTTATATAAATATCGGCCGATAACACTCTACAACTAGAATTTTTAACCCAAGGTTTAGATACATTTTGGCTTGCACGACGATGTGAATATGCAAGCCTAGTAACGGAAGCTTTGAAAACATTAATTCCCTTCGCTACTTCTTACTTATGCGAAAATAGCTTCTCGTATATGGTGGCTTTAAAAACTAAATATAGCAATCGTCTATTATCACTGGAAAATAATTTGCTTATGTGTGGTAACAATGATGATCCACGTATAGAAAAAATTTTAAGTGAAAAGCAAAATCAACCATCGTATTAAATTACTATTTCAAACAACTTTGGCTACTACTTTGTTTAAGTTTATTTTTGTATGTTGTAATTACCTGGTAATGGTTAATTTTTTAACAGTTGTTTTTAAATTAAAAGTACTTTGGTATACGGGTCTGATTTTCTGAACATATTGCTAGCCCCCATATTCTTGAACGCGAGCCCCTAGTGTTTGCGACCCCTAGGTCGAGAAACGATGCTCTATGATTTCCTTGGTATTCGATTTTTCTGACATAATTGCCTAATGTCGCGCCTCTGAATCACTAAACCCTCACATTGTTCATAACATCCAGATCTTTATATAATTGTTTGATTTATTTATAATATTAACAGGGTATCTACTTTTGCTATTCACTGATTAGTTATTTGCTAAAATCTTTTCACAACTTCATTACAGTTCATTTAATAAACTGTATCTAATATGATATTATATACATGGCTAGAGTGAAAAGTGGGATACTTTTCTGACAGATAAAGATGCGATTGTAAAGGTGATTGTATTTCTGAAAAGTAGCTGCCTTCAATACCCCATAAATTTGAAGTCGACGTGAGATTTACTTTTATTTTGACAGTCCTTGGAAGCAGATAACTTCGAAACTTTTCAATCATCAACAAACACAAATTTCCTATATTCATGAAACCTTTGCGTGGAAAACCACGGGCGAACCGAAGGAAAGTTGAAAAAGTAATATTTATAAGTGGTTTGCTGAGTTTCAATGTGGTCGAACTAGTACGTGTCACGCTCCACGCTCATGATGCACTATTGTTCCGATATCAGAGCGATGTCTACGAGACGAGATATCACGTACGAGATATCACACATGAAAATGAGGGCGCTACATTTTCTCACTGACTACAGTAGTATTTAAACAGATATAAGCCCAACCCCAAATAGTTCCTGCAGCAATTCGTGGCTTGATGAAACTTGGATTCATCACTATACACCATCAGTAATTGGATAATTTGGATAATTAAATAATAACTTTCTTGTTCTACTAGCTAATCATTCATAATATTGCTAACTTACTCGTCGTCAGAAAAGACAGAGATCCAAGTAAATATATTACTAAATATTTATATATATATATATATATATATATATATATATATATATATATATATATATATATATATATATATATATATATATATATATATAAATATAATATCCAACTAAATATTACTTAAGTTTAGTGAATGAAAAATAAATACTTAGGTCCAGATCTGAAGAATAAAAGGGCTGCTTTCAAATTTCTTCAAACCATTGAAATACAACTTTTTTAAGCTACGGAGTAAGTAATATTGATATATTTGATACAAACGAATCCACGGCCTTATTTTAGAAGTTTTTTTTTATTTTCTGCATTAAAATATTTCAAAATAATACTAGAGCGAAGTATTTGCATTTCGATAGATTCAGCGGTTTATTCAGATTTCAACTTTTTGCTGCAACAAATAAACATTCTTATCTTCTCTATCATATTCTTCTTTTTATGCTGTTGTGGGCTTTTGCATACACTTTAATCGGGTAAAGTTTTTATTCTCCACCGTATTTTTGCATTCTTCGTCGTATCATTACGTTATCATTTTATTGTTGCTCATCCATCTGTCTACCGACTCTAGTACTGCTGTTTTCTCTAACTTGCATTTCATTCTATATTGGCATTCCTTCTTAGCGCTTTCGTCTATTTTTAATGTTTTAATGTATTTATGTTTTGGTGCCTGTTTCTTTGTTAATGACACAGATTCTTTGTCGTATTTTTGTTAGCACCAAGTAGGGGTCCAACTCTGATCATGCCCCTCGATAGCTTCTCACATTAAGCACGCTTGAGTATGATCTACTATTCATCATGACATGATATATTTGGTTTACTGTATGTCCATCAGGTGAGACCCATGTTTCCTTATGGATGTTCTTGCGTGGGAACCCCGAAATGTTCATAGAGTCGGTGAAGCCTTACGCCACCATTCCGCATCTTGTGATTTTAATTCTGCAAAATGACGATTGTGTTGTTTGCCCATCATCACAATTTTTTTAAATACAAAAAACGATGGATATGGATAAACTATTACCAAATTTGGGTCAAAATTAATTTATCTGACTAATTTTTAAAAATCATTAATATTGATTAATTATTATTATTAATATTGCAAAAGTTTATTAACGATGTATATTGAAAACTTTTATGTAGCATCTATAAACTATCAAAAATCCTGGATAATCGAGAGGTTTTTTAAGTATAAATTATTGCTATATTTGTCTCAAAGATGATTTATCTGACTCATTTTTAAAATCATGTATATTAATTAATTAATATAATTAATGTTGCAAAATTTTCCTAACATTGTCTGTTGAAAAGCCACATGTATTTGCTATAACCTATCCTGAAATACCTGGATAATCGAGAGATGTGTCAAGGAAGAGAAGAACATATTTGACAATTATTAACGATCAATTTTGATTGATCGAACAATGTTTAATTATGATTGTATTCTTAAAGTCATTCCTGAATTAAAAATATCCAGGCTATTTTCTAATAACTTGATTTACCTTATTATAACCCGCATTTCAATTTTTGATGTATCACTACAAAGTTAATCAATCTTGAATAAAACTAATTTGATACCCCTTTAAATTAGTTTGAAATATTGTCTATAAATGACAAATCAAAAATGACACTCAACTAAAAAAAAATGACAAAATGTTATTAATTTTTTTTTTGTATAGGAACGTAAAGAACTTAGACTTAGAATTAGGAATAGTAACACATAAATCACATTCGTATATGTTCAAAATAGTGGTTTATCGGTATCTGTAGCAACATGGACTTGAAAACAAACTATTATTTTGAATATGTAAGCTCAAATAGCAATATCAAAAATTATAGCAAATAATTAAATGGAAATATCGATGTAAAGCGTAATTAGAATTGGACGATACACACATTAAATGTTGTTAAAGAACAAAGAAAAAAAAGGGAATAATTACAATGTTTAATATTTTTAATAATATTATTAAATGCATTATCCTCGCCTTTAAATATTAGGTATATAGTTTGGTATGTCATTTTCTAAAAATTTTAAAACATTCCTCTCTACTGAAAAAAATTGAGTGTGCTTATTATTAAAATTAAAAAAAAATTAGATGAACACGAGTTCACCTAATCACAAGGTCCATATTCGACATTTGATGATGCTTTATGAATTTCAAAAGTGTTTCGAAACTTTTGAAATAGTGTTTATTCTGGTGCCTTTGATGGCAGAAAATGTCAGCGTTGTTTAAAAAAAATAATAATAAAAACAATGAGATTAGTATTTTCGACGTCTGGAAGACCTCTAAAACCTAATAAGGAACTGTTGTTGGCTAAAACTAAAGCTGATTGCAAACAAATCATCCAGGAATTAGCTATAAAGCTTAAAATATCATAGCAATTCAACAGTGTGTAACCATTTTCCGTGTAACCATTTACACTGTACTTATTTCCAGATCATACAGAGATCCCTTTTCTCCAACAAATTGTTACTGGAGATGAAAAACGGATTCTATAAAATAACCCAAATAAGAAAAAGAATATCCAATACCAGGACTAACTTTACCCCACTCCAAAACCAGGTCTTCACACCAAAAAAGTGTTACAGTCAATATAGCGGGATTTTTCACGAATTATTCACTATAAGGTTCTAAATCCTAATGAAGCCATAATTGCTGAATATTATTATGTTCAGCTTAATAAACTAAGCATGGCTTAGTAATTAATTAATTGACATTAATCAATTTGATTAATCGGCAGCAAGACAATGCAAATCTCCATAGTGCCAAAATCACCCAAGAAAAAATAAAGATTTTAAGCTGAGCTGGCAATCAAAAGGTTTTAAGCTGAGCTTAAGCTGGCTGTCACCCACCATATTTTCTTGACTGAGTACCGTCAGATTACCATCTTTTCAGATCTATGAAATATTTATTTTCTTCATGGAAAAAAAATACTACTGCGACACCTATCAAAACTATACTCGAAGAATATTTTACTCAAAATCACCCCCGTTTTATAAAACGGGAATAAAACTTTTGTCAGAGAGATGGGCAGAGGTTAAAAGTATATTAGCTTTTGACTAAAATAAAATTTTGTACAATATCCAAAACCCGACATTACTTATGGGTACACCCAATAAATTACCTCATAAGATGTACTAAAGAAATTGTTACCATAATTTGTGAGGGAGGGCGTTGGGGCGCCGCACCTCCAGCATTTATCGCAGTAAACCGTTTTTCAGAGCAAAACACCATATTTTATTTCCTATCAGTGGCTTTCCTTTAACTCATTTTAATATATTCTTAAAAATTAAAATCTCCAAATGTAGAAGAACGTCTGTCGACCTATCACACCAAATAATGCGGATAAAAATACCATCCTCTCGCCACAATTTTTACATCGTTGGTCGGACATTTACCTCCAGCGACTGTACACCACGTCAACTTCTCTCGTCATTGGCATTACATGCTTTGTTGGTTGCGGGGTTACATGGTTTGTTGGAATTCCGGGGTTTAACTGCTTTCTAAAACATACAATTTGGATGCAGATTCCCTGCGACCGAGCGTATCGGTAATTAGTTTTAAACGCTGATTTAATGGGTACGGAGCGTTACTGGCAAATACTTGTATGATTTTTCGATTTTGAACTTAATTAAAACATATTTAAGAAATTCAATGGGGGAAGATAGACTAAATTCTTTAGGTATGTTAAATATTGAGAATGCTATGGTCGAACTAATTCCGGACTATAATATAAAAGTTATTGAAAACTGTATTTTGGACAAAAACAGGCAAATGGAATTTCACTTTAAAAACTAAGAAAAGGCGAAATGCTATTCACCGTTAAAAACGTTTACAATAACCCTTTTTGTCATAAAACTTTGATATTTTTTTAAACTTCACGAACTTCTCACAAACTTTTTCGAATTTTCTCTATTGATTTGTAGTTACAATAAATTGTTTGCATGGTTTACTCTTAAGGGAAACGGCAAGTACCTACTTATTCATTCGTTTATCTGCGTAAGAAAGTAGTAAGAATACAAAATTTTAATGTTTTCCTTGTTCACCTCGTGTATTGGGTTTCAATAGCATGAAAAGTAAAAAGGAGGAATGGGAAATTTTTAGCAGTGTTATTTTCTTCTACGTCCTCCCACTCTAGAAACCCACGATCCGACACTGCATATTACATTAATTAGTTATTTAATAATGTTAGTGAAATATTTAGTGATTTAAAAATTATCTTGCATCTGGAAACGAACTTTTGCTTCAATAATTTATTAACTTTATTTACTTTAAATTTTTTTCTTCTTCTACTGAAATAATATTAAATCTATTCAAAAATACTTTATATTCATTTCAATTTTGAGAGCAAATATTGTCTCAAATGAGCCAAAAATTATTTAATATATAATTGTGGCAGGCACTTTTCCATTCCATGCGTTTCCATTCCAATGCAGCGTAAGTCAAGAATGTCAGATATTTTATAAGTGAGATATTGTTTTATTTTTCGAAAATCGATTTAGATTTCAAAATAGTCGTCTTTTAGCGATTTTTCAGCATTTAGAAGATTACATTGTGTGAAAAATATAATTCTTTCAAACATCCTATACGCTTTCTTTTCTGATAGGCACAATAACTTACGAAACGTCCTCGTATATCAATATAATTTTATAACTACAATTTCCATCATTATAAATATTACACCTTTTAAATGTGTAGGAGCTTTATGAGTTCGACGATGACAGCTTTATTACATTTTCTCATCCTATAGATTGGGTAGAAGAAATATTGTGTTATTGTTAATTTCTGACGCAATATATTCGTTCATAAATCATATTAAATTGTTTGTTATATAAGTTTGGAATTAATGTTATTAATATTTCATTTTGTAAACAAATATGATGACTTACAAAACAGTATTGATGTAGTTGAATTTTTTGAGTAATAACTAATGAATATAAGTAGACGGCGGAACAGATGTGGAATGGTATCCTGTATGTTAAGTTTCCAATGTAATTCCAATTAAACACTTCTTCGGTATCAAATACATTTTACTCAAAATTTTGTGTAATATTACAATGTGAATGTTTATTATATTAGCTATAACTGTTAATTAATCCTTAAATATATACGGTTTTTAAGAAATTGGATAATGAGTGTTAACTGGGACAAAGATATCTTTTTTTATATGATAATACTTATGATATTTATTCTATCGAGACTAGGAGGTTGGCATCTACTGTCATTAGGTGAGGTTGATAATATTGGAAAGTTACGTGATTGCACTCTCTTGAACATTCTAAAAATACCTTTATATATTATAATTCTCAAAGATGTGACAATACCTCTACCTATCGTTCTTATGGTAAGCCTTCACATAATGATTATCCCTTTTCTCCTCCATTTTTGGACTGGTGTACTGTGTGTTTTGTATGGTGGTGAGGCTCAATCTACCAGATAGAGGGGCTGCTGAGTCGACTATCATGAATTGGTTAAACAAAAAATCTGAGTTACTGAACTTAGCTTCTAACGCGAAAGCAAAACATCATTTTCACCGATACTTCATCTACCGATTAACTGGTTGTAACCAAGAAACCTATTATGTCCTAATGTGCCAGTACAATTTCCCACCTGTCAAGAGTCCTCTATCAACTTCATCTCAGCCTTTCTCTCAGCCAATCAGTCCCATCCTCCCTCTTATTCTCTCAAACCTGTTGCCTGATCTCTTACATCTACTCTACATCTACCTCTCCCGATGCCCCTCTTGAATTCGCTCTAAATTTACCTCTCCTATCACCTCCCTCCCCATATCCACTCCTTCTTTCTCATTATTCCACTCATTTGCTCCACTCTTGCGCCTTATCTATTGCCTACCCCTCTATCCAATGTTACTACCAGCAAAACCGTTCCTCAAGCTCGCCTAAACCGAACCAACCATTTGCCTCTAGAAAATCCAAAAAAAAAAATCCAAAATATACATAACACTTTATTTTTTTTGACCTTCTTCATACCTTTCCTCATCCTCGCCATGTCTAGTTCTCAAGATACCCCCTGTGATGCTCGATCACTTCTTTTTCAGTCTCGTTCTAGAGTATTAATCATCAAACTGAATATAAATTAACTTCCACATCGCAAATATGAACTTTCAGCCCTTATCTCATAATACAAACTTTGCTACATTCTTCTTCAGAAAAATTATCTTGATATTTTCTCTACGAAATAAATCAAGGTGTTGATTTCCTTAAACAGATTTATGTCAGCAGTATATAAGTTAACTATGTTCATGTCTAGTCATCTGTGTGTCATAATAATATTGAGTTTTAGTCATTTTAAACTTTATTTCTAAATCTACGGTCTGAAAAATCCCAATCTTATTCAAAAATTCAAGATTTGCAACCAGTAATGACACGTTTTAGAAACAAGGATCAATTTCAGTCTGGTCCGAAAAGCCAATATATGTTCCCCTCTGTTGTCCTTTTGATCCTCCGAAAGGTTTTTTGGAACCATTTTCGCGCATATTTTCTTCATCTTCATTTTATTGGCTAAAATCTGATGGGGTTTGTATTTTCCCCAATTTCTCCCCGCTTATTCAGACCATCCACCCACGATCAGAACTCACAAGATTCCGGATTCTGTCGATATTTTCATCATTTCCTGCAGTCCAAGGTCTTCCGCGTTTTCAATCGAGTTTCCGCCTTGTGAGTATGCTTTAAATCATCTGAAAACCTGGTTCCTTGACAAAATACTATTTCCATAGGCCTGTTGAATTTTTAAAACTGTTGAAAATAACACTTAATAGTTCACCGTTGCTCGAAATTGTTGACAAATATTTTCCAAACGTGGTAGAAAAATTGTACTAATTGCTACGGACTACTAAGAAACTACAGATAGTTCAAACTCGTACTGCATATAAATCATTTATTGGTACGTCTTCCTTCGAAAGGGAAAACCAAATATATTTCCAGATCGAACCACACTAGTCGCATAGCTTATATCTTCTTAAGTATTTATTTACAAAATATTATATCTCCTTTTTATCTTTCGTGTTAGTTGTCCAGGATATGATATAACAACACACTTTTTACATTATTACACTTTGTTCTTATAGAAAGTTGTTTTGTTTTCAAGATTTTCGTTAAACTTTCGAATGCACTTTGAGTTTTAGCTTTTTTTCTCTTTTCATCGCTTTCTCTCTCTCATTTGCCTAAACAGCCTTCGAAATAACTGAAGTCCAGTGTACTTACTATTATTTTATTATCCATTGTATTACTAAACAAATATCCTTCACAAAATTGATATCATACCATGTGTTTAACTTCAGTTCTATTCATTTTTTGTTGTTTACTGTTAATACTAAAATAATCCCGACAATTTCAGGCATATTCACACATCCCAGCCTATTTCGATACTCTTTTTTGTAGCTTAAAATTTTTTATAATTTACTGCACTCGCATGGTAGTTTTTAGCAAGCTTTATTATATATCCGTCTCTCCTATGCCCACTATATCTATTGGGAGTATCATATTCCTTGTGTGTTGTCTATCTTTCATCCGTGTTAATAACTTTTTCTGATATCGATAAATAAAATATTAATTTATCTTTGTCTAACCTAACATTTGGTTCTTTATGGCCAAAAAATGTCGACACCTTCTTTCGTTTTAAAAGATTTCCTATTCAAACATAATAAGGTGTCTAGAGCAAAACATTCCAACTGAAGCCCAAAAATTTTTGCTGGGCCTGATTGAAATGCATGGTCGTGCGTTTTCTAATTTTGTTCCGGTTTTTTCCTTCCAACAGTAAAGGTGGGTGTTGAAAAAAAAGTTACGTGGAAAAAGCTCAAAGTGTAGTCCCACCAAATGCAAATAATAATTTTCTTCAGGACAACCCTCAAGATGTTTCTCGTTGCACGTTATTGTGCACAATCAGCTTTTCATTACCAGTTACCATCCGCTTTAGAAATAGCCCTACAGATTTATTTTCAACAGATTTCGCTCAGTATTTTTGTGTGTAACCCAGACATTGTACTGTGATGACTACGTACTATGATGCGTGGATGTTCAGTTATTAGGGCCTTTATTTCCTCTGCACCAATGCTTGAAGAACGGCCATAGTGAAGCCAGTCTTCCAGGTCAAAATCTTCGCCCCTGAGGGAAATAAACCACTTTTGCACCAATGTCTCCTCAACAGAACCCTCTCCGTAACCGACACAAATTTTATATTTGTACGGACTGCACTCTTGTTTTTGAAATAAAATGAAAATCATAATATAACATAATGAAATGAAAATCATAATGCAAGTTATCGACCAACATTTTCAATTAAAATCAATGACTAACCAAAGGGAAAGCAAAGCGAATCTGAACGTGTAAATACCGCATGAATTAATAATATGTAAGTAAACATTACTAATTCAGCACGGATTTTTATTTAAAAGCGTTAAAAGAGCAACTAAGGAAAAGTGTCCACGAAATTTCCAGACAATCCACTAAAATTCATGTTCGATATAATCTTGAATATAATAACTTTTCTCTGGGCGGGGCCTACAATAAAACAAAACTCCCTCGTATATAATTTTATTAAAATTGCTGATAAATTTGCAACTCATGGTGTAGTTATTTAATCGATATAAGAAAGGCTGATAGACATGACAGCATCTCCATTACATGTTCTAATAATTCTGATTTAAGCAAATAATGATTTCTTCTTCCAATAGCCCTTTTAAGAAGATTGACAGCATACTTTAATTATTATGAGTACATGTTGACTTCTACGAGAATTGTTCTGTACATTCAAGGATAGAAGAATATTATACGGTGGTTCGGAAAGTACTTTTACTATTAAGAAGAAGTAAGAATAGTTTTACTATTAAATAAAAATTGATTTTAGGTAAAAGATTGTTCTTATTCACTGTCATTCAAATTTGTTTATTACGATATTTCTACAATATTTGCTGCGATATTTTTTCAATACCGGATAAATGTCCTAGTCTTTATATATATACATATATATATATATATATATATATATATATATATATATATATATATATATATATATATATATATATATATATATATATATATATATATATATATATATATATATATATATATATATATATATATATATATATATATATATATATATATATACATATATATATATATATACTATTAGTATTATAGACTATTAGTCCGGGAGTACATCCGATCGTTTGTGTCCCGTTTGTTGGGAACGTGCAGACGTTTCGCCAAAGTCACACTTGGCATTCTCAATGCTTGTCTGAAGACTGCACGTTCCCAACAAACGGGACACAAACGATCGGTTGTACTCCCGGACTAATAGTCTAGCGTAATCTTCCATCCGCGAAACACTACAAACTAACATATATATATATATATATATATATATATATATATATATATATATATATATATATATATATATATATATACACATATATATATACACATATATATATATATATATATATATATAACACTGAGAATGAACACTCGAAAATAAGTCAGAATGCTTTGCGTAATTCAACCGGGTCTATACGCATCTAATAATAATAATAATAATATATATATAAGAAGGTAAAGAAGTTTAAGTAGAACAATGAAGCTTTGAGCTATGCCATCTGGATCCTATGTTTCTGGGAAGATCACTCGTGGCGGACAGATCAAGGCAGAGGCCTCAAACTAACATGATCCAAAATCTGCCAACCCGCATTGGAACAGCGTGGTAGATCATGGCCCATACCTTCAACATGGTATTTTAATATGGCAGTACAAGTTCTTGCCTCATTCCCCGGAGGCCAAGGAGGCATCTACCACCTGCCCCAAGGCAGAGGGTGATAAGAATTACCGGATTAGATCAGGTTACTATTGGACTTTTGATATTGCTACGCTTAATATATAGACAATGAAAATGGATGCTCGGCTGCAAGAACTGTTGATCGAACTTAATAACATATATTGGGATATTATTGAGCTATGTAAAAGCGAAGAAAGGACAAAGAGCTAATCCAACTGGATTCAACTGGTCACGTACTCTACTCTCGGGTTACAGCGAACTGGATTCTTCATCAATCGAAAGCTGGACAGTATAGTAAAATTTTAAAGTATATCTGACCCAATGTGCCATTCAACTGAATAAAAAGTTTAACCTTCAAATCGTCCAAGCTTATGCACCAACTATAAGCTATAGGAATTAGGAAATTGAGAAATTTTATGATGATGTGGCCCAGCTTCTATACAAGGCAAAGTGTAGGTACAAAATCGTGATAGGTGATTTTAATGCCAGAATTAAAACAGCAAGAACAGGTGAAAATGCAACTGGCCAACATAGAATTGGTAAGAGGGACAATTGATGTGATAGATTGGCTGATTTTGCTGAAGAATAAGAACTTTATGTTATGAATTCGTTCTATAAGAAAAATATCAGCAGAAAATGGACACGGAAAAGTCCATCTGGACTCACAAGTCAAATTAATTACATCATGACCAACGATAAAACAATATTTTGCAATTGAATTTTAATGTTGGAAGTGATCATCGAATGATACGAACAAAAGTTAGAATTAACTGTCGAAGAGAGTACGGAAGAATGCTAAGGTCAAAGAAGGGTAAAGTGAGTTCTGAGAAATTGCTGGAGAACGGCACCAATTTTGAGATTGCTTTGTCGGACTACTTTGCGGTGTTACAGGACCCAGAGGAGATGGAAATAACAGGACAATCTGAAGAAATCACCAACAATGTGCTTGAAATGGCTGCTTCAATACTACCAGAAGAAAAATGTTTCAAACAGACAAAAATGTCCAGTGATACCATTGATTTTATGAAAAAAATGACGGACAATGAGGAAGTCGTCTGGCAGGGTCGAGTACGCTGAGCTCTGCAAAACTATAAGAAAACATAATATTGAGGGGACGTGCCGATTTAACATACAGCTAGTGCAAACAACTCTGGAAGAAAATTGAGGAAATGTTTTTGAATTGTTGCAATTTAAAAAAAAAATTCAAGTCAACTTGAATTTAGGCAAAAAGGTTCTAATACTCCGATGCCTCAAAAAATGACAATTTATCGTTTATTCAACTAATTTCAAGAACTCGAAACAGTTGCATATAGGCTTCACATGCGAGGTCCAAGAACAGAAAGAAATTCTGAGGTTCAGAAATGTCGATTTCCGTTATGGTGCACAATTTAGAATTTATCCACGCATTTTAAGTCGAATTCTGACTTGAAATTGTTCAAGACCTGTTGCCTTCATATATATAAGTGATTAGAATACTGTATTGTCATCAGATCTCCTGATTTAGAAGTTTCTGAATTATTTTTTATGATCATTTGTGAAGAAAAAGGTGTACATGAATACGCCCCAAACCATGCAGAAACTGAAAGACAACATCTTTGCTGAAATCGCTGCATTAAGGCCAGATATGTGAACAAATGTTGAAAATGTGTTAAAAAGGACACTAAATTGTGTTGCTGCTAATAGTGCATATCTCATTGACAAAATTTGCAAAAAGTAATTAATACAAAATTTAATGACGAAATAAACATATTATAAAACAATCTATCTTGTCTCTTTTAAAAGTTATATATAATTAAAATGGCAGCGTGATATATGGAAATTTTTAAGGCAATTTATTTTTTTTCATGTTATGACAATTTCACTTGTAATGCTTTCCATAAAAACCATTTTCAATTGCAATTTGATACTGTTATCTATAGTTCAATTAACCTGCTAAGCTATGTGCAATTAACGATTTAAATGAAATACTGCAGGTGCAATTGTAGGAATATATGGTGAATACGTAGATCTCAACTTAACTATAAAGATTTCTAGTAACATTATTACGACAGCCGACAATCCCGTTAGGATTTATCGTCCTATCATTTAATTTGAATAGTTGTTAATTTTATACAATGAAGCTGTTTGATTCTTGCTAAAAATCGAAAATCTCTTTATAATCCAACCAAATTGATGTTGTTTGAGCTGAGGCATGAGAGTCGCTCCACGAACTTTTTAGTTCAGTGTAATAGTAAACAATCAATCGTATATCCCATTACTAATAGTCTATACAATGTATCATTTTTGTGGTGTTTTAAATAGAAATCATACATTTTCACAAATTGTATTAAATTAATTTCCTTATAGTAAACTTGAAGAGATTTACCACTAAACATCAAATAACATTTTTTGAACTTCTCGACCCACATTTCGCTAACCATGTTAACATCATCAGGAGATGATTTAATCTCCTGAGAGAGAGAGAGAGAGAGAGAGAGAGATCTCCTCAATGAGATTAAATCATCTCCTGATAATGTTAACATGGTTAGCGAAACGTGGGTCGAGAGTATCAAAAAAGTGATTTTGTGTTTAGTGATAAATCTCTTCAAGTTTAGTGTTTCACAGCAAAGGTTCCAATAGAAGAATTAAATTTCCTTATACTCAAGTGAAACTCAAATATCGCATTTTTTAATTTAATTGAATTTCTTTAAATAGTCATCATATTTGTGCAAATTGAATTTCGAGTAAAATTGACTAGGTATGTAAATATTTTACCCTTTGTGTCATGAGCTTGGTACTTAAGTGCTCAACTCATAGGATCAACAGGGATCATGGAAGGGATGTGCGTTATTTCACATCTTCCATATGGTGGTGAAAAACTGATTAAGTCAACTTGATGATATATGAGTAATCATTCTCCTCTTGATATTTATTGGGTGTTCTTATTATTTATAAATCTAATCAATTTATCGGATTATTCATTAATTAAATTATCCGTTTCTATTTCTATTGTGAACTGGATTTTTGTATTTACACTATTCAAGTATTCAAGAAATTGACTCAATAGTCTTTCGGTATCCGTCCATTTGCAAATAATATCATACCTGGCCCAAAAATGTATGTGTCTTGTATAATTACTGTCATTAAATAAATTGTTTTCAAAATTAGCCATGTAAAGTTCTGCCAGAAGAGGGTTTAGGCGGCTTCCTACTGCTAATCCGTTCGTTTGTTGGTAAAATTTTGAATTAAACAGAAAATAATTTTGTTCGGTTGATAGCCTCTATGAGTGCATTATTGTGTGCATTTCAAGATTACTTTGATGAGGTTATTTTAAAGATCTCGTACCGGAATGAAGGAAAAAAGGCTCTTTATATCGATCGAAACTAACTTTGCATTGGGGGGTATCTGCATATTTTTAATTTTATTGTTAGTTCTATTGTATTCTTTATTATTTTGGGCGACTTGAAATATATAAATAATGGTAAATCACTGTTCAGTTTGAAAAGTTTATATGCAGGAGCATTTACATAATAAACAATTGGTCTCATTGGAATGCCATCTTTATACAGTTTAGGTATTCCGTTTAAGACTGAAGATTTTGGGTTCATAGTATGTACTTTAAATTGTGATATATTTAACTTTTATTGTACGTTAAACGTAAGATTTTATTGTATGTTTTTGTAATTGTCTTTACACTGGTTTGATATTTTTAATTGGATCGGTCTTGAGTTCTCTATAGTTTTCTGTGTTAATGAGTGTATTTAGTTTTAGTAGGTATTCATCTTTTGTTAGAATAGTAACAGTATTAGCTTTGTCAGCTTTGCAAACAATTATATTGTTCTGGTTAATTTTGTTATTATATATATATATATATATATATATATATATATATATATATATATATATATATATATATATATATATATATATATATATATATTAATCTATATATTAATCTAGAGATAATATATATATTAATCACTCTGAGTTTGTTGGAATAGTTGTTTATTATTTTATTGTTTGCTATTATATTTGCGAAACATTACTATTATATTGTGAAACAAATACAAAGTGTTCTAATTATTACCATTGTTACCATGTTTACCAAGAGTTATCTGTGAATTCAATCGAAACTTTTGTCTTTTTATACAAAAATGTTTCATAAACAAAATCTTTCTTTCAAAACACCTCAACAAGATACATGTCATACCTGCGATTTACTGAGCGCTGGATTAAAGGCTGCTTCAGATAATAATCGGGAAGAGTTGATTGCTGAACGTGAACAATACCAAATAATGACCGATTTAGCTTATAAAACAATGAGAAAAGACAAAGAAATTGCTAAAAATGATAAGTCAATAGGCGTATTTGCATTTGACTTGGAGCAATGCCTTCCAACGCCCTATTCAAAAACTTCTGTTTTATTTCATAAATGCCACTTGTGGAGTTTTAATCTGACAATCTACGATTTAACGATGGATAAAGCTTTATGTTACATGTAGAATAAAACTATTTCCGGCAAAGGAGCTAATATAGCTTCTTGGTTATTCCATCATCTAAAAATCTTCCCCGACGATGTTAAAAAGGTTATCTTCTATTCTGATACGTGCGGTGTGGCAGTAGCGTTAAAGAAATTAACCACAAATTTCTTATAATTGGTCAGTCACATATGGAATGTGACGTAGACCACTTTTTTGAGCGTACCAAAAAAGGGCTAACATAAAAATTAACAACATAAAATACTGGATCCACTTGGAGTGTGACATAGACCACTTTTTTGAGCGCAACAAAAAACTACCAACATGGAAATTAACCACCTAAACGTGTGGATCCAACTCGTTTGTGACTGCAAAAGGTCAAAACAATTTCAGTTTCAAGTTGTTGGTTTTTTTTTCTATTCTCTCCAAAATTGATGGACCATTCAAAATAATCATAAAGAACGATAGCGGAGAAAAATGTTTATTGAAGTCAATTTAGTGCCTTCAGTACCACGGCAATTGAAATGAAATTTCTTTTGCACACACATTAGTCGAAAATGAAAATTATGTCAGTTATGGAAAAAGAGGACGGCTAATGCAATATGAGCTTAAAACATTAACATAGATCTACTGCCATTACTGATCAGTAGTGAAAAAAGATTACTACTATTTCTTTTGTTGCCTCGTGACTTGGCCGTTTATTTTTACAGGGTTTTTCTTTTCTCTCTTAAGATTTTATACAATCCATAAACAAAAATTGTGAAAGATCATAATAAGTCATCGGTGAACAATTAACTAAGTCAAGAACAGGTAAGGTGAGTAAGTTTTGTAAAAATATTTATGCACCATGCAATTTATTAATAAAATTGTATGTAAATTATTATATACAAAAGTATTGAACATAATAGGAGGTCATAAATTTATTTTTAATGCAAAACCTTGATTTTACAAAGCAGTTTAAATTTAAAAATCGTTCTCTTTAAAAGTCAGTAAATCCGACTTACTTATTCAGAACGATTGCAGATATACTCCTAGCAATGACGCATATAGGCCTTAATTTATCACTGTCAATCTTGGTGGATTTAACCTAAAACGAAATTAAGTTATTCATAATAAAGTACACTTAAAAGGAAATATAAAGGTGACCACATAAATGGTATCAAAAAAATAATTATATTAGAGCAATGAAGAACAAAAAAGAAGAGAAAGATACACGATTAGAGAGCTGGTAAAAGTTGGAAGGCTATCGAGGAAAAAATAATCTTTTGCGACGAAGTGACGAAGCAACTTAATGGGTTTGTGAACAAATATAACTGAAAGAGTGATAGGACCTTATGGGCGACGATGGAAATCGTATTCACAGTTAGTGGTAAAAGCAACAGAAATATGCTGGCTAGCAGAATATCTATGGTCTCAACTGATAAATGTGACTGAAAACAGTGTTTTTTATCAACAAAACGGTGCTACTTGTGTCACATCTTGGCAGACAATCGATTTATTGTACATTAAGTTTCCTGGATGCGTTATTTCGTGAAATGGTAATGAAAACTTACCAACAAGATCATGGGATCTCACGTCCTTGGATTAATTTTTGGGCGGTTATTTTAAATTTCCCTTGTTGTATATACCAGGTGATGTAGTGAAAGAGTCATCGAAAATTCGGTCTTCAAAGTGTTAGACGAAGACGAGGGGGACAGTAAACGACATTATTTTGAAAAACATAGTCATTATTTCTTCTTCAATATAAAATAAAAATTACCGGATTATCACTTGAGTCGTTTAGTTTCAAACCCAGATACATCAACTTTTTGCATAATTGAGATTGAGTGGAAAAAATTCAGACCTAAAGACAAGACAAGATTCATTTTTATTGAAGTATACAGATGCTAGAAGCCTGATAGAAACAAGGATTATTAATAATAAAAAAGGACCGAAATCAATGACTGAAATATTTTATTTTCACAAAAATAAAGAAGAACAAAATTCGTGTTTGCCAAAAGGTATTTTTGAACACTCTGCGCGATCAAAAAATAGAATTACACCTGTTGTTTCCGGCCACGCCCGAACTGGTGAAAGGCCCACTGAGCGCCGAGGTAGTGATCGGAAACTGAAAATGTATGAAAATAAAAGAAAATCCATTATAAATTTTGTTAAAACATTTAAAATAATAGTTATTATTGTAGAAGTAAAACTCGCAACCGCTTATATTTTAATTCTGATCTTAACTTTAACAAAATGTGAAAAATGTATGGTGTATAGGTTGTCAATCAATCCCTAAAAGTCCCTACAGTGTTTAATATAGGTTTTGGAAGCCGAACAGATGAATGTTCAACTTACATTTCCCTCGATGAATGAATAAACACTGAGAAAGAACCAAAAAGTAAAGAAATTTTGATGACTGAAAAGAGTTGCCGTAAATTAAAGTCGCAAGCATTTTGTTCCTTTTTAAAGGAAAAAGGAGATGATATAATATCATTTGATTGCCAAAACAATCAAGTTCTACCTCGGGTCTTAGATCAAATTGCTTATAACTCTAGACAGCTATACAAATATACCCTCCCATAGTCGTGAGTAACTCAAAATGTAAACAAGAGAAAATATATTTACCAATGAATGGAATGATACAGAACATAATAAAGGACCCAACAATATTTGCTCTGCAGTATATCACTGTCTATCCAATATTAATATTCCGGAAACTATTAATGAGTTACCGGAGTGATTCGCATGGCTTCAGATGGATGCTAAGTGTATGTTTTTTGAAAAATGCCCTTCAGAACGTCATGCGTATAGATACATTTTTCCTGTTGTTGGGCATTCGTTTTTTCCACTCGACAGAATTTTCGCACAATTTGAAAAAAAAAAATTAAAAGGTCTGTTGTATTCGCAACTGTGTTTATAAAATGTTTATATTCCAGCGTAACACCAAAAACGGTAACATCCTTGTTAGAGGCAAGGTGCAATATAAAACTGACATAGGAAGTTGTCACATAAGACTCGGAGATCTATACCTGTTGGCGTAAAATTTTCCCCCTAAAATTACGAGATGTTTCAGCACTATTGGCAAAATATTTTGGGCGAGAACTGGAGAAGTTTGGAATCTCTATCATACCATGTTAATTGTTGTGCGTAATCTCAGATAACGCAGAAGAAAGAAATCAAGAGGAGAACATAGAGGGTAAAAACGAAATCTTGAACCAAGATATTACAAAAGAAAATGTAAATCAAGAAGAGAACCTCTCTGAAGAACATTGTGAATAGTCTCATGAAGTTACCGATTTAGTAAAAAGTGATTTGGTATTTAGTGGTAAATCTCTTCGTGATTAGTGTTTCATACCGAAGGTTCCATTAGAGGAACCGATTTGGTTGTTTAAAATAGTAATTAAGGTTACTTTGTTTAAAAATACATATTTCCTACCATCTGCACATTTTCTTTATTTTCAAAAACATATAAATCCTATAAATAAGTTTTAAAACCAGATAGATCTAAAAATAAATAATACAATAGACCTTTTTATATAATTATTTAAAGGGTGTAATTCCAGGAAAAGATAGCTGTCTCAAATATCTAAATAACGTCACAATTTGAGAATTCTATTCCTTCATCCACGGCCTCCATAAGTTTTTTGCATTCCTGTAAAATTTGGTTTTTCTAGTGTATATGGGTTTGAAACTAAGTCACTCACTTGTAGTTATCACTGTGCATTATTTTAAAGTTCTGATACTCTTATTGCACCCTTATTTCCGTCGAAAATGTGACTCCAGAAAAGTAGAGACAAATTTGAAGCCACAGTATATAATAGAACAGTGCACAGATTTAAAAATAAAATGTTGGATCTATGGCATTGCACTCAATATACTAAAATGTTTACGTCTAAATGAACAAAACATTGTACTTGTTAATATACCCATAAATGTAACAAAATTTGTGTCACTGTTAGTTAAATATACCTCAGCCTTTCTGGCTTCTTATTTCTTTCTGAATGATAACATTTAACTTAACAAATCATATGAATGTTATATATGACTTGAAAGGTTTAGTAAAACAACCTTGGGTATAATAAACAAAAGCTATATATTCTGAAATAACTACCTAATAGCACCTTAATATCTCCATTAGAGTTATTGATAATATTTTCATATAGCAAAGATATATTGACATCATTTATGTACACGTATACATATATTATTCTCTGGGGTATTTCCAAGGTAAGGAACAAGTCACAATTATAAATTTATATGGTATGATAAAATGAAAATTAAAAATGATATTAATTTTATACTATATTAATATTAAACATTATTCTGAGATTTTATTTCCTGGTAAATTAATGAAATAAGTGACAGATGTTCTAGTTAAGCGATTACACGGAGAAATCAGAATAATAGTCGTTTAATTCATTTCATTTACTAGGATTACTTAGCTAATGTATATTCAGTTTAATCTGTGCTTCAAACCACGGTCATTAACTATAGATTAACTCCAATCATCAGCCCCCACTGGCTAGAAATTCCTGGTTTGTAATTATTTTTGGTTTCTCCAACTGACCAACTAGCGAAAGACCAACGTAAAATACTTCTCAAGATCTATCCAGCTTTATAATTGTCCTGTTCTTTAGAGAAGGCACCGAAACATACAAACAATAAACAAACATATTCCAAGTGGCGGTTGATAATTCCTGTTTTTTTCTTAAAAAATGTTTGATATGGGAGAAAGGTAAAAAATGGTTTTTCAAAGTATGCGCCATCGCTAGCTGTACATTTTCCTCATCTCTCTGATAATTTGTGGATGTCCTCCCAATTATTCTATTGAAAACTTCAGAGTGAAACACTAAACTCGAAGAGATTTACCACCAAACACAAAATTACTCTTTTTAAACTTCTCGACACGTTTCGCTAACCATGTTAGCATCATCAGAAGATGATTAAATCTATCTATATTGTGGTGATGTTTCATTACATGATGGGCAACACAAGATTTTTCATTTCTCCCATATCTAATGTGGGCCATGTGTTCTTTATATCTCGTTAATATGGATCTTTTTGTCTGCTCAATATACCTTCGATCACAATCTTGACAGCTAATTTCGTAAATCCCCGACTTTACAATTTCAATCCCCGGTTTGTACACAACCTTAATGTCTACTTTTTTCAACATTTTGTCTAGCCCTCGTGTTAATTGGGCATCAACGGTATTACCATGAATTTATTTTTGTTCTCATCCTTTTAAAAAGTCGAATATTCTTTTTATAATTTTCTTATAACATGTTTTCTAAATCCAAAAGTGCCAAAATTATATGCTCTACAAAAAATTGAATCTCCAACATACAACATCAAATTACATTCTTCAAGTTACTTCAACAACATACAAATTTTACTTAAAACATGGAAAAACTGCTACTGAAACTTATAATTTATTGAAAGAAGTGTATAGCGATGAATGTTTATCGCGTGTGCGTGGTTTTTGAGTAGTTAATGCGTTTTCAAGATGGTCGAGAAGATATTGAAGATGATCTACGCCTGGGTCGCCTTTCCACGTCAAAAAGGATGACAATATCGAAAAAATCGGTAATCCGGTTTGATCTGATCGTCGGTTAAGTATCCGTACGATTACTAAAACTGTAGGAATTGACAAAGAAAGCGTACGACAAATTTTACATAACAATTTTAACAAGAAAAAGTGTGTGCCAAAATGGTGCCTAACATTCTCATGTCAACATGACTGAAACTTATTGGAAAGGATAATAACATGTGACGAATCGTGGTTTTTTAAAATTCACCAGGATTAAAAAAAGCTCGAACGAGAAAATCAAAATTCAAAGCAATGATAATTGATGAACTCCGTGAAAGAATAAGGAAAAAATGTTCCGAATTGTGGAAGGACAAGACATGGGTTCTTCACCAAGACAATGCACCGGCTCATTCCGCATTGCCTGTCAAGAGATTTCTAGCCAAGTACAGCATCCCAGTGTTAGACCATTCGCCTTATTCGCCGGGTCTTGCGCCGTGTGGCTTCTATCTGTTTTTAAGGAAGGTGAAATCTGCATTAAAAGGAACAAGATTTGAGTCAGTTGAAGCTGTGAAAGAGAAAGCGGCACTCGTATTGAAGGAGCTGACAGAAGAAGACTTCTAGCACTGTTTCAAACAATGTTTCGAAAAAATCCCTACAACGCTCCATGCAAAGATTCGCATGGAGCGTTGTTGGGATAGAGGAGGGTTGTATATTAAAGGTGATAATAAGTAAATATGTATGAAATCAAATTAAAATGTTTTACAGCGCCAGTCTCGTTATTTAATAACCTCACCTCTTATTATGATATCAAGCTGCAGACTCATCTTTCTTGGCAAAAGCAACAATCCATGTTCCCTGATCCATTGTTTTCAAACATACAACATTTTATGATGACTGTTATCGTTGTTGCATGTTATGATAAATACATTATTGAACATATTGTCCACCTGTATTGAATATAGAGTCCTTCAAATTTTGCAATTCCTTAGTACTTATAGCAGACCATTTTTAAAATAATAATAGTTAATAATATACATCTACATTTTCAAGATGTGTCAACAGGTTAATAACTTATTCGAAAAAAATTAACAACATAAATAGTCATTTTTAGGTATATAATTACTGAAAGCTATTAATTCTATGATGCACGACCTATTTAAAATGATCTAGACTACACGACGATGGTTTATTAGGACCAAATTTAACGAAGTGCTTATTTGTTTTAATTATTAAATATGGCATTTTTTTTACTTATTTGTAACATTTGTTTTATTATATAGAAATATTTTATATTGCATTATTTTATTGTAATATGGAAATTGATTTTAAACATTTTATTTTAACAGATTGAATTAGTTAGAAGAAACCGCAAAATGTAAAACATACGCAATAAATTCTCAAATAAGTGACCTGAAATTAACAAAAAATGCAAATAGTTATCGTTAAAAAATTTCCTTGCAGAAATTGCAGCAACCTAAACTTTAACCTTAATTATTCGCTTGTTGGTGCACACATTCTCTACAGCAGGCTAAAATGTGCTCCATACAGAGCCAGCATTTATAAAATTTGTAAAAATAGCGTGTGTTGCATTTTTTACAATATTGCAATGACTCTCTTATTTGGAAGAGGATCAGGTTTATCTTGCTTTCTGGTTTCAGAATATTTCGCAGCGGTATCGCTGAGAAATATAATCGACAAAAGCTCGGATTACATCGTATTATAGAGTCAATAATCTGAAAGTTATCTAAAAGAGCAATTTTTTGCAAAATTTATCTTGAAATTTATAATGTATTTTGCCTGGATCGACAGACCACCATCGTGCATCCGAATATTAAACTAGTTGGCTAGAAGTCACTATGAAAATTTTCAAAGCCTGAAAAGAGATTTAATCTCCATTATAACAATGTCGCTTCCCAAACTGCGATGGCTATCTGTGATCATACCCACCTCGTAATATGTGATTATTCTTTAATCTCATAAAGACTTACAAACAGAGAATGATAAATACTAGCGTAATACAGCCCGTCTATCAAAAATATTCAATAATTGCATTAATCATGAAAGGGATTTCTTAAAGCATTTAGGTTTTAATTTTAAACACAAATAGTTTTGTGCATCTAGTGAATTTTTGTTTATTCTTAGATAATAAGTTACATATAATTACTTAAATTCAACAATACCTATGGTATACTTATTAAATATATTATATAGTATAATTATAAATTATAATAAAAACTTTGTAGTAACACTATAAAAACATCACTATTATTCAAGTCCTACCACATAAACTGCCGATATCAGTTAGAAAAAAACATTCATAATAAATCAGATAAAAAAGATACTACCAATAATTTAAGTTCGTTTCTTTTACTTGTTACTGAAAATAAATACAATAACTTTCAACGTATTTTGTTCTGTCCAGCGAATAAAATAAGTTGTTAGGCAATAATTTATCGTCAGATGTGGATAGTAGATGGAACAAAAGTTATGTCTTACATCGGCAATAATTTGGAATCATAATTATCATATTACAATGAACGCTTGACTTTTAGAGCTGCCGCTTTTGTATCTGCAAATCACGATGTTGTAAATTAATTTACAGTAAAAAAATGCATAATAGGGAAACATCTCAATTATGTTCGATTTGATTATTTTAATTCAACGTGGTATGAAAAATAAAGGTATAAAGAAAATAGATTAAAAAAAAACAAAAATGTCTTGTGATATATAATTTTTTAATTTTATACTAATAATTAAATCAGCGGATATGAAATCATCTATTATTTAGTTCTTCATAATATGTTAATGGCTCTTTCGTATCTGATTATTTCTTCTCCATTAAATATATTTTCACTGTTTCCAAAAGAAATAATTTCGATCCCTCGCTTATACATGATATTTAATCGAAATACCCAGCAGAGGATTTCCGAAAAAAGTGCAAGACCTTTAGTTAATTTGCATATATTTCAAAACTTATCTAAGAAAATGGCGAATTTGAACGTATTTAAGAAAATAGCGCCAATTTGTTGGGATCAACGAATCTGAATCGACAAACATTGACTTAAACAGATTAACATGTAGAAACTTGTTTTCCAACTACAGTCCATCTATAGAGTTGTGTATGCAACAACGTGCCGAAATAAACAACGCCAATTACCTCGATATGTATCTAAGGACGTAGCTAACTTGGAATAAATATATCATTACAAAAAAATCAACTTGGCCATAAGTTTAGATAATTAAATTGGCTTTTAGGTACGAATTTCTAATTGTCCCTAGAAAATTACTAAATATTATATGAAGCAATATTAACACTTATTAGGACATATGGCACCCAACTATGGAGCACAATAGTCTAATCTAATATATCAGCTATAATGTATATGTATATATATTATACATATATAATATATATGTATAATATATATATATATATATATATATATATATATATATATATATATATATATATATATATATATATATATCATCATCATCAGCCCGTATCGATCCACTGCAGGATGAAGGCCTCTTCAGCATGCTTCCAACCTTCACGGTCCTGGGCTTTCCTCTGCCACTCGGGTCCAATATACTAAACGATGTCATCAATCCATCGTGCTTTCGGTCTTCTTCGCGGACGTTTGCGATCAAGCGGTATCCACTCCAGGATTGCCTTGGTCCATCTGTCGTCCCATCGCCTCGCTATATGGCCTGCCCATCTCCATTTCAACTGTTTTACTCTTCCAATGATGTCACAGACTTTTGTTTGTTCCCTGATCCATGCGCAGGACTTTCTGTCTCGTCTTGTAATGCCAAGCATACATCTTTCCATTCCCCTCTGTGCCACCCGAAGTTTTTGAATTGATTGCGATGTGAGTGTCCAGGTTTCACTGCCGTATGTCATAACGGGTAGAACGCACTGATCGAATACTTTTCTTTTCAGGCAAAGTGGGAGTCTGCTCTTAAACACTATGTTGAGCCTACCAAATGCCTGTCAGCCACATTTAACACGCCGTTCCACCTCCCGGGCGGTATTCCCCTCCATGGAAATCCTCTGCCCAAGATATACAAAGCTGTCCACAATCTCTAAATCCCTTCCTAAAACTGAAATTCTTCTGTCCTGAGCGAAGTTATTGAACATAACCTGACTCTTTTTCAGGTTTATTTTCAAGCCAAATGGTTCGCCAGCCCTTTGCAGTCCTTGTATGCGTCTTTGCAGCTCCTCTGGGTCTTGTGAAATGAGAATAATATCATCTGCAAATCTAAGATGGTTTAAGTTTGCACCATTGATCTTTACCCCATCCTGTTCCCAATCCAGTTTACGGAATACTTCTTCAAGGCCAGCCGAGAAAAGAATAGGCGATATTGCGTCACCCTGCCGTACACCTCGTTCTATATTAATTCCCACTTCAAGATCATCAAGGTGAATTGTGGCTGTAGCTCCATCATATATCGATTCTAATAGGTTTACATAGGCTCTCTCTACACCTTGGCTAAGCAGTGCATCCATTATCGCATGCTTTGAGATGGAATCAAATGCT
Organism: Cosmopolites sordidus; assembly: GCA_031761425.1. Taxonomy (NCBI): domain Eukaryota; kingdom Metazoa; phylum Arthropoda; class Insecta; order Coleoptera; family Curculionidae; genus Cosmopolites; species Cosmopolites sordidus. Next base: position 79,669 of record JARFXV010000782.1, on the reverse strand, counting down.
TTTTCGTAGTCGATAAAAGCCAAGCACAGTGGCATGGTGTATTCGTTGTGCCTTTCTATGACCTGCTGTACAACCTGGATGTGATCCATTGTACTGAATCCACTTCTGAATCCTGCTTGTTCTCTTGGTTGTGCGTCATTCAGTTTTTTTAATATTCTTTTAGAAATTATCTTAGTGTAAACTTTGTACATCACTGATAGGAGGCTTATTGGACGGTAGTTCTTTAAATCTTCCTGTGCTCCTTTTTTATGTAAAAGGATCACTTCTGCATTTTTCCATAAGTCAGGTACTTTTTGTTCTTTGAGGCATTTTGAGTATAATTTTGCCAGTGTTTTATGTAACGTCCGACCACCAGCTTTTAGCATTTCGACAGTTACACTATCCTTTCCTGGAGCCTTGCCGTTCTTCATATATATATATATATATATATATATATATATATATATATATATATATATATATATATATATATATATATATATATATATACAATACTAGCAATATATCTGCTTTTCCAAAATTAAATGTTACCTATCATAATCGACACACCAATTAACTTGCCAAACTCAGTGACAGCCCGATATATTTGAATGCCCTCCATATAGGAAATAATAAAGATCGTCATGTTACCTACCATGAGGTTGAGGGAATTAGTATAACAAATATACAAGAGATTTTCCATGAATATTCAGTCGTGAAAAAAAATTGCGCGTTGGATTCCGCATAACTTGACAATCGGCTCGTGTCGAATGGTGTAAAAAAATGCTCAAAAAATTTAATCGTGGTGTGTCAAAAGCCGTCTATAACATCTACCAGGTGACGAATCTTGAATTTATGCGTATGAGCCTGAAAGTAAACAGCCGTGGACTGTATGGGTCTTTCAAAATGAGCCACAAAAGTTGTTCGCGTAAGAAGCATTATTTCGAAGCAAAAGGTCGTTTGTTTTTTTAGGAGAAATGGGCATGTGGCTACAGTGCCTCCAGAAAATCGTAGGTGAATTCTGAATGCTACATAACCATTTGTTTGACAGAAAGCTTTGGAAAAAGCAAGAAAAACAACCAGCGACGCAGGATCATTCTTCACCATGACAACAAGAGCTCTCACACATCGGAGCCAACAACTCAATATTTGACCGGTCAAAACATCGAATTGATGAGTCATTAGGCAAACAGTCCAGATTTGGTGCTATGAAAATTGGTTCAAACGTATGTAAAAGTGTATAAAAATGTGTAAAAGTAATAAAACCATTTTCAATGATTACTATTTGTTTTTATTTATTATTCCGCATACATAAAAGCAACCTTCATAGGATATATGAGTAAAGTATACATGTGATTTTGACTGACTTTGACTTTGAGTGAAATTGCTAAGATCATGGAACTTAACCGGTGAATTCATATTTTGAATGTTTGTGCTTGAGACAGCTATGTGCAAGATGGATGCCGCATTTATTAAATTCTGACGATGAAATCGACTTTAAATAAAACTTTCTAACCAACATTTGGATCTTTTTCTAAAGAATAAAATATATTATAAACGTCGTTTTGTAACTATGTATAATACTTGGGTTTACCACTATAATCCTAAACTGCTATAACAAAACGCAGAGTGAAATGAGTCTGGTTCAGCTCCGAAGCAACCAAAAACCGACCAAACCGACCGACCAAAAAGGTTATGACATCAATTTTTTGAGATGCAAAAGGCATTTTGTTACTTGATTACCTTCAAACCGGTAAAACAATAACAAGACACTATTACTAAAACCTTTTGGATCAATTGGATACAAAAATTCGTGAGAAAAGACCTGGGTTAGCAGAAAAAAAATCATTTTTTATCTACAAAAAGCACAGGCTCGCAGAGGTGTGCAATGGCCAAATTGAAGGAGTTACACTACGAATTGTTGGAGCATCCACCATATTCACCAGATCTCGCCCCTCTAACTTTCATCTGTTTCCAAACATCAAAAAATTCCTACGTGGCAAGTGTTTTTCCTCAGATGAAGAAGTTATTCCAGCCGTAGATGAGTAGACGAGTATTTTCAAGGACTTCCAGAAAATCACTTCAAAGATGGGATACATGAATTGCTGAAAAAGATGTATTGAATATAAGGGAGAATATACGGAAGAATAAAGTAATTCTTTCAATTACAAACTTGTTTTATCATTTCTGCTCCGCGAACTATTCAATTAGCGTAGTACATAATAAACAAAATCCATTTTTTATTATGAACTAACAGACTAGAGTAAATTTACTATTATTACTATGCCTTATAGAATACCGTATTAACTCAGTTAATATTGCTCTAAATCAGTATTAACTTACAGTTTATACAGCAAACTTATAGTTTATACAGAACTGAATAAACATTTCGATTTTCGTATTGCAGAATGGGTTCCAACGGCACCGCCGAAACCTTTTGGATGATCGAGATCGTGTTAAACGCCTTCCCGTCATCTCCCGAGAATACTCTTACCTACCTTCAATTACGAGGGTATTCTGAAAAGTTTTCAGCCTCAACATGAAGATTGCGTTACTCGTCAAAAATATTCTGGGAATATAATTGCGCATGCATTGAAAGATGATCTTAAAAATTTCAGCCATATAAGATACTCAGTTGTTTAACAGTCATTTATACCAATCGATGTTTATGTTTGTGTAAGGCTTTCATTAAATTATTGCATTTGAAAGGCAATACGCCTACTCAACTTGAAGCTGAGTTGGATGCTGTTTACGGAGACTGTGTACTATCATTTGTCACCGTGAAATTTTGGGAAGTTCAATTTAAACGTGTTTGTATTAGCTTGGTTGATAATAAATATTCGGGACGGCCAAAAACTACAACCACTACCGACAACATTGAAAAAGTTTACTAAATGGTCCCCGACGATGATCCATTTAAGATTAAAGAGATAGCAGAGGCTGTGGGTATCTCGAAATGACGTGTTCGTCATACATTGACTTAAGATTTGGACATGAAAAAGTTAACCGCGCATTGGGTGCCGCGATTGCTTACTCAGAACCCAAAACGCATTCGAATGAACATTTCCAAGGCCCTTTTGAAGCACTTTTTGTTAAATAAGTCGAAATGTTGGCGTCGATTAATAACTGTAAATTAAACTTAGCTATACTAATACATTCCTGCAACCAAGGCACAGTCGAAACAGCAGACTACGAAGGGTGAATCGACTCCGAGAAGATCATGGAGTTGTGTTAATCGACTATCTTGAAAAGCAAAAACAACAACAGAGGCAAACTGCGCATAATTACTTGACAATCTGAAGGTAGAAATATACCGTCTTAGACTTCAGTGATCGCCGTGGTAAAAATTCACGAATTGGGATTCCAATTTATTGACCACCCACAGTATGCACCAGATCTGTCGCCCAGTGACATTTTATCTTTTTTAGGATCAAAGTTTTGCTTGAAGGATAAAAATTTTCATCGAATGAGGAGGCCATCACATTTGTAAACGTCCAATTTTGCACAACAAGATGTCAACTACTATTTGGACGTGTTAAAGAGATGGTGGCATCGCTGGAAAAAGTGTATATAATTACAAGAAGACTATGTTGAAAAATAAAACTATACTTGACAAAAAAATACTTGTTTCTGTGTTAGGCTGAAAACGTGTCAGACTACCCTTGTATGATACCTACAAATATAAAGTACAGCAGACTAATAGGCAGTAATATCATCGTGGTGAAACAGCACCTCACCATAAGAGCGGTATTTTTATCAAGTCTTCCTGAAATTTGACAAATAATACAGCATTATCAGAGTCCGAAATTCGAATTACAAATCGAGAACATATTATATGTCAGCATCAAAATTCAAAAACTTTTTAAATGAGATATTGTTTTTTTTATAGAAAATCTATTTATTTTTAAACGTAATCTCTTTTTAGCTTAATATACTTCGCCCAACGATTTTTCAACTTTCTTAAACCTTCCAAAAATTACGACTCCGCAAAATAGTCTTCTGTTTCGGCGCCGATCTTTTCACTTGATCTGAATTTCTTTCGAGGCAGTAATTCCTTTATGTTAGGAAAGAGAAAGAAGTCAAAAGGGGCGACTTCTGAAGAATAGGATGGATGCTATATCAATTTGGACACAACAAATAGTCGAATAGGCATCAATAGCAGACGAATAGGCAGAAGCTTCTTCGAATTGCCCTTTCACATATCTAAAAACGGCTGTGCTGTTGCCGGTTGATTCCGTTTTTTGTCCGCAACTTACAAGATTTTCCGTACGTATAAGTCCCAGTTGTTTTTCATCTCAATAATCTCTGTAAACTTCAGTCTACTTTCAACCAACATTATAACATGGCTTTTGTTGACTATTTTCTTAGTAGTTAGCTCAACGGAGCGTCCGGAACGTGGTGCGTCTCTCGTGTTGGTTCGACCACACCGAAACTCAATAAACCACTTATTAACTATGAAATATAAATAATCAGTGTCTGATTTGATGATCAGTGTCTTCGGTTTAGGCGAAGATTTTTCCGTAAAAAAAGTAGTGTCAAATAAACACACGAAATTCTTTCTTTCTATAATACCAAAAATGTCAAATTTTCCTGCTTTCGACGCCCATCAAAATTAAATTAATTATCATATTGATTTGAAATTCATAGAGCATTACAAAAAAAGTAACTATCAAAAATGGAATCAGCTTTGCAATCAGACAGACATATATCGGAAAAGTATCATATTTTTCACTTTATCCTCGTATTAACCATTTTCCCAAATTGTTTCATTTTAAAATTGGTTATATATTTGTTGGTTACACATATTTTATTGGATTTGGTTTGATTGCGGAGAAGGAGGAAATTTTTTTTCGTAAAAACCGCTTTTTTTAGCGCGAACTCTTAATCATAGGCTTTATTCATATCAGTATCATTGTTTCCTCTCCCATCCCGAAATCTTACAAACCATATAAAAGCGTTCATACAAATAATGTTTTAACTACAACAAAAATTTTTAATCATTTCAAAGATTTCTGTAACACATTTTACCTAACTTAAACTTATATTTTCGTTCCACGGTTAATTGTTACGCCACTTATATGGGTCATTTCATAATGCGCGTCTTTAAATATAGCGCTGCTCGATACGTAGCGCTTTAGTTGCACAAATATCTAACCCCTCAAATATTCGATTTTATGTATACTATATTTACGTAACATAAGAAAATAGAATATAATCTCTAATTATAATTAATATTTTGATATATTTCTTTTAATTTAATTATTGTGCGATAATACTCAAACGTTCCAAAATAATTTTGCTTATTAACTGAGATTCAATTGATTGAGCACGAGAAATGAAATATTTAACGGAATGAATTGATTGTTTTTTAATGAAAACACTCTTTTATCTGTTTTTAATGGTCTCTGGTCGAAGAAGAAGAAGATATTTTCGACAACATAGTATTTTACTAATGGGTCTTAATAAAATCATCTTAGTTACAACATGCTGTTCAATAATATAACCTGCACTAAGTTAGGCTTGAATATACCATGGAGATTACACCAACATTTTAAATTTTTTTAGTTGAAGTTGCCTAATCCATTAATTTGATTTATTGCTCATTGATACGTGGCTTTATCGATATCCAAAATGTTATGTGAGAATAATTTGCGAAGAACATCATCTGTCTGAACAGTTATTAATGGGTTCTGTTTTCATTTAATTTCGATATATTTTAGGTACTGTGCCAGATCTATTATTTTCGAAATATACTGGAACGCAAAAAAAAATATGAAAAATATTGATTTTTCTATTAATTTCCTATTTTTTTTTGTCTACACTGTGACCTTATTATATAATAATAAAAATGTCAAGCAATTCCACTTTCACTTAATACAAAGACATTAACAACAAGTAGATCCACCACGGTTATTATAGCACTGTAACTCTGTGAAGCATGAATAAAATTAGATGATCAGTGTCTTCAAGAAGCAAGGAATCCGCGCGACGTACACTTGCTTGCAAAGCAGAAATTGCTACTATTGCAAAGTTCGTTTAAAGTGGCTGGCAACAGGCCTAATTCCTACCAATGTCATCCTGACGCTGACCTCGCTGGCGAACTGAATGTCACTATTTTAGTTTATAGCATGCACTATTTATGCATGAGTTGTACGCAGTCTGGCGTTATCTGAATAACATTTGGGCAAGCTTGCAAATACGATTTAGCGATATGCTATAATATATCTGTTACATAATCAGCTGGAGTCAAATTTCTTTTAATAGTTACTTAGCGTGACTACTTAGTTACTAATAACTTAGTTAGTAATAGTTACTTAGTGCTGTCAAACTTATTGTCACCATATAGTATAAATCCGAAAATTAAATTTCGCCGACGCCCATCATGATAACCTAAACAAAATCTAAACTGATCACTGAATTCAATAAAATTCAGTTCTAATTCCTCTTCAATTCTAGCTCACCACTATTCTCAGCAATGATTCTTATGATGCACTTTAAGAGAAAGCTACCCAATAAGAATGATAAATATGCATGCAATCGCAAGTAAATGTCCATTAACAGTTATCATCATTCTAGAAACAATCATATCTGTATCTGTTACAAAATCATAACATATTCATATTCCATTAGTACCAGTGTTCATTAAAAATAAATTATTTTATTTCTATCTACTTCCTTGTAACATATTTTTCAACTGAATTCTCTCATTAACTATTTCTTCAGCTTTTCTCAATTTTCAGCTTTTCTTCATTTTTCTTTTTGGGTCTGTTTTTAATTATTTTTTTTGGTTTTCCAATTGTCCATATTATTTTAGTTCGCCTTGTAGCTAGCGTTCTATACACATATGCCTAAACCAACTCAAAGTATTTTCACGTATTTCTTTACAACCGATCTTACCACAAATTTTTCCTTTAATTCTTATTTTAGGACTTTGGAAATCAATAATAACCCCCCATTCTTCAAGCAAAGTGAAACTCTAACTGACGGGCCTTATTTCGCTGTATATTTTTTTTGTATGTTATTTATTTAATCTCCATAGAGAAATTCAAAGCCATATGTTAGGGTTGGAACCAAACAGGGAATTTTCTTTACCTTTGTCGACATTGACAGTTCTTATATATTAAGTGCCATTTTGTTTATTGCAAAATAAATCTTCTATATTATTTTCTTCTAAATGAATCCTTAAATATTTAAACTTGCTCTATTATTTCATGTTGTAGTGTTATCTGTATTTTTTCAAGATTTCTAACTATTACGATACCATTACGTTAGATTTGTTGCGATTTATTATCAATTGACGTTTTTTAACTCTTTCTAACAAATATGCAAATTTTATTGTAGATCCTTCTTTTTCTTCGATATTAAAATTAGGTTATCAGCATATACTAAATGATTCGGTACCACTTTTTCAAAATTGTGATATTCACAAGAGATATTGTTTACGTTGTTGTTAGTCTTTTAATATTTCATCCATTACATCTCAGATATTATATATTTTCATCGAGTCGAAAGCTTTTGACATATCAATCGGAGGTATATCGTTTCGCTTCTTTCTATTGTTCTCTCCACCAATTGATTTACAGTAATTATCAAATCGGTAGAGGAAGATCCTCTACCTAATCTAAAGCTATTCTGTTAATTTACTCTCAAATAACTTATCCGATATACCAAGTAAAGAAATACACCGATATTTCTCACAGTCCTTTGTATCACTTTTTTTAAGAGAAGAAGTATAGTTGTTAGCTCCCAGTCGTCTGGTATCTTATTTCTTTTATTATTTGTAGTAACATTTCTCTCCCTATTTTCCCATATATTTTATCAATTCCAAGCTTATGTGATGCCTTGAAAAACTTATATCTGTTTTCTTTAAGAGCTTCATTTTAAAATTTTGATAACATAGGCCAAAAGTACTTTTAGTGCCGTGGTATTTGGATACGAATTTATTGCATTACGATTTTGATGCCCTGAATTGAAATATGGCATTAATTTTTACCTAGGAGCTCAAATTGCTAAGATATAGCATTGTAGTGAAATACCATTTTAAGTTAAATTCATGGATCAAATAAAAAAATAAACACGGAATTTTTATTATATTATACAAATATTATTGTATAGAAAGATAGAGGAAAAAGTCATCGATGAAACCAACTAGTTACTGAACATTTCAAAAGCTTCTTTTCCGCGATATTCTTGAATATCTTTTGGAACAGTCCCTTTTTTAACTCCAGCAGTAATCTACCATCATTTGCATATCCCATCTTCCTTGGTAGCGGTCCTCCTTAGTTTTATAACCTGATCAAATTTTTCACTTTATTCCTCACTGATGTCTCCTAAATTTTGAGAAAAATGGTCTAAGTGGCTGTGTAAATAGTGCACCTTAATGCTCATGTTACACACAAGGGATCTGAAACTGTTAAGCATCTTGGATACTACTTCAACTTTGATTTTATCTTTGGGTTTGCCTAGAAAATCCAACAATGAGAAACATTATAAACACGTTAATGGCATTATTTTCCACATGTCCATGTTTTCTCTCTTAGGCCACTCCTTTCTAACCCAATAGGGTGTTTTGTCTTTGATATCCCATAGGCACAAATAGCAAGGATATTTGGTGTGGCCACTTTGCTGTCCAAGAAAAAAGTTTAGCATTTTTAAGTCCACACAAATCACCTATTGATGTTTATGATACTTTATCTTCTCCAAGACCAAAGCTATGGTGTTATATTCTTCTTTCATTTTCGTTGAGTGAGCAACTGATAATGAACCACATTTGTTCCCATTGTGTAGAAGGGCACATTTCAAACTCCACTTTGAGCTGTCAATAAATATGTGCCAATCATCTAGAAAATATTCAAAAAGAACCATTTTTTTCAGGAGTCCTCTATTTTCGATATAAAATATATACAAAATACAAGATTGTCTACCTGAGAAAATAATGGTAGCAGACCCTTTTTTCTTGTACGGTAAAAGAATATTTTGGTTCCTTGTTCCTATAAATTTTTGTTGTTCAACCTGGAAGCCCCCAAATGGAAGCTTCTTTTGACAGGTTGAGATCACTGGTGAGGTAATTTAACTCATCCTGGTTGAAATCAGAATAAGTCTACTTGATTCGTTTGTTTCGATTGATTCCAGTAATATTTACTAGGCAGAAATAACAGTAATCGAAGTGATTTTTCGGTTATCTCCAAACCATTGGTACGCTGAATTTTAAACTTTTTCTTTTCCCGATAGTCCCCTGTCGTAAATGTTCTGTACAAGTTTTTCAGATCAGACGCGGTGCCCAGGTTTTATCCTGATCACCAAGCCGAACACTAAAGTATCCAAGATAAGCTCTCTTTACAAAGTTAGTAGCAATTTCTGCTTTTTTTAACGTGTATTCTCCACATATATAGCAAAACACATCAGAATGATTTACACAACTTATTTTCCTTGAACTCGTTTTATTTCTATTCAACTGTACAAATACAACAATGTACCATACAGTACGTTTTAGGTTAACTTTATAACAACTCTTTCCTAAACACAAATATCACGCGAGATCAACTTCGATCTACCCTGCACGGCAAGATCACACAAACTAACCTCAACTCTAGTTTAAGCGTTGAAGGTCACTTCAGTTACCGGAAAGGTAATGCTTATGCCATCTAGTAAATTTTCCTAGAACTAAGTCAATGACATACTGACAATAGGGCAAATATACAAAAACCAATCTTTGTATAATAATTTTAGAACACCTATACTTAAATGTATTGAATTGAAAAAAAAAACATTGATAAAAACTGGATGTATCTAAAAAAGTTGAGTGCATAAATAAAAGCTGATTTCATATTTAGATTTAGCACCCGAAATATAACTGAAATCAGTTCTAAAATCCTAGGCATCAAAACAAGAAATGTTTTTCTTGCAGGTCTGTATAATTGTCTTAAATGACATAGTGCACAGACTCGTGAAATTTTAGTACTTTTAACGGAACCACAAGAATCTTTCATAACTGCGTGAGGTGTTGTGAAATACCTCACAACACATTAAAACAAAATGTTTGAAACCGCTCACTTTACCACAATCGTATACAAAAATATAAACAGAAACTACTAACATAAAGGCAAAAGGGATTTTTCTCGAGTTTCCTGAAAATGTGTTACAAAAACCTGAAGTAATAGTACGCTTTCAAGTTTTGTTTCAGTCTTGGGCACAGTGTAACAAAAATTTTTGTAAATCTTCTACAGGCCTATGGAAAAAATAGTTTGTTAAGGATCCTGGTTTCCAGAGAGTTTAAGGCATTCTTAGAAGGCCGAGATTCTATTGAAGGTAGAATCAGGAATTTTGTTAGCTGTCTCAAGACCAAACGGTTAACCAGCATTTTTACCGAGAAGTTCTTGAAAGACTTCCAGAAAGGGCGATTCGTGTGAGTGATTCAACAAGAACACCTTGGTTCTGCATCCTGGCAATGTGTCATGCCACATAGCGAATTCAGTTAATGCACTGGCATCCCTGGTAGCTTGCTTCCATCATTCTAATGTCCTGATGAAACCTTTCTCCTTATTCGTCGCCTACTGCACCCAAATTTTGCAGAAAATATCCTAATTCGAGTGTAAAAACTATATTTTTGAGGACATGCGACACTCTAGTATTTCATAGGCTTTCAAGAGTTCATCTATGAGGTTTTAATAGTTTTCATCTTTCTTGCTGCCCAGAAATCCTTTCACTACACTAACAAAATACTTCCAAGTTACCACTTTCTTTGAAAACGGAAATTACCTAGAAGCGTCCTTATTTGAGATCCAATAAATATGCCTTTTTTTAGTTTTGCATCACTAAATTGAGGAAATATTTCTTTTAGGTAAGTTCTCTCCACACCATAGCAAACGGCATATAATTTTTCTTGCGATGCATCCACTATACTAAAATTTCCACGTTTGCTCTGCCACAAATCACACAGCGAACATAGAGGAGCCCAACTTTTATCTTTCTCCAAACTGGCACTTAGAATATAAAAGGTAGGCTTTTTTGACACCCTTGGATATAGATTTAGCTTATAGGTTTAAAATAAATCATCACATATATATATATATATATATATATATATATATATATATATATATATATATATATATATATATATATATATATATATATATTACAGAAAGGCTAGAAACCGGTCCCGAGAGACACGTGACGTTGCATGGTTGACAGTTCGGCGATCGGTGGCACCACGTGGAGAAAGGGTGAAAGATATCTGTGATATTTTCCCTCCACGGTTCCGTTACGCTACCTTGTGGGCATACCTGGTACTATACCCGAGGTTCCAGGCAGAATGTTACGAGCGGTCCTGACTGCTACGAGCATTCGCCGTATGATGGCGTGAGTTGTGTACGATCACGACCCGTCATTAAAATGGCCAGTTGATCTGGTCTGGCCCCGATTGCCTCTCCGAACTGCTTTCCTTGCGTTCATCTAGAGCTCGGGTGATGACGGCTGAAAGGCTAGAAACCGGTCCCGAGAGACACGTGACGTTGCATGGTTGCCAGTTCGGCGAAGGCGATCGGTGGCACCACGTGGAGAAAGGCTGAAAGATTTCTGTAATATTTTCCCTCCACGGTTGCGTTACGCTACCTTGTGGGCATATATATATATATATATATATATATATATATATATATATATATATATATATATATATATATATATATATATATATATAGTTATCCGTTGGATTTTCTCAAAATCGACGACTATAGTCGGGCCAACGAACAGGTATAACAATAGAAATGTAACAGGAAGTACGGTAATAAAACCGGTAAAAAAGGACCCCTCCTTAATAAGTCACTACCTCCTGAAGATCAAAAACACTGTCGAAAACCGCTCGTCTATAAACAGAAAGTACCTGTAAAGTAATTTTTGGTCCCGTCCCCAATTTTATTACTACATATGTTCTTTGGCCCGATTATAGAACTTGCCTTTTTATATAAAATCGACTTAAACACTTGACTGTACTATGAACAAGACAGAAGCAAACTAAACTATAGAAAACAATAAAACTGCCCTTAAAGGTTCGTAGAATATTGTAAAAATACCCCCTCTACGGTTTTTTGGCAATTCCTACATTATCTAGTCGAAAGTCAGGTACAAATAATTTCAATTATCCCATGATTTAAAGGAGAACTAGTTACTTGCAAATGGAACGTACTAGGCCATTTCTGTGAAAAGGTGTTTTAATAATTACCTAAATGAAACGCAGAAAGGGCATTCTCATCAATGTTACAAAAATCATATCGTCCTGTGTAATTTTTCAGTTGAATTTTTTTTTAATGAATTGAATTTTTATTGAATTTGAATTTTTTTCAATTAAATATTTTTTTTTAATCATTTTCATTAAATTACATTTAGACACCTCAAATTATAGTTTGATTAAAATACCTCATTTTTTTATTTCGTCATTTCTTTCTCCCTTAGTATATCATTGTCCAATTTTGTTCAAATCCTAAATTCTTAAATAGTAAACGACAATTATGTCTACAAGTTTATGATTATAAGTATTTAAAATTGTTTGCAAAAAAACTATAACGCAGTTCATTGATAACTTTATCATTAATATAATTTTAACCACACTATTTCGTATTATTTAAAATGTTTTAAGTGAATTCTTAAGTCTAACGTCGAGAACATCAACGATATATTGTTTTCATCCGAACTTGCTCAATCCATTTATTTTAAACTTAATTAATTATTCACAAATTCAAGCTCATTCAGACAGATATTCGCCAATATCGAAAATATTGTAAGAACGAATTTGCGGCCAACATCATCTGATCGATACGTTATTAATGGTTTCTATTATCTTCTAATGTCCATGCATTTTAAGTGGTGTGTCAAATTGATTTCATGTGATAGATTATAATGTAGCTTTGCAAAATATCTCAATTAATTATTAAAATGTATTCATTGCACATATATGTTTTGCTTTTTGTATATTAATGATTCTAATTTATATAAAGGAAGGATAGCAGATGAGAAAAACATTAAGTTGTGGCTGCTCTACCGGTGATCAACTATTTTTACATAACAAAATACAGCAAGCATTTAGGTTGTTTGACTGCAATCCACTTATGGCAGATTAATCTTAACCTTCCAGTAATCGCGCTAAGTTTTGGAACATCAGTGGTCGCTGCGGACTCCTTGTCCACCATTAGGGAACGACGTATTTTTGCTACGTAGTGATTAGGTTGGGCATTCATATAATAAAAGACACCTATTAAACTTAAATTATTGTATTACGTACTTATTTAAGAACATAAAAATATATTCAATAGAATGTTTTTTCAAAAATCATTCAAAACTTCTAATACATGCATTTAAGAACTAAAATAAAAAAGAACATGAGTTTTACATTTTTCTATAAAGCTGCCAAACTATCAGCAGACTTTCTAGCTTTACGAGGTTCAAGATCGTCCAACCGCAAATGTCGCAGTAAGAATCAAAATCTTTGTAGAGACACAGTAAGCCAAAATATCTCGATACCAGTGCCATCTACACCCAAAGATCATCAGTGTTCAAGTGACTGCTTTTCATTACCCCAGCAAAATGCAACAGCTCAAACAATGCTTGATTTTCAATGATGTGTGAGAATATCGATCTTGAGCAGCCTGGATATGTTTATTTGCATTCACTACAATAATTTGTAGTAAATTTTCTGGAAACAAATACCATCATATTGACAAAGAAGTTCTTAGTGTTTTAACAAGTTCTTAGTGTTTGGACAGGGTAAATAGGTAATTAAATTTTCTGATGGGGTCCACACATTTTTTGGAGGACAGTGTTTCCTCCATTTGATACGTTTATTTTTATTTATGAATTGACCGACAGCATCTTGCAAAACACCCAATTCATTGTCTGAAATATCATGTTTACTTTCTGTTTCATGTATATCCAGTTCAATCGCGTCTTCTTCCTCTACATCACATGTATCAACGGATAATTTCGCTTCGTCAGAGGATTGGAAACATTGTTTCATTAATTTATATAGCCGCTCTTATTATTTTTCATAGGAAACCATTCTAAAAACGTATATGTGTAACAGTGACGGTAAAAAAAAGCGAAAAGAACATACCTTATTAAAAGAACAAAGAAAATAAATGTATACGTTTTGTTACGTCTCAGTCCGCAATGTCTGTTATTCTCAGTTGTTAATGTTAATGTTAATTCTCAGTCCGCAATGTCGAATTATTCATCAAAGCTTAAAACTACTCCTTGGCCCACTCAATCGCATACTAATACATGCTCTTCCTGGAATATATAGTTAGTCTATTTATGCGGGTACTGTTCTAATAAGTTTATTGGCAGTCCGTTAGGATACTTCTCAAGGCAGTTCAGATAACGTACATTAGATTGCACAATCCCTTGAAACTTTTAAATCACAATAGATACTTTATTAGGAATGTATCGGGGGTCATCGGTAATTGTCGGTAATTGGTCGAGAAGTACCAACCAACCAATATTTTTGTTTGGTTGGTACTTCTCGATGATCGCTAAATTGCTTTTTAAGGCAGAACCCCACAGGTAGATCTCATAAGTCCATATAGGGCGAATAATGCCATTGTATGCTAAGAGTTTATTTCTACGTGATAACTGCGATTTACTTCCAAGTAGCCAATAGTGTTTTCTGAATTTGACTCCTAGCTGTTTCCGTTTGGTCCATATACGAGTCTTCCATGTCAATCTATTGGCCAGTTGTAGACCAATATATTTTGCGGTTTCTACTTTTAAGATTGATTTATTATAGAATCATATTTAAGAGGTTGCGCGGCGTTGAAACATACTTGATACATTTTCGGTCATAAAATTTTACATCTACTTTACAAGTATTTTCCATCTTTAGTAATTCCTTATAGGCCCACCACATAGACAAAAGCGCGGTCCATAACGTATAGGTAACATTTGTTTTAATCGTAGCGTAAACGTCGAGGAGTTTACGCGCACCCAACATGGAAGATATTACGTGCGATGCTCTTCGCGATAGAATTTTTCACAATAAATATAATACAGAGTAATAACCAATAAACAATTTTCACTTACAAAGTTTGGATTTTTTGTTTTTTATTATTAAAAATTCGTAGTAGGCGAAATTGAACTAGTGAAATTGTTAAAAATGTATTCGACATTATCAAATAAAGGCTTTTGACACTCTTTTTTTCATTTTGTACATATTGCAGGAATAAATGCTATGGTAATCTTGAGGGCATATAAACTAGTTAAGAAAAAAGGTGAAAATATTTACGTGAATTGAGAATGCAGCTGATAAAAGAGTATGTAGAGAGAAGAACTACGATTGTTACCGCACCTAAGATGGTAACTTCTGAGAAAACATAAAAGAAAAATTAAGGATCATACGTGACGAAAACTCATGTAATAAACCAGAAACAAGTTCCGGTGCATGCAGAGGAAGCTGCAAAATATGTCCTGCTAAAAAAATGAGAAAATCCAAGACACAATGTGCGGCTTATCTGAGGAATATTTGTCGGGACCACACTACATTTCTTTAGAATGAATCCTACCATGATGTAGAGACTGATGATGAGGAAAAGTAAATTTAAAATTACGAGTTAAATACAGGCAGATAATAAAAATGTTTGTTGCTCTTCCATTGGTCTCCTTATCAAACTTGTTAATTTTATTCATTTGATTTTAGTTTACATTTAAGTAAGAGTTATGCTGCTAAAATGTTTCCTAATCCAAAGAAATCGTATATACATATAATTAAATATAAAATTTAGAGATAAATATATGTAAATAATAAAAGCTGCTGTGTTTTTTATAATTTGATCTTGCCAAAGTGTAATTTTATAAATTCAATTTTATTTTATATTTACCAAGATTTTTGTTACGAAATTGTTTTTTAAGTTAAAGTTAATGTGCCTAAATATATGAAATTTGATAGATAAACATGTTTTTTTATATTTGTCTTTTAAATCCCAAAAATCTTTAATAGATCTTTAATGTTACGCGCAACCCCAGTTCCAGTTCGATCTTCAATTGACTATTTGGAGGTTTTCAGGAGAATTTTAGAAATATTATATAGAAGGCTTGGCTCCTTCCACAAGACAGAAATTGATCTTTATAGATCAGAAACGGTCCTATACATTGTAAAAACAAAATATAGCAAACACGCTTTTGATAAAGTTATAATATGGGCTGCGTAATAGTGAGTGAAAATTAAAAATTATGGCACACAAAAAATCAAAGTGAATATACCTAGATCAAAGTAAAAAATATACATATCATTGAAAATGGATGAAAATAACTTACCGGAGAATTCTATGATTCTATAATTACTAAAAAGAAATAGAGAGGAAAAATTATTGTTGTGGTGGAACGTCTTTCTTTAGAATATGACGAAATAAAGAAACAGCACTAAGGTATCTAGAGGAGTATGGTGAAGAAACCTTAAAGTGCAATAGAAGAAAAATGTGGAATTCTCTATGGAAAACAAAGTAATTATTGGAAACAGTTTTCGAAATTAGAATTTAGAAGATAGTTACCGTATGAAGAAATACAAGAAACTATAGACTGTAGTACATATACAAAAAAATATGAAATTTGAAAAATTTCAAATTGAGAAATTGGTTTAAACCATAGGACAGTTGATAAATTTCTACAAACTCAAAACTTTCAATAAAGAAGAAGAAATAATATATGAGTAAATAAAAATACATAAATTGAAAAAAAAATACAAGAACCCTACTAGACAATTTAGATGAACCACTAATTATATAAACTTATTTGTTTTGATATAGTTAATATGTTTATTAATAGTAACTAATTCATAATAATTTTAGTTAATAATTATAATTTATGATTATTAATTATATAAGTTAGTTAACATATTAACTAAACAAACGCAGGGAACGATGGACAACCATATAAACTACTTTGCTTCTTCGATATACGACCCATTGTAATGCCATCTTTCTATAATTCACTTATTTTATCGTTTTTTCCAGTCTTCTAAATAGTTCTTATACTCGACGTTTGGTATGCCCTTCAAAACGGTCAGCGAAATATCTTGAATTACTGTACATCGACATATTAAGTGCTCGAATTTTTTAAATCAATAGTCAGTCACCTTTCTTTTTGATCATAGTAGTATATACTCGCTTATATCGCAGAAATTTTCATTTTAGTTTAGTTTTAGCATTTTAGTTTCGCAAAAGTTATTTTGTCAAACATATTTTATCAGATTTAAGGGATTTTCTCTTATCAAAATCTTAACGACGTGCTTTATAATTTGAAGTTTTCTGTGGTACTATTACTATTGATCCATCATTTTCAAAGGTGCTTCTGTCTCTCTTTTGTATGGATTTTGTTATATGTTATATCATATATTTTAGGCGGTTATACAGGGGCACTCTTCTAATGCCTTTGAATTTGGCAGAAGTACGCGTAATAAAATCATGACAGTTTACGTGATATTGTCCATTAGATTTCTTTTATATGCCACGATTTGAACATGCGTTGTACGCCAAAAAAGAAAGAGAACATTAAAGATTATTTACGGCGCCTTTCATACACGACGACAATTTGACGTACTTTGTTATATTTAACAAAGTTTGGTTTAAAATAAAAACAGTTATTTTATGGGGAACGTTGCAACGCAACGTTTAAAATTTAATTAGAGTAGTTATTAAATACAAAATGATTTCTTTTTTCCATTGTTCCTTTTGGGCTTCCATCGAGCCCTTCGGGGTTGTGGGTGCCCCCGCTTTGCAGATTAGGGTCTGGGGTGGCTCAGATCCGACTCTGCACTTAATCCTTAAATGGTCAGTGTTCGGTGCGATTTTTGGGTTCAAGGAGCGATAGGACATTATTTCTTTGCAGGCGATTATAGAAACTGTCTTACTGTTAATGATGAATGTCATAGGAAGATATTAACAGAATATCTTTGGCCTAAAGCTGTATATGATCCCCTTTCTCGCATAGCAAGCATGTTATTGCTGTTTCCTTTGACATCATAAAAGTTTTTTGATATAACGTGAAAATAAATCGTAAAGTACCTCTAAGATCACGGCATTTAGATTAATGTTGTATCCGTCAATTCCGACTCCCTCTCAAACCCCTCTTTTTCGATCACAACAAACGGGGTCCTGTGGGACTCCGTTTCTTTGAGAACGAAGTCGTTGAAAATTCTGTTATAAACCACGCCTTTTCAACATTGCCATAAACTTCATTTTCCAGGATAGTGGCTCTAGGCACTCCCTAAAATTGTTTACTGTATGGAGAGTCTACTCTTCTAACGGTATAGATGGTATACTTCTTCAGCGCCCTGAGATACCACCAATGGATACCTTTATTTATACTTTTTATACTTTTATTTATCACGAAAAGGTCATGATATATTGCCCAACTAGGCTGGGATCTTCTACATGGCATCAACAATTGAAGGTTTTCTTTATCCTACACGTCCCAAAGTATTTCCATACGACTCCAAACTGAACAAACTAACAATAGGCTTCTGCTTTTTACCTACAGATATGTTGTGGATAGTAGAGATCCTCTTTCTTGCCCATTCAACAGGAACTCTCTCTGTCTTTCACGTTGTCGTCTCATATTGCGAGGATAGGAGATACTCTAAGTATTCTTATCAAAGATCTAATATTTTCATCTAGTCTGTTTTGCTATGGCCTGTTTATTTTAAATGAACTTATATATACCCATAAATTTACTTCACAGGTCTACCTGTATGTTATTGAAATTACACTTACTTCGTCTCTTTTTTCGTCTTATCCAGTAGGGTCTTTACTAATAATTTCTTTTCGATTTTCTTGCTTAATGTGAGTCACCATATGCATTATTGCATCATTTAGTAAACAATCAGTATAATCAAATTTATTTTTATGCTGTTTTTCTCTGCCCTTTCCCTTCCCAAAAGGAAGGAGTACTCAAGATCATATATTTACACCGAAAGAAATCACAAACAGAACAGTGAAAAGAAATAAAATTGTCTACATAGCATTTATAGATTTGGAAAAGCGTTTAATCGAGTGCAACGAAAAAAGATATGGAAACGCCTGAAAAAAACGAAATGTAAACAAAAACCTTATAAAGATTAAAAAGTATCTGTACAAAACGACCAGAAACAGAGTAATAAGCAAACATGTAAAATCGGAAGAATTTATAACAAAAGAAGGATTTCGAAAGGGAAGTTTTAGTTTATTATTTACATGGATGAAATAATCAAAGAAACACAAAAGTAAACAAAACCACCATATATGGGCTACAGAAACCTAGAGAAAATTGATATATCAGAGTGTTTGCCGATGATGTCGCAGTATTAACAGGGATAGAGAGTGAAAACCATCTTAAGAAAAACATAAAAGTATAGAATGAAGTGCTATAAAAAACGGAATAAAACTGGACAAATCGATATCAAAAGTAACGGTTGTCTTGTCAAAAAAAAAAACACAACCCAAGCTAATATAAGATAACGAAAAGATACAGCAAGTAAATAATTTTCAGTACTTAGGTGTAATGTTAAAAGAGACCGGAAAACACGAAGTTGACATCGTGTGTCAAAGAATAAAGAAAATGAACGAAATATATAATGTTTTGAGAAGAAGCTTCATAAACAAGAAATAAAGGAGAATACAGACAAAGATAAAAATATATAAAACAACATATATACCTACCTTAATTCACGGATGTGAGTTCTGGTTACTCACTGAATACGAAAAAGTGAGAAAAATGAGAGCGGTAGAGATAAAATATCTAAGAAGAGCAAAGGAAGTAACAAGGAAGGACAGAACTAGAAATTAATTAATTAAAGAAGATTTGAACATAGAATCCATTGAAGAATATAAAGAACACAGACATTGTCCAAATTTGTATATATATCTAAAAGCTGGTGGTCGGACGTTAGATAAAACACCGGCAAAATTATACTCAAAATGCCTCAAAGAACAAAAAGTACCTGACCTAAGGAAAAATACTGAAGTGGTCCTTTTATACAAAAAAAAGTTTAAAGATTTAAGAAACTACCACCCAATAAGCCTCCTATCAGTAATGTATAAAGTTTTCAATAAAATAATATGTAAAAGAATATAAGAACACTGAATGAAGCACAACCAAGAGAACAAGCAGGATTCATAAGTGGATTCGGTACAATGAATTACATCCAGTTTATACTGGCAGGTCATAGAAAAGCACAATGAATATACCAAGCCATTGTGTTTGGCTTTTACCGACTACGAAAAAGCATTTAACTCCATCTCAAATCAGGCCATAATGGATGCACTGCTTAGCCAGAGGGTAGACAAACCATATGCAAACTTATATACATATATATACATATACAAACAAAGCTCGATATATGACGGAGCTACAGCGACAATTCACCTTGATGATCTTGAAGTGGGAATTAATGTAGAATGAAGTGTACAGCAGGGTGATGTAATATCGCCTATTCTTTTCTCGGCTTGCTTTGAAGAAGTATTCCGTAAACTGGTTCGGGAATAGAATGCTGTAAAGATCAATGGTGCAAACTTAAATCGTCTTAGATTTGCAGATAATATCGTTATCCTTTCACAAGACCCATAGGAGCTGCAAAGACGCCTAGAATAGCTGTAAACGGCTGGCGAACCATATGGCTTAAAAATAAACCTAAAAAAGAGTCAGCTTATGTTCAATAAATTTGCTGAGGACAGAAGAATTTCAGTTTCAGGGGGGGATTTGGACATTGTGGACTACTTTATATATCTTGGGCAGAGCATTTCAATGAAGGAGAATACCCCCCGGGAGGTGGAACAGCGTGTTAAATGTGGTTAGCAGGCTTAATATAGTGTTTAATAGTAGACTCCCACTTCGCCTGAAAAAAAAGTCTTCGATTCGTGCGTCCTACCCGTTAAGTCATACGGAAGTAAAACCTGGACACTCACATCGCAATCAATTCAAAAACTTCGGGTAGCACATAGGGGAATGGAAAGATGTATGCTTGGCATTACAATACGAGACAGAAAGCCCTGCGCTTGGGTTAGGGACCAAACGAGTGTGTGTGCCATCATTGGAAGAGTAAAGCAATTACAACTGATATGGACAGGTTATATAGCGAGGCGATGGGACGACAGATGGACCAAGGCAATCTTGGAGTAGATAACGCTTGATCGCAAACGTTCTCGAAGAAGACCGAAAACACGATGAACTGATGGCATCGTTAAGTATATTGGACCCGATTGGCAAAGGAAAGCCCAGGACCGTGAAAGTTGGAAGTATGCTGAAGAGGGCTTTATCCCGCATGGGATCTACATAAGTTGATGCTACGTGGTAATACAAGTTTCTCTCTATATCATTCTTAGCATATTCAACTATTGGTTTGTCATTATAACTAAAATTTCAATTTCGGTGAATCACTCCTTCATGTTAATTCGTTTTAACTAAATTTAATTTTCGTTCTGTTTCCTTTAATACTGCTAAAGACTACTTATCAAGTAGTCTTTTTCAAACCAATATTCAATGGGTTTCTGTCTTAGTTTTCTGATACTTAGCCTAGTCTGCTAAACCTTCTAAATGTTTTTATTTTCTTTTTTGGCTGATCATTACAATCTTGTTCAATTGGCATTCTTTTTCCATACATCGCGTTCTATTGTAATTTAATGAAACCCTATTTTTACTCTTTTACCGTTGCCTTTTTCTTCCTTACTCCTTAGTATGTTTCTTCCTTACTCCTTAGTATATTAAGCCCTCAACGTAATTTAAAGCCTTTTTTTTGTCTACCTTTGACATTAATTTATGAAAATATTACAAACTGAACCCCCTCTAAAAGTAATCTCCCTCACAACTAGTGGTTCTGATTTGATGAATGCTTTTTCTAATTCCTCAAGATATGTGAAGCGCCTTTTCAATCAGATAATGTAACAGGGACCGAATGAGGTAAAAATCCGAAGGGATCAAGTCTGGAAAGTACACCAGGTACAATAGAAGCTTCTATCTCAATTCAGTGACCTTTTCCGGAGTCATTTTTACTATATTTAGCGTGAATTGTCCTGAAGCAAAATGACTTCCCTTCTTTCCTTGCCAGTATAAGATTTCTTTTCTCCTGAGCATCACTAAGGCGAATCAGCTCGCTGCTGATAACGGTGAGGAGTGACCGTTTGACCAAATTATATCGACTCATAATGTACCTATCTGATTTCATCATATATAAAGCAACACGTTTTTGGTGTGAATATTTTTGGTTTTGCGGTATTGTTTAATGGCTCATCAAGATTAACCCAAGATTTTCGATTCTTTGGGTTATCGTAGATAATCCTCTACTTATCAAAAGTCTCAATTTCATTCAGAAACTTCTTTTTCTTGAGTCTTGAGAGCAATAACTCTACAATAGCAGAACGTCTACTCTTATTCGCAGCTGTCAGTTCATAGGGGACTCATCCTAGTTCTCTCCCTCAACCGGTGATTCTCTGGGGTTCTGCCCAACATCTAGTAGTGTACGATAAGAATATTCTTCAAGCACTATTTCCAATTCTTCATTTTCCAACCTTTTGTCTCATCTGATTGTTCTGCATCATACGAAATAGCATAATATCCACAAGCAGCATAAATCATGCTCTGAGCTTCCGCAGAAAGAAAGTTGTGCTTTAAATATTGCTTTTCGAACGACATCATATCAACAACTGATTTTTGAGTATATTCTCAGTAGGCTTGTTTATTATCTTTTACAGCTAAAAGATGGCGCTTTAAAATAACTGTACGGTGGAAAAAAAATCTGATTCGAACAGGTTCAGTATAGATGAAATTAGTGGTCGAAAATTAAGTTGAGGAGTTAATAATTTCTATCTGCATTTTTTTCTCCCTTATAAAATAACATAATAAACATATTTTCTCCTAGTCGCTCTATATTTATATTCCTTATTTCTTCTTTATCCATTTCATTATCCCATTTTACTAAACATATTTTTTTACCTATATTGTTAATGTCACTAATTCAAGAAATATTAATACAACACCTTAAAAGATTAATATTACGACTGGTACATAACCCAATAGTTAGTACTATATATCATTGTTTGTTAAGCCTACAATTTAGGTAAAACTTTTTGGTGTTGTTAAAAAATCTTAAAAAATTGCATATCTTCCATATTTAGTCCAGTAGCCTTATATTTTAACGACCATTATCAGCTCGTCAGTACATCTTATAAATTGTAAACTCAATTTTCACAAATCACTTTTCATTTTCTACTAGGTGCAAGTGCAAAAATGGTGGTGAGCCGATATATATATATATATATATATATATATATATATATATATATATATATATATATATATATATATATATATATATACACATATATATATATATATATATATATATATATATATATATATATATATATATATATATATATATATATATATATATATATATATATGTAGTGGTACTGTTATCAATAAAATTTTAAATATATACAAATTGTTGCATAATGCAGCCATATATATATCCACACATCCAACACAATATGTAGTAATGGGTAATTTATATTCAAAGCGCTTTTATATAGTAGAAAGAAACCAAGACAATTCAATTCCACATTCACATAGAAAATAAGTCTTCAACTAAATAATGCTAAAGTAAGCGTTACGATTCCAAAAACAAAATACTCCCGTGACCGAACAGCGCAATCGTGCAAGAATATTGCAGTATTTGCAATATCTGCATCAGGTTCGTTCCGTTTTTGTTGTAGCATTTTGCATTTAACATATTCTTTTATCGTTAGTTCCTGACCTGACTCGAGATCGGAAGCGTGAGATTCGGCGTAAGACAAGACTTTGTTTTATTGTAAGTGACCGTGTTTTGTGGTTTGCAGAGTTTATAGGTCAGAAATCTGATGTCGTAATTTTAAAAGCCCTGTCAGATAAAATTATTACGGTTGTTTATGTCTGGACAAAATGAAAAATATGAGCTTGACCATCGACCTGATTTACTAATGGAGAAATAACTACTTTTTAAGTTATTAGTTGAGATGTATTTGATGGCTTGGCTTGGTCTGTGATAGCAATGCTTTGTAATTATATATATATATATATATATATATATATATATATATATATATATATATATATATATATATATATATATATATCTATATATGGAGTTTTTTTACTTCTGTGGACTGCATCCAACGAGACAGCAATAGTTAGGAGTTATAAACCCCCGACCGTTGGGTTCTACAATCTCATGTGGAACGCACAACAACCTGCGTCCTCGCCTAAATGCACATTTTTGTTGGTTGCTTGACCAACTAGGGAAGCCAAATAAGGGAATACCATTATTATTTGGGAATAACCAAAATAGGGAAGGAGCCCCACCTATCAACCCCAACAACACGTTTTCGCCGACTTCCTGTCGGATGGCGTTCAGTGGACGCAGTCCAAGAAAATCTAACACTATATATATATATATATATATATATATATATATATATATATATATATATATATATATATATATATAATTCTCATTATGAATTATGACATCTCATTATGACATGAAAAATTTATGAAAATCGTTGAAGTCATTTGAAAAAGCAATCTAATGATAGTGTAAGGGACATAAGAAAGGGTCCCGAAAGTAGAAGTTGTTGAGGGCTAGGATGAATGACTTTTGAAGCCGTTGAAGGATTTGTTTCGTTTTAGGGGTAAGGATAATAAACAAGTATGACGAAGAGAAGAATATAGACCTAAAATTGATCAAAGCTGACAGATTTGCAAGTAGCCTGAACCACCTAATAAAATCGACACTTGATTCCAGAAACAACAATTTTAAATTAAGTGTCAGTAGCAGACAGCTGCTTCAAATCCAAAATGATGGATTTGAAAGAAATGACTGTAGAATAATTGAATAAGACAGATAATATTCAGACAAACTGCATTAGACAGATATGAATCATAGATTCTAAACAAGAAAGAAGAAGGGAATATGTTGACAAGGGAATCTATAATAATCGGAAGGATTGCGAGAGAAAAGAACGAATGACCAAATTTATAATATTTTCAAAGAGAAATAATAAACATATATTTATTATATATATATATATATATATATATATATATATATATATATATATATATATATATATATATATATATATATATATATATATATATATATATATATATATATATATATATATATATATATATATATATATATATATATATATATATATATATATATATATATATAGTTTTTTATAGTCTATATAACAAGAATTAAAAAATTTAATTGAATTAAAATATTAATGATACAACAACGTATTTAATTATTCAAGCATATTTTTCAGTACGACATATCTACATGCTGTACTGTTAGTTCGTTCGGGATAGGTTCGACGATGTAGAGAAGAAATCAAAATACTCAAACATCGTGTTGTTGGAGCAATTAAGTGAGGGACTACTATGTATAATATCACCCACCAAACTTGTCTCTATAGCATTATATACAGATGTAGTCTATTGCTATTTTTATTTAGTCCATTATGTAATTACCATTATTATTTATAGTTTTTTGCCAATGTAGTGGTAGGTGTATAATTTATTTTTGCCAAAAATTAGCAGCTCTCAAAAAATTTTCAAGAGATTGATTTTCATCTCTTCTTCCGTTTTAAAAGATTTTCCATTTAAACAATTTTAGAGGGAGCGAAATAGATGGTAGTCGGAGTTCCAATTGAAACTCAACACTTTTTGTGTATTGTCGTGTTTTTGTTTGTGTATGTGTGTTTTTGTTTGTGTATTTTCATGATAAAACACGACGCCTTTCGTTTTTGTTAATTCTGGTCGATTTTCTTCAATTTCTGCCTTCAATCGATCTACTTGTGAACAGTAGAGGTCGGTGTACATGGTGTGGTTGTGTAGAAGAAGCTTAAAGTGTATGAGTCCTTCCAATATATATATATATATATATATATATATATATATATATATATATATATATATATATATATATATATATATATATATATAAATATATATATATATATATATATATATATTTATATATATATATATATATATATATATATATATATATATATATATATATATATAAATATATATATATATATATATATATATATATATATATATATATATATATATATATATATATATATGTAATTAATTAATTAATCATTAATAGTTATCATTCGCTTTAGAAATGGAGCCTCAGAATATTTTTTTTCAGTAATAAATCACACAAGAGATTCGGTCTAGCAGACTTCGCTCATTAAGTTCGTGAAGAACCCAAATATCGTATAGGAAAAGGACCGATTTCTTTTCAGATGGTTGATGTATTGAGCTGATCTGCTATCTCACGGGGAATGACTTGACCGACTGAAAGCAAATCGAAGCGAATCTGAACTAAACTTTATAGTATTTTATTCCATAAGTTCCTGCCGTTTTCATAATTTGTTTAAAATGAAAATTCCAATCGATAAACACTCCATTTCCGAAATTGCTATATTTCGTCTTTCCTCACGATTAAAAAACTATAGAAGCAGCTTATGGCATTTGTGCAGTATATGGAGAGGATTATATAGTGGATGGGATTGCTCGAGATTAGTTTGCCAGGTTAAAAAATGGCAACTTCGATCTGAACGACACATTCTGCTCTGGTCGATTTCGGTGAGGATTATTTTAAAGTGCTTTTGAAGGAGAGAGGCCATCAAACATGGCGAAAATTGGTCGATTAGGTGGACTACGGTCTTACGACAAATTTCCGACATCTTCATTCTATGGGATTTATTCAAAAACTCGGACTTTGGGTTCAACATACACTAACCGACGACAACAAGGAAACACACCACAAAAAATCTGCTCAAAATCTCGGCCAACACCGAACAACACACGAACACAACACCGACTCAGCACACGAACAAGCAACGACTCCTGTACAAAATTGTCACGGGAGATGAGTAATGGTATCTGTACGGCAATATGAAGGAAAGAAAGGAGTGAGTGGCCGCAGGAGATACGTCAGAGCCGAGGGTTAAGTAAGATCTCCATCCGAAGAAGACCATGATCAGCATTTGGTGGGACCGGAAGGGTTTCGTGTACTGGGAAATGCTGGTAAAAAAATAAGGCGGTCGGCAAAGAACGTTACTTCGCCCAGCTGTACCATGTAAATAAGTTGTTTTCAACTGAATCGACCCGATCGACAAGGATAGGTCATCTTGTTCTACAATGCACGATCTCACAGAGCTAATATCGTTAATGAGGCCGTGAATCATGTCGAATAGGTTCCTTAGCATCCACGGTACTATCTGGATCTTTTGCCAACCCATTATCACCTCTTCCTCTCGCTGTCTAACTAAATGTGGGGCGTAACCTTCGCCAACGATGAAGACCTCAAGAACTGACTAAACATCTTCTTCGAGTCCAGGTCTGGCGATTTCTGGCGTAACGGCATCAATAAATTGTTCGAGAGGTGGGAACATGCCGTAAAAAATGACGGAGTATACATTATTGATTAGTGTATTGCTTTTATAACATTATTGCTTTAGCATTATCGCTTTTGCATTATTGCTTTTGCATTATTGCTTTAGCATTATTGCTTTTTTCAATACAACATTTTAATAAAAAACGGCTGAAACTTACCAACCAAACAGCCATGGAACAACCCAATAGATATCAATTATAAAATTGCAAATAAACTCATTCCCTAAATAATATTTTAATAGCGACCATACGAATCGTAGAAACAAAACTGAAAAAATCAAGACAAAAAATTCAACCCATTCAACTCCAATTTTATCTCGCCGATCGCACAAACATAAATATAAATGTGGGGAATCGTTCGCGTCTCCCCGTCTACCAGCTGTTCTCTACATTAGAAATGCATTTTAATTTCGACGTTTCAAAGATCTCGCGTCACGGGCCGACCGTAAAACAAAAGAGGAACCAGCTTGGTGCAACCCTTTGGCCCTTCAGGTCCAACCCCTCGGGCTATGGCTCGGTTTTTTGTGTCGATTTTTTTTGTACATGCATATACGAATGCGACGTTCAGAACAGAAAAAAAAACTAGTATTATTATTAGGAGAGAAAAAAAGAGACCTTAACGTATAAATCCTCAGGACTATTTCAATGGAGAAATTATAATGGGCGATGGTGGATTAAATTAAACGTGAACAACTGGCGTAAAGGTTTTTTTGCTGGTGTTTTTTTTTACATGGACTTATACGGACGTTTTTAAATAGATCAGATATATATTGCGATTAATTTAATATAATTTTTTTTCGCTTCGAGCGGACGTTGCGTGAAATGTCATTGCAGGCAGATGTTTTTGTTGTCTAGTGGATATGAACAACGAACTAACAGTACAGCATGTAGATATGTCGTACTGAAAAATATGCTTGAATAATTAAATACGTTGTTGTATCATTAATATTTTAATTCAATTAAATTTTTTAATTCTTGTTATATAGACTATAAAAAACTATATATATATATATATATATATATATATATATATATATATATATATATATATATATATATATATATATATATATATATATATATATATATATATATATATATATATATATATATATATATATATATATATATATATATATATATATATATATATATATATATATATATATATATATATATATATATATATATATAGTTTTTTATAGTCTATATAACAAGAATTAAAAAATTTAATTGAATTAAAATATTAATGATACAACAACGTATTTAATTATTCAAGCATATTTTTCAGTACGACATATCTACATGCTGTACTGTTAGTTCGTTGTTCATATCCACTAGACAACAAAAACATCTGCCTGCAATGACATTTCACGCAACGTCCGCTCGAAGCGAAAAAAAATTATATTAAATTAATCGCAATATATATCTGATCTATTTAAAAACGTCCGTATAAGTCCATGTAAAAAAAAACACCAGCAAAAAAACCTTTACGCCAGTTGTTCACGTTTAATTTAATCCACCATCGCCCATTATAATTTCTCCATTGAAATAGTCCTGAGGATTTATACGTTAAGGTCTCTTTTTTTCTCTCCTAATAATAATACTAGTTTTTTTTTCTGTTCTGAACGTCGCATTCGTATATGCATGTACAAAAAAAATCGACACAAAAAACCGAGCCATAGCCCGAGGGGTTGGACCTGAAGGGCCAAAGGGTTGCACCAAGCTGGTTCCTCTTTTGTTTTACGGTCGGCCCGTGACGCGAGATCTTTGAAACGTCGAAATTAAAATGCATTTCTAATGTAGAGAACAGCTGGTAGACGGGGAGACGCGAACGATTCCCCACATTTATATTTATGTTTGTGCGATCGGCGAGATAAAATTGGAGTTGAATGGGTTGAATTTTTTGTCTTGATTTTTTCAGTTTTGTTTCTACGATTCGTATGGTCGCTATTAAAATATTATTTAGGGAATGAGTTTATTTGCAATTTTATAATTGATATCTATTGGGTTGTTCCATGGCTGTTTGGTTGGTAAGTTTCAGCCGTTTTTTATTAAAATGTTGTATTGAAAAAAGCAATAATGCTAAAGCAATAATGCAAAAGCAATAATGCAAAAGCGATAATGCTAAAGCAATAATGTTATAAAAGCAATACACTAATCAATAATGTATACTCCGTCATTTTTTACGGCATGTTCCCACCTCTCGAACAATTTATTGATGCCGTTACGCCAGAAATCGCCAGACCTGGACTCGAAGAAGATGTTTAGTCAGTTCTTGAGGTCTTCATCGTTGGCGAAGGTTACGCCCCACATTTAGTTAGACAGCGAGAGGAAGAGGTGATAATGGGTTGGCAAAAGATCCAGATAGTACCGTGGATGCTAAGGAACCTATTCGACATGATTCACGGCCTCATTAACGATATTAGCTCTAGATCGTGCATTGTAGAACAAGATGACCTATCCTTGTCGATCGGGTCGATTCAGTTGAAAACAACTTATTTACATGGTACAGCTGGGCGAAGTAACGTTCTTTGCCGACCGCCTTATTTTTTTACCAGCATTTCCCAGTACACGAAACCCTTCCGGTCCCACCAAATGCTGATCATGGTCTTCTTCGGATGGAGATCTTACTTAACCCTCGGCTCTGACGTATCTCCTGCGGCCACTCACTCCTTTCTTTCCTTCATATTGCCGTACAGATACCATTACTCATCTCCCGTGACAATTTTGTACAGGAGTCGTTGCTTGTTCGTGTGCTGAGTCGGTGTTGTGTTCGTGTGTTGTTCGGTGTTGGCCGAGATTTTGAGCAGATTTTTTGTGGTGTGTTTCCTTGTTGTCGTCGGTTAGTGTATGTTGAACCCAAAGTCCGAGTTTTTGAATAAATCCCATAGAATGAAGATGTCGGAAATTTGTCGTAAGACCGTAGTCCACCTAATCGACCAATTTTCGCCATGTTTGATGGCCTCTCTCCTTCAAAAGCACTTTAAAATAATCCTCACCGAAATCGACCAGAGCAGAATGTGTCGTTCAGATCGAAGTTGCCATTTTTTAACCTGGCAAACTAATCTCGAGCAATCCCATCCACTATATAATCCTCTCCATATACTGCACAAATGCCATAAGCTGCTTCTATAGTTTTTTAATCGTGAGGAAAGACGAAATATAGCAATTTCGGAAATGGAGTGTTTATCGATTGGAATTTTCATTTTAAACAAATTATGAAAACGGCAGGAACTTATGGAATAAAATACTATAAAGTTTAGTTCAGATTCGCTTCGATTTGCTTTCAGTCGGTCAAGTCATTCCCCGTGAGATAGCAGATCAGCTCAATACATCAACCATCTGAAAAGAAATCGGTCCTTTTCCTATACGATATTTGGGTTCTTCACGAACTTAATGAGCGAAGTCTGCTAGACCGAATCTCTTGTGTGATTTATTACTGAAAAAAAATATTCTGAGGCTCCATTTCTAAAGCGAATGATAACTATTAATGATTAATTAATTAATTACATATATATATATATATATATATATATATATATATATATATATATATATATATATATATATTTATATATATATATATATATATATATATATATATATATATATATATATATATATATAAATATATATATATATATATATATATATTTATATATATATATATATATATATATATATATATATATATATATATATATATATATATATATATATATATATTGGAAGGACTCATACACTTTAAGCTTCTTCTACACAACCACACCATGTACACCGACCTCTACTGTTCACAAGTAGATCGATTGAAGGCAGAAATTGAAGAAAATCGACCAGAATTAACAAAAACGAAAGGCGTCGTGTTTTATCATGAAAATACACAAACAAAAACACACATACACAAACAAAAACACGACAATACACAAAAAGTGTTGAGTTTCAATTGGAACTCCGACTACCATCTATTTCGCTCCCTCTAAAATTGTTTAAATGGAAAATCTTTTAAAACGGAAGAAGAGATGAAAATCAATCTCTTGAAAATTTTTTGAGAGCTGCTAATTTTTGGCAAAAATAAATTATACACCTACCACTACATTGGCAAAAAACTATAAATAATAATGGTAATTACATAATGGACTAAATAAAAATAGCAATAGACTACATCTGTATATAATGCTATAGAGACAAGTTTGGTGGGTGATATTATACATAGTAGTCCCTCACTTAATTGCTCCAACAACACGATGTTTGAGTATTTTGATTTCTTCTCTACATCGTCGAACCTATCCCGAATCTTCATGCATGCCAATGTAAATTCGCGATTCATCACTAAACGCGACTCTGTTTCATTCCATATCGAATGTCGGCATCACAACTCCAGATGTTAACATCGGTGGTCAACTATGAGAAGTAGCATCAAATTACTCTACAGTTCACTTTTCATTTAGTCTTTAAAATCTTCTATCTATAAAAAAGTTCTATAAAATATTGGTTCCCAACTGTTTTTGAGGTGATCAATAGGATCTAATTTGTAACCTTAAAACAACTTTCGCGATGGATATAACTGGACTTCTATTCAGTCTATCAGCTATTTCACTGAACAGCAATCCTGACTCACTGTTCCAATATTATCAAACTCAATATCAGTAAGGTAAATCAGTAAACTATTTAATAGAACCCAAATAAATATCAGTTAATAAAATTTAAAAAGCAGATCTTGTATTCAAACCCAATATGGATAAACAATATATCTTATTTTAATATTCTGGATATTTACATTTCTATAACAATCCGTTGTTGAATTTGATGAATCAGGTTTCGTATAATATGGTACTTCGGACAGTGGCCATTGACTAATACATCAAGATACAGTTAACTATTAGTTAATACCTTTAATTACCCGCTTTAAAAATTGATCGATTTTGCTGATCATCAATAGAGAATCGCAAATTGGTCTATTCATTTTTCCCTCAGTAACTCATGCGATACCATTACATCGGTCTTGCAAACCATTCCAAGTTGAGGTTGAGGTTGTCATTGAGATCGAGGTTGAGGTTGAGGTTGAGGTTGAGATTCCATGTTGAGGTTGAGGTTTGATTTAGTATTTAGGACACACAAAGATTAAACTCGTTTTCACGAACCAGTTTGAACCTCTTACGGCATGTGAAATAGTCAACAGCATTCTCACTATATACAGCACATATCTTCCTTTGCGAAAACCCCCGCGAAATGTTCTTGCGATTTCGAAAATAAAAAATAAACATAATATGTCGAAAATACCCTTTCTTTTCTGTAGTTTTTAGTGCTTGATAAAATTTAAAAAAAACAACCAAATAACACAATATTTTACAAATGTACTCGCTAAAACTCACTTCCTTCTATTAACACGATCAAAACTTTATAAATGTAAAGTAGATAACACTTCCATATTTTTGCATAAATCCAATAAAATGCCTTTGAAAGTTAAGAACTAATATTCACGTTATATGTTCTATCAAAGATTATTACATATTTTTAAGATTATAACGGATCTTTCAAATTGGGCGGTTTTCTTAATTCTTGAATAAAGACAGATGGCGTGGATTTGCCTAGATAGTCTCATTTTAGATGGGTAATGTATGACATTTATAAAAATGGAGTCGTATACAAAACAACAATGCGTTAAAATTGTTGAGTTATTTTATGAAAATGGGCGTGAAAAAAGTTTTTAGAAAATTACGTGATATTTATGGTTTGCATAATCGTCCATCTGAAAGCACTGTCAATCGAATTGTTCAAAAATGTTAAGAAACTGGTTCGGTGGAAAATAAAAGAAGAGTAATATATATTCGTAGCGCTCTTTCTCGAGAACATATTGATTTGGTACGTGTAAGTGTTGCTGAACCCAGAAATTTCTATTAATCGACGTTCACAACAATTGGGACTCAGTGCATCCACAACATGGCATATATATCGAAATAATTTAGCTCTGAAGGCATATAAAGTTCAAATACTACAGGAACTTAAGTCACTGGATCATTCAAAATGTCTTGCATTTGCCAACTGAATTAAAGAAGAAACAGATGGTTTTTCTCAAAAAATAATATTTTCGGATAAAGCATATTTTGAAATTGGTGGCTATGTTGATAAACTAAATTATCGCATTTGGGGTGAGAAAAATCCACGATTGATTCATGGGATACCTTTCCATCTTAAACGAGTCACTGGTGTAATTGGGTCGTCTTTATTTCAGAATGCTGCTCGCGAAGCTGTAACTGTTAATGCAGTTCGACATCTTGAGATGATAACTGGATTGTTGAGAGCTGAATTGAATAATATTGATCTGGAGGATATGTGGTACTCTGCTAATGAAAGATCTGATTTATTGAGAGAAAAAATTTCTGACGAGTTATTGTAAGAAACGGTTATGTTAATTGCCCACCAAGAGCATCGAATTTGGACTAGGAAGAATCCACAATTGATTCCTGAACTAAACGATAAAATATTTCGAGTTATTGGTGAGACAAAGCCACTGTTATGCCAAAATGTCATCCAAAACTTTGACTAAAGACTGAACGTCTGTGGAACTGCAAGTGGAGGTCTTTTGGCAAATATTGTTTTTCATGTTTATAAATCATACACTATGCTTCAATTATTAATAAAAAGTTTTTTTAAATCAATGAATCAATTGAAAAGACCATTTATGCCGTTGCAAAGAAAAAAATAAAAAAAAATTTCAATTTTTTTCACTTTATTCAATTTGAAAGTATAAATAAAATATCTATTTTGTAGAAGACCGTATTTTTCTTGGATTAAAATTAAAACTCAGTACTTTAAAACTGTTAACGATTGACAAAATTTATATCCTACTTTAGGACATTGAAGTTTACAAAAATATGTCTATACTTGCAAGGCACTAAAATATACACAGATACGCAATTTAATCTTATAATAATACACGTGACTAGTGATTTATTTAAATTTCGGAACTTTATTTTTTTAGGTTGAATTAATAAAGGTGGTATCATTTGTCAGCAATAATATTAATAAATCTTTCCTAGACCGATCATCGAGACATGTTATTCAAGATTTATATTAGTTTCTATGCTTCATGTGCAACATAAAATATTTTAAAAGTTCCCCATAAGCACATTTGATTAATTAAAAGAAATACTTTTCGTTATTTGCATTTCATCTACAATAATTTCCATAAAAAATCTATGATTTTCTCTTCTTCTTTTTTCCTTCCATGGAGCAGAAGCCATTGAATGGTTATGCTTATATTAGTTATTAGTGCTAAAATGTGTATATAATTTAAAGAAAAAGGTTGTTCTGTTGGTTGTTCATATTTATACGCCCCATAGGCTTCGGGATTAAATAAAGGCGCTTTATAATCAACACAAATAGGCCAAAATATTCTTTCCAGGTATATTATTGATATATTTATTTCCAATCTATTATTTCTTGTTTTACGTCGTTTGTTTATTTCTTGTTTTTCTATTTATACAAATTAAAATAATTAAAACTAATGAATTTAATAAATTTTAACAGAAACATTCAGCAAACAACAAATGACCCCCCCCCCCCCCATCTATAATATCGATAAGTCAATATCTGGATATTTTTCCTTTTTCTTTGAAGCATAAATTAATTCTTACATTCATTTTAGCCTCTTTTTGTTATTTTTACTCGTTCACTTTTTCGTCATTTTCAACATGTAATACATAATTATTACAAACTGCATTAACAAACACGCATGATGCAATGTTAAAATTAACAAAAATATACTGCAAACGCACATTTCAAAAAACAATCTAGAAACATTTCCGTGTGTGTAATTCCGTGTGTCAACGGGTAGAACGCACTAATCGAATACTTTTTTTCTCAGGCGAAGTGGGAGTCTGTTCTTAAAAACTATTTTGAGCCTGCCAAATGCCTGCCAACCAGATTAAACACAACGTTCCACCTCCCGGACGGTATCCATAATCT
The DNA here is from genome assembly GCA_031761425.1 of Cosmopolites sordidus. Taxonomy (NCBI): domain Eukaryota; kingdom Metazoa; phylum Arthropoda; class Insecta; order Coleoptera; family Curculionidae; genus Cosmopolites; species Cosmopolites sordidus. The sequence continues at coordinate 44,239 of JARFXV010000782.1, read as the reverse complement.
CCAATTCCCTTCCTAAAACTGAAATTCTTCTGTCATCACCGACTTTATTGAATCTAACTTGACTCTTTTTCAGGTTTATTTTTAAACCAAATGATTCGCCAGTCCTTTGCAGCTCTTGTACGTGTCTTTGCGGCTCCTCTGGGTCTTGTTAAAGGAGAACGATATTATCTGCAAATCTAGGATGGTTTAAGTTTGCACCATTGATCTTTACACCATCCTGTTCGTAATCCAGTTTACGAGAATACTTCTTCAAGGTCAATCGAGAAAAGAATAGGCGATATTGTGTCACCCTGTCGCACACCTCGTTCTACATTAATTCCCACTTCAAGATCATCAAGGTGAATTGTAACTACATCATATATCAATCCTAATATATTTACATATGCTTTGTCTACTCCCTAGCTAAGCAATATCTCCATTATAGCATGCTTTGAGGTGGAGTCAAATGCTTTTTCGTAGTGGATAAAAGCCAAGCACAGTGGCATGGTGTATTCGTTGCGCCTTTCTATGGCCCGCTCTAAAACCAGGATGTGATTCATTGTACTGAATCCGCTTCTGAATTCTGCTTGTTTTCTTGGTTGTGCGTCATTCAGTTTTCTAATATTCTTAATATTCTTTTAGATATTATCTTAGTAAAAACTTTATACATTACTGATAGGAGGTTTATTGGACGGTAGTTCTTTAACTCTTCATTTGCTCCTTTTTTAGGTAACTTCTGTATTGTTCCATAAATTCAGGTACTTTTTGTTCTTTGAGGCATTTTGAGTACAATTTTGTCAGTGTTTTATGTAACGTCCGATCACCAGCTTTTAACATTTCGATAGTTACACTGTCCTTTCCTGGAGCATTGCCGTTTTTCATCGTTTCTATAGCATTTATTACTTCCTCTAATAGAATATCTGGCATTTGTTCTTCCGTGGGTAATGTTGTCTTTGATTGGTTCTGATCCTCATATAACTGGGAATAAAATTTTCTGACAACCTCTTACATTTGCGTTCGCGTCCTGCACACTGGGGCATCCTCACGCATTAAGACAAAAATGTGCTTTCTTTTCTTTCTCAGCTTCTGTTTAGCCTTGTTAATTCCTTTGTTTTCTTCTAGGATTTTTTGCACTACCTGCATGTTGAATCGGCGCGTGTCCTCTCTGATACGTTTTCTTATAGTTTTGCAGAGCTTAGCGTACTCGATCCTGCCAAAAGGACTCCCTGTTTCTCATTGTCCTTCGTTTCTTCATTAAATCAATGGTCTCACTAGATATTTTTATCTGTTTGAAATGTTTTTCTTCAAGCACATTGTTGGTGATTTCTTCATATTGAACTGATATTTCCATCACCTCCGGATTTTCTAACACAGCGAAGCGGTTCGACAAAACAATCTCAAAATCACAGCCTCTTTCCAGCAATTTCCCAGAATCCACTTCGCCCTTTTTTGACCTTACCATTCTTTCGCGCCCTCTTCGACCGTTAATCCTAACTTTTGCTCGTACCATTCGGTGGTCACTTCCAACATTAAAATTGTTAGGGATAGTACAATTGCAAATTATTGTTTTATATTTAGTCATGATATAATCAACTGCACAGTTCAAGATAGACTTTTCCATGTCCATTTTCTGCTGATATTTTTTTTACAGAACGAATTCATAATATATAGTTCTTGTGCTTCAGCAAAATCAACCAATCTCTCACCTCTGTTGTCTCGCTCACCAGTTCCATATGGGCCAGTTGCATTTTCGTCAGTTCTTGTTGTTCCAATTCTGGCATTCTAATTACCCATCAGAATTTTGTACCTACATTTCTCCTTGTATAAAAGCTGGGCCACATCATCATAAAATTCCTCAATTTCCTTATCCCTCAGCTGAATGTCGCATTAGACTAGTCGGTCAGATGTACTTTCAAATTTTACTACACTGTTCTTCAGCTTTCGGTTTGATGAGGAATATCCAATTCCCCCACATCGTCCATTCTCAGTACCTCGGGTGTAGGGTACGTGTCCAGTTGGTTCCAGTTTAATTAACTTTTCACCCTTTCTTAGAGTTTCACAACGCCCAATAATATCCCAATGTTTGTTGTCAAGTTCGATTAACACTTCCTGCAATCGGGCCTCCGTTTTCACAGTCCATATATTAAGCGTAGCAATGTCAAAAGTTCAATGGCAACCTGATCTACGGTGATTGTTAGCACCCTCTGACTTGGGGCAGATCTTCCCGCTGCCGTAGGTAGTTGCCCCTTGACCTCCATGGAATAAGGGATGTGTTTGAGGTTGTACTGTCATATTGAAATACCATATTGAAGGTATGGATCGTAATCTGCCACGCTGGTCCAATGCGGGTTGGCAGATTTTGGTTCATGTTAATCTGAGGCCTCTGCTTTGACCTTTCCGCCAAGGGTGACCCTCCCCGGAGCATGGACTCCAGACGGCATAGATCAAAGCTTTATTGCTCTACTTAAACCCCTTTACCAACCAATAAGAGTTTCAGAATATAAAATAAGGCACAATGATAACTACAAGTTACAATCCGCTATTTTTTTTCGTCTTGGAGACTAAATAATGTTTTGTTATGTTTTGAAAATAATGTAATTTAAATGCACCCTTCGATTTCATCTCATAATAAGCTTTCTGGAGAATCAATTTTCGATTACTCTATCAGACATATATCATAGTATATTTTCAATAGTGATCTGAATGTTCCGTTAAAAGACAAGAATTGCTCGCCGATAATGTATATAAACCAGAGACTTAATATAAGCCCATAAAAATAATCCAACGGCGTGAGACGGCATAATCTTATTGGCAGCCGAGATGTGTGATAAGTTCTTCCGTCTTGTTGAATACCCAGATTTATCAGTTCAGGCGAAATGAAATGTTGTTTATTTTTACATATTTCTATGGCATTCACATTAACAGTAATACGATTTCCATCATCGACTTCAAAAAAGTAAAGTACTTAAAAAAACACACTTCTTCAGCCCAAAAAACTGCAAAAATACAGTGACTTTGTGAGGGTGAAGAGGTAACTCCTGAATAACTGGAATATTTTCATCAGCCTAAATCCCTCAGGTATGTTTGTTCAGAAACCCTTTACGTCAGAAATGCACTTAATCGGCAAAAATTACTTTCCACCAAGTGAGGGTCGCTTTCCATATGTTCTAGAACCGAATTGTTGAATCCGGTAACATTCCATAGTGAAGTCTGAATGGTTGTGGCGTGTTCATACATTTAAATATTTGAATACACAATCAGTACAATAAACAATCACACAGTAAACATTACCTATATATATATTTTTGGTAGTATATCACTGTCATGAAAATCTATTATTGTCAATGTAAGTATCGTTGACATACACAAAAAAAATATATTTACTTTCACTCGTTACTTTATATATTACAAATTAATATAATTTATTTTTAGTTTAGTTTTGAAAACGGGGGGAGGGTACCCTCCGAAACGTCAACGTTAAAAGTTTGTAAAATTTCTATAACATTTTTATATCTTTAAAATTTTGTTCGTTAGGCAAATTTATTACAAAAAAGAATCACTGAGAAATTTGTCTCCGTTTGGTTTTTTGTTTTTACCCAGTGATTCTTTCTTTACATAAGAACAGGTATTTTTGATATTTTTTGAGTTTTAGATAGTGTAGACCATTACAACCTTATTAATGATATGTTAGCTAGTAGATGCATATTTTTAAACAACTAAGAAAGCAAACGTTTTTCGATATCCGACACAATGGAACAACCCTGTATACTCTTTCGTGGGAAGGCAAACAAAAATCTTCAGGCCCACTCTCCTCTTGTCTCTTGTACCTTTGTTGGCGGTAATTGGTAAGGTGCGGTCCATAGACAGATGGATCATTATGCGACAAGATGGTCTATTATAGACAATAATGCTGAATTAAGTAATTGAAGAAAAAATTAGGAAGTTGTAGCTTGAACTTACAATTGCCCATAGGTGTTATTTATTCGTTTGCGTGTGTGTACTTTTTTTTTTAAAACAAACATGTTTACTTACGACATTGAAATGTTCATATAATTTCAGTGAAAGAGCAGGACAAACATAATTTATATTGTCGATGAATGGGCAAATATAAAGATTTTTTTATCATTGACATCCTTTAATAGTTGCGTAAATATGAATATCACAAAAATTAAAATTAAAATAGTTTGATACCCTTTTAAGCGAAGTGTTAGTAATACTTTAAGACTTAAATCTAAAGGTGTTATAAAAATACACTTTAATGTTGCTGCAACTGAAGAAATTGAGCAAAAATTATTCAAACACAGGAAAAAAAAATTGAACCAAGGGAAATATTCTGGATTGAAGAAAATTTTTGAGCATATGTAAGGAAAATAAAATTTGTCTTCGATGAAGTAAATTTTTTCCTTGAATAACTCAATCTTAAATCAAAATTTTTTCTTTAATCGACATATTAATCAAAACGCACTTAAATCAAAACTAATATTTTCACTTAAAGATTGTTTTAATTCCCAACAGATATAATATGTTTTTCAAGCAAGATCTACAATTCTTTTATTTCAAGATTAAATGTTTTAATTAGAAGATATTTCTAAAATATTTCAAATCAAGTTGTTTTTTTCTAAACTGAAAACAATGTATTTACTTTAACCAATAAAAACTATTCAATGTAAAAAAAAACATACTTTGTCAACGTAATATATTTTCTTATAAGAAAAAGTGGTACGTCAATTAAGAACACGGGTATTTGGTCCAAGAAAAGTTTTCTCTTCAATGAAATTCACATAAAACTTAAAAATAATTTTCCATTTAATAATTATACTTAAACGCACAGTGCAAATTTTATAATCTCATTCTAAGATATTTATTATTGTTGTTTAAGCAGTTTATTTTCTTGTTCAAAAAAATGTATTATTCAGAATTAAAAATAATTATTTTTTTGAACCAAGAAATCAGTTGAATGTTGAAATTAGAGACTAAATGTTCATAAGCCAATTTTTTTTAACAATGAGATCTTCTGCGCTAAAAAAATATTTGTTGGATGACAAAACGTACTTCTTGGTTAGAAAAATATTTAGTTCAACAAACTAATAAATCGTTTTGATTGATTTATTAGTTTGTTCAATACATTTAATTGTTTACATTATTTTGTTTCAAAATAATTTTCTTGAACTAATTAAACGATAATATTTTTGCCCAAGAAAAAAATTAGTAAAATTATATTATTCTTGGGTCAAGTAAACCTTTTTTACTGTGTATTATTGGTTACGTGGTTTTCCATTTTTTTTTAAGGGATATCACAGGAATCATGGCATATCATCAGGAAAGTTGGCTTTTAAACTATTCTGTACAATGACAGCTATATCTAGCAACGGTGAACTATCAAATTTTGTTTTGGGCTTGGGCACAGTGCGATGGAATGGCACCCTCCAATCTCATTACGGCCAAAAAAAGCCAGAATGAGCAAATCAAAGATTAAAAGTATGTTGATTTACTTTTTTGATAGCTAGGAGATCGTCTATAAAAAATTTGTGCCTAAAGGCCAAAGGTTAAACCAGCATCTTTACCGAAGAGTTATTGAATGACTTCAAAATAATTCGTTTTAGATCTATTATCAAAAACACCTGGATGCGGCAGCACATCAATACGCCTTCCCACTCAACGATTTCAGTTATTGAGATTTTGCCAAAAAAAAAAATCACAATGGCTCAGAGGCCTCTTATTCACCAGACTTGAGTCTTTATGACTTTTCCTGGATCGAAAATTGACCTTAAAGGAAACCATTTTGGGATATTGGAGAACATTGAATAGGTCGCAACAGCGCAGCTGACGGTTATTCTGGCATTTGAGTTTCAGTACTGTTATGAAGAGTTGACAAACCTCTATGTGGTTTCTACGGGCCAACATAGAAATGTAATTTCGATTGAATACAGAAAGTATTTAAAAAAATCAGTTTCTTTATTTTATTCAAACATCTCGTATATCGTGATTATGTAACATAAAGATAAAAATGCAAGAAATTTGACTTGTATTTGATAAAAAAAAAGCAAAAACATATCCGATCGCTTACAGTTAATCAAAGAGTTTTTAGAAGAGTTTAAGATAGCTACATTCGACATTCATAACCGGAGTATTGTTCATGATTCGTCAAATAATGGAGAAAGGAACATAATTTGATATTCTTTTACTCCAGATTGACTTCAAACAGGCGTGTGTAACAAAAAGCAGACGATGCTTAAGTTGAACACAGTTAGTTGAACACAACAGAAAAGTTTGAGATCGTAAAATAATTGCAACAAGGAAATGGGTTGTTTATTATAGTATTAAACATAGTCATAAAAATTAAAGCGAAACGAATATAGGCGTTAAGTGTAGACTGAATGATTGTGGCGTGTTCATATATATATAATATATATATATATATATATATATATATATATATATATATATATATATATATATATATATATATATATATATATATATATATATATTTGGGTTTTGCGCCACGATCTAAAACTTTAAAAAATATTTGTTCCTATGCAATAAAGAATCACTAGGTAAACAACAAAACGGAGACAAATTTTTCAGTGATTCTTTTTCAGTAATAAATTTGCTTAACAAACAAAATTTAAAAAAATACAAATATTTTCTAAAATAAATACAAACTTTTGAACGTTAACGTTTCGGGAAATATTTTCGTTCAGTTTTCAGAACGAATCTAAAAAATAAATTATATTAATTTCTATATATACTGAAAAGGTAGGAAGTGTATACTGAGAAGATAGGAAGGATATTTGTGTATATGTCAATGATTCTTACATTGACTTGTCAATGTAATATACAACAAAGGTGATGGAAAAGATAACTAATCTGAGAAGAGAACAGAACTGGATAATCGGCGATGACAACATCAAAATTGTAAAGGAATTTACTTCTCTGGGAAACAAATTTGATGAAAATAATAAATCCGAAATCGTATTAAATGTATCAAAATTACTTACTCCCTGCAGGATGTACTAAGATTTAAACTTACATAAAGGAATACGAAGGTTAATATCCTCACAAAGAAACTAGAGAAGATACTTGCATTATTTGAATGAAAGAAGAGAAGAGAAAGAAAAGTGTTTTTGGTACTGTGTATGATAATGGAAATTGAAGGATCAAGTATACCTTAGAAATAGAGCAGTTATACAAAGACCTAGATATTGTAAACTATGTGAAGGTTTAGTGATTTATATGCGCGAAACACATGGCGCACATGGCGTTTTGCCAGAAACCTGAATGCCAAGGGGAATCAAGGCGGGATGAACAAAGGCTTACAGAAAGAGAGGAATACCAAATATACGATAGTAGGACATTGTAAGGAGAGATGCGAAGAACTACTACACATCTAAAACTGGAAAGGGTCTGAAATAATAACCGGGGTGGACTTACTCATTATTAATGTTTGTGTTAAATATGAGTGCAAGTTATTGATATTTTTATTATTACATAATATCATCAGAGGGAACACAAAAATACTTATCATAGTGTTTTTTCGTTCTTTAATATATATAATTTGAGACAGCGTTTCAAATATTTGTGGGGCAGTTAATAGCTTAACATTACATCAGTCTTATATTTCATACAAATTTAATATTCAATACGAACTGCTAAAACAAATTCATTTTCTCATATCATTATGGAGGAGTAGGACCTAGGTAGTATTCTCCATTACCCAGAAATTATCTTCACTCTTGTAAACAGTTAAATAAATCAAATGAAAAATCATTTCATATTAATATGGCCTTGAAAACATTAAGCTGATTCTATCTTGAAATTTAGACTGAAAACTTAAGCTGATTCAACAAATTTAAACTTTTTTGGGTAACTGATGAAAATAGGGGTATATGCATTATTTTGAAATTCTAAATCCGAAAATGATTGTAACACGTAGAGTATTTGTGTTAAAGGGGACCGAGGGTGGGGAAAAATGGAGGCGAAATATTTTTACAATCTAATATGTGTTTAAAATAAAGATATAAAACCTGTTAAATCTATGCAAAGACATTACTGAGGGTTATGTGAATAAAAAATATATTACATGAGTTGTCACATAGCGATAAAAACTATGACTTTTTCCTCTTGTGTTTTGTAGCATCATCCCTTTTTTAAAACTAGTAGTAGTCGCCTAACATAGATCAGTTGCAGCGTTCTTGGTATCTTGCTTTCGTCGTTCTGATATCCTGGGGAAACCCGCCTCCATGTTCGTCATATACTGCACCCACATTTTCCGAAAAAATCTAAATGAGAGTGTAAAAATGCATTTTTAAAGACATACGACACCCTAGTATTTCATAGGCTTTTCATCTTTTTTGTTGCCTAGAAATCCTTCCACTCACTTACAAAACACTTCTGAGCTGTAAATTCCCTTTCACTAAATTTTTTGAAAGCGAAAATCACCTAGAAGCTTCCTTATAACGATATGCAAGGTCCAACAAGATCCAATAAATATGCCTTCTTTTAGTTTTGCATCACAGAAACAAACTAAACTATAGAAAACAATAAAACTGTCTTTATAGGTTCGTAAAATACTGTGGAAATACCTCCTCTATTGTCTTCCTACATTGTCCAGTCCAAAGTCCAAAGTTACAAATAATTTCAATTATCCCATGATATAAAAGAGAATATTTGAAAATGGGACGTTGTGGCATTTCTGTAAAAAGGTCTTTTAATAACTACCTAAATAAAACGCAAAAATCATGTCGACCTAGGTAATTTTAAGCAGACTGTTACTGAATAATATAAAGTGTATTGGCCATGTTTAATAACCGAAACCCTCAGACAGTAAGAAAAATGCGAAGAATGAGTAATAAATCGAATAAATGTGTGTTGTATCTGTATATAAATGAACACGACAAATAAAACAAAAAGTGCACGGTTCTAAAAACATGACTGCTTTTATCTTACTGATGAACACACGTTATAAATATGTAATTCAACCGCAATTGCAGAGATGGACTGGTTCAATAGGTAACAGAAACCACAAAACCACATTGATGATGTAATTGATGTAATTGATTAAGAACACTACAAGACATACATCACGTTTAAATATATATTAATAATTGTAAATATGCAAAATAAACTTAATAATTTTCGAAAATGATTATTATTATAAATGTATAGTAACAAACAGGAAAAGTCCGGAGTGGTGGATCAAAATTCGGATAAGGTGATCTAAATCGACAATTCAGGTTTCTACTCCGCAGATAGAATATCTTCAGGTATATTCGTATCAAAAATATTAAAGCTCTCAAGAAACATCACACCAGATACCAATCAAGCGGTTTAAAAAAAATGAAGTCAAGAGGATCATTGAACTAACCTTGAACCTTAAAAGGTAACTGGATATGACATCATTACAGGTAAAGTCATTAAAGATATAACAGATAAAGTACTAGTTATTGTCACGCAAATATTTAACTCCATGATAAGAATTGAGTCTATTCATACTTAATGGAAAGTGGTCAAATTATTTTTGTGTTAAAACTTGGCTAACCCATTTGAAACTGCGACATCATATCATCTCACGAACTTCCAAAACAATCCAAGTGATTTGAGGCTATAAAGTGCAGACCATGATTTTCGGTTCCATGAAGCAAATGCAACTAGAGGGTATGCCCATTTATTAGTAGGGATATTCTATTAAAGGCCGTTGAAGAAAATATATACTGTGTATCTGCTTATCTCGATGTCTCAGAAGCTTTTGGTAAGGTAATATAGTGTAACAGATAGATATTTTCAGATATGATATCAAAATGAGGTACCAGAACTACATTCAGTAGTGAGACTGAGGTTCCACAGAATAGCGTACTAGGTCTAGTATTATACCTGATTTACGCACCAGATATCATCTTCAATTTAACCACATTGAGAGAGACTTATCCTCAGGTTACTTTTAAAAAAATGTGCAGAATATTTTGGTTTACATGTAAACTAAGGTAAATAATTACTACTGGTTTTTAAGTTCCAAATTTCTACTCTATCTTGAAAGCAAATTTACTATTATTAAATTGTTTTAAAACCTATCTGGACATATGGTGTGGAACTAAGGGAATTGCATTTGAATCTAACGTTGAAATATTGTAAAGATATCAATTGAAAACTCTTAGAATACTAATAAATGCTTCATGAGTTGTGAGAAATACAAGGGAGTAAAAAAGTGTTTGTATTATTTCCATAGTTTTAAATAAAGGATTATATTTCCCTCCTTGGGGGTTTAATTCAATTTAAACTTTTTGATCCGACAAATAAACATTATTTCTTTAATATTAAAGGGATTCTACTGCGAAATATTCAGTCAACGATTTTTAACAAAAACGTTAAAACAAGTTGCAAAATTGGGCCAATTTTAAGTCATTATTTAAAATAAAAGGCATGAAAGCGAATCATGCCACTCGTGATATTTGCAAAGTAGAGGCGGAAGGTACCGTATCAATCTGCACTGCAGTTTTTGTTCAAAAAGTCCCGGGAAGGACACTTGCGTCCTGAATATACGTCCAGTTCTTCGCTTCAACCGAGTAACACGTTCTTTACCGCTCCGCACTCGCCAGTAGTATCAGCACGTTCAGTTCCACTAGATAGCGCTCCGAAAACGGCCGTCATGATTCCCGTTTAGGCTCTAGTGGGCCTCCCGTTAGGGTCAAGCGCCAAGGAGTCGGAGCCCGAGTCCGGCTATGATCTAGATACTGAAGATATAGACGTCCTGGAGAAGACTCATCCAGATTTCGCCGACGAACCAACTAAACGATGTGGCAATCTGTACAGCAAGACTAAATCAACAAATAATGACCCAAAACGAGGAAATCAGTCAATTAAAGAAAGCGCACGAAGAAGAGATGGCCAATATATCGACCCAACTCTTCGAAATCAACGCCCTGCCGTCAACCGTTCAACCGTCTTCATCACCGATTCCATCAGCCACAAAAAAGCTCCCCCCCCCCCATAAAAAGGCGCAAAATCACGCCTTTATCGGACGACGCGCAGGAATTTTCCGATCTTCTTCCGCCGAAAACACAAATTAACGCGCCGGCATCCACCATTCACCGGCGTCGTTCAATATTTCCAAAAACTAAGCGCCAAATAATCTCCAATGGATACCAGCTTCACCACTGATCCGTCAAAGGGTACATTAAAACCATTGCCAAAGATTCCACTTATGAAAACTCCAGTAGTTTTGAGAGATACAAAACTTTCGCCGAAACCTTCGCCACCAACAACTAGACATAGAAGGTATACAACATCCAGGAAGCTAAAGGTGTCAGGCTCGGCAGTCAATTCTTCCCAAATAACCTGCTACCTCTCACAAAATAAAAAAAATTAATATCACACGCACTTGCTCAAACTGTCTACAATTAGGCTACTCGGCAATAAAATGTTTGAAACCCTAAATGCCAAAAATCACATCCCGACAGCCTGCGCGGAACCAGCCGACATGCCGTCCAAGTGTCTGACCCGTGACGGAGACCACGGCGTCTCCTTCACGGGATGTCCTAGCCATCCAAGAAACCGACTAGCCAAAAGCAGCTCCGCAACCTCCGCAAGCCGTCCACCATCAGCAGTTGCCAGGCTGGCCAAATCCTTCACCTCAGCAGCCACAGCATCGACATCCATCAGCCCAAACATTGAAGAGATAATCAACAACTACCTCTAAAAATCAATAGCCGGCCTAAAAGCCGGACTGAAACAACACTTTGGAGAAGCCGTCAAAAAATAGATCCAAACCGGCGCAAAGTAGTTCCTCCGCATCCACAAGCAATTCAATTCCGTCCCGTCCACCAAAAAGCAGCTCCACCGCAGAAAAAGGCAGTTTTACCAGCCCTCCGAAAAATAGCACCGCGTCAAAGCCCCTCTCCTTTGCTCACCACTCACAATTCACCGTGTCCAATCTCCACCGGGCACGGAACCTCGTTCTCTACCTGTCGCACGGACAAAAAGTGTCATGCACCTTAAATCCATCAGCAACAACCACAGCATTGTTGAAAATAGGGGCCGTTCACAAAGGTCAGGTTGTTCACGATCTCTCGATGTTTTAAGAGCAGCTGAGGCTGCAAATCCTAGAACAAGCATTAGGACATTTTTAGAGGAATCAGAAATATCCCACACTATTGTTAATAGGAATTGGCATAGGAATATTGGCATAGGAATGGTACCAAAGTTTAAACAGTGAGTAGCTCAGAAATGCAAATACATTTGTTACATCCTCGTAATACATTACACATCATGTCATCATATCAGTTGGGGATGGAGTGATGTGTAGTATTTACATACAACCATGTAGCTTGTACATAGCGTGTCTTCAGTATCACCTCAATTTTCTACTACCAAATGTGGTGGCTACCAGACTGGTGTTAGACAGCAATCAAGGTACAAATCCTCTTAATAGGAAATTAACTCTTAACCTAATAAGTATAACTCTGACTAAACTAAAATAATTAGATTACCATAAGACAGAAAAAAATATGATTAATATAAGTATTATATAAGTAAACAATATATGTAGTAAATAACTATATATATATATATATATATATATATATATATATATATATATATATATATATATATATATATATATATATATATATATATATATATATATATATGTAACCACAATGGCAACTTCATTCAACGTCGGTGTATTGATGCGTCTTTCATGTTCGCCTGCTGTTCTTTTATCTGCTTTAATCACTATTTTGTGATGATCCATGTATTACGACGTCTTATTGGTGGCATTTTTCCAAATACATTAAAATAGTCTTTTCAACACACCACCGATAACACAATATTCTTTTTCGTTAAACCAAGAAAATATAATGAAATCCCTTCGCAAAATGTCACACTTCTTTTTTTAATGGGTTGGTTGCAAGACCTTTAGCTATACACTTCCTTCTTTTTGTTATGAAAACATGTGACAGCAAAACTAGTATTTCACATAAAACGTCAAAACGTCAAAATATAACATACAGATTTTTTATATAAAAATTTTCCACTTTTCCCGTGGATTAAAAATAAAATTCTTTCATACAAACCTTATGCTGACAATTACGAACACAACAAAAAAGAAATGAGCCAAATCGGTCGAGCCGTTCTCAAGTGATGCTCCGTCATGCATGTGGCAATTGATTTTTATTTATAGAGAAGATATAGATGTTTCGATTCGATGAGAGATTCCCTTGATGCTGTATACTGAATACTTGAAAATATCATTGGTAGAAAAATTAAATACATGACCGAATGTATGTCCGCAAAATTCTTTAGCATGATTCCATCATGAAATTGCATGCATTCATGCATTCCATCCGTGAAACATTCGAGCGAAAAAAAAAGCAAAATGCTATGATAAGAATTATCATTTGAATCAAATATGTGTATATTTGCATATTTGCCAAATATTAACTTGTTATTACTTAATTAATAAACTACAAATAAACTAACAAACATTGCTAAAACATTTTTTTTTTAATTAAGAATCATGCCATACATCAGCTAAAGTGACAACGTTGCCTATTGACTAATTGAGAAGATCACGACGACAAAGAAGCTTACAGTTATCATTAGTGTGTGCATTTGGGTTATGTTTAAAATCAAAAATGTAGTTTGAACATTTAATTTAATAAAGCAGTTAATCATCTGTTTCTTAATGTGACGTGAGTCGTTTAAAACGTGTTATGGTGTGAAAAAGTAGTGTTAATAATTTCAATTTTTGACATTAAACTACAATAAGTAACAAAAACAAAAAACTGAATTCTGTTTGACCCTAAATTATTCGGGAGTTAAATAAACAAGATGATGCGCTGTTGTCAATTTTGAGAATCATTTCAAAAGTTTCTGATTTGTTATCCGTGAAAATGGAAAGAATATTTTCGCGAAACTGTAAAGGATTGTTGGTAAAATTTACTGAAGTTAAATTTATTTGAGTTGAAAACGGAAATAAGCATTCGATGTGTATGAAACAGAGTGAGAAATAGACTTTAGTTTGGTAGTAGAATGACATTTGGACATATTCTGATGATAATAAAATATTTCGTCGAGATAATGCAAAAAAGTTGGTGTTTTTGGAAAATATCCCTGAGTGATCCTTAAATGATCCCTGACAAAAAAATCAGATATAAGAATTGACAAATGGGTAAGTTGAAAGTCACTAAAACCACCTACCTCTATAATAATTCAAACGATAGATGTCATTAACGAATTCAAAAAATATGTTCATTTAATAAAGTATATTTTACTTTCAACAATGTTTAGTCCTGACCTGCACAAAATTGCCAATATTATTCTACTTTACTGTCATCAATATCAGTTGGAACTATGAGGCCATATATTTTGTATTTCAACTTAAGAAAAAAACTAGTCTATAAATAGTGTCTCAAACAACTTAACATTAATCAGTAACAGCCTAATCTATAGTAAACGTTCAGGGATCTGTATTTCAATGTGTACTCATACATTTTAACTGTTTTATTGACTATATAAGTTGATTTATGGTAGATAAATAAGGACGATATCTTAGTTTTATTTAATTTATTTATTTCTTTTCCAAACGTTAAATTTGTTTCAAACAAATTTCTGTCATAAACGGCGACTTTATATGTTCATTATTTTAAGTTTTAATATTCAAAGTGATGTTTAATCAAACTAAATCAAATCAAACTAAATTGCTCTATAATGGTGTAAAGGAACTCAAATCTGACAAATATAATTCAAGCTCTTCGGTTATAATAACAATAAATATAATTACACACATTTACACACAACATTTTAATATGAACTTATATATACGCAACGAATTTATTTTGTTATTTTTCATTTACCCTGTTATTTTTCAGTTTTCAACATACATCCTTTGTTTTTGTTATCGTACTCATTTCTATATCTACATCTGCTTTTTGCAATATTATAGAGATGTCACTTTCAATAGGATTTCATTTTCAGAGGAAAATAATCAGCATGTGTTATATACAACTAATTCAAGGAGTAGCCGATAAAAATTTGGCTAAAAATTGCCCGACATCATATTCACATATTTTCGATTCATTACTTGCAGTTCAGTCAACATTTTCTCTGGAACAGGTTCTATATGGATTTCAAACAAAATAATTCAGACTTTCCACGTATTATAAAAACTTCTAAAATTTAAATTTTCAAGCGAATCTTCTTTAATCTATTCAGCAATTGCACCACTAGTGGCCAAATAATTCAGTTACTTCATTTTTATCTATTGGTAAATGGGCTCAGGAACTTAAATGTGATCTGACAAGTGTTACTGATTTTATCTGGCAAATGTCACTAATTATTTTAAACACTCAAAATCTACTTCTACACCGTACCATGGCAAAAAATATTATGCCTATTATATTGCTATAATAACAATCTTTAATAGCCACAACAGCTCCTGGTTGCTAGAAGAATATTTAAATAATTATCTGTTGTTTTTTACTGAATCCTTTTTTCTCTCATGTTGTACTATAGGGTGATTTTTTGAATGTTTCCACATTTTAGTTTCAAATTAAACAACAACTAAAGTAGATACCTCCAAACTATCTATTTTATGTAAAATAAAAAGCAGTTGGAGTCGTATGTCCACAATTGTCCGAGTTGGCTTGTTGGCTGTTGGTTTCCAAGGCGTCAATTGTTGCTGGTTTATCGGCATAGACCGAAGAATCGTCAGAGTTCAAAAAAAAAAAAATCTAGAAGCGTTAAATCACATGACCTTGGTGGCAATTAACAAGTCCGTCCCTCGACATTATTTTCTCACCGAATTGTTCCCTCAATAAATCGATTATTGTGTTGGCTGAATGACATATGAAGCCGTTCTGTTGGAACCACATCTCTTCCATATTCAATTTTCCACACAGTCGAATAACAAAGCCCAACTTCCTGCAAACGACGACGAATTAATAAATTTGGATCTTCATTACCTTTGCCAGCAAGAGCGGCGATATTTTCTTCCGAACGCACAGTTTCTTATCTTGTTTTTATTTTAATATAGAGCAGCGTGAAATGCGTTTGAAATTTGTGGATAATTCGGGCAATACATCGCTCGGTTAGGAGACTATGTGCTTCATAAAAGTCCTCTATGATGTTCTGTGAATGCCTAATTTAAGGAACTTGATATTTTTGAATTGTATCAGTGCATAGATGCTTTGAATCGCTACTCCAAATGTATCGAGGCGACATTAAATTATATTGAAAATTAAGGTCATTTTTTTCCGAAAAGTATTCCTTTTATTTTCATTGCACACACTTTTCGACACACCCTTGTACAATAGTATTGAAATATTAATAGATGAAAAAGAAAACTAATTATATAAATCATTGATAAATATTATATAACCAGAATTAGTATACGAGGTGTAACTATTAAATAACGAGTCTGACGCTTCTACAAAAGAAGTACGCATGTGCCAAACATCAACGACCAACAGCTGTTTAGCGAGAAGCCTTCTCTTTTGAATGCAGCACTTCTCGCTTCTGTAAACAAATCCGTATAGCCTTCGTTCGCATTAGAGTTGTTTTTTATTTCGCCGAAAAAATGTTAAGTGGAATAATACAGCAACGAATTGTTGTGAAATTTCACTTGAAACTTGGGAAAAACTACTGAAACTTATAATTTATTGAAGGAAGTCTATGGCAATGAACGGTTATCGTACATGTGTTTTTGGGTGGTTTAAGCGTTTTCAAGGTGACCCAGAAGACGTTGAAGATGATCCATGCCAGGGTCGCCCTTCCACGTTGAAAACGGATGCCAATATCGAAAAAATCGGTAATCTGGTTTGATCTGACCGTCTGTTGTGTATTCGTGCGATTGCTGAACCTGTAGAAATTGACAAAGAATGCATACGGCAAATTTTAGATTTTAATTTTATCATGCAACAAGTGTGTGCCAAAATAGCGCCTAACATTCTCACGTTTGAACAACAAGAAGCTCGCCATAATGTTTACTTAACCATACTCGCCATAATGTTTACTTAATGGACACTTAATGCCATTGAAAATAACCCAAACTTATTAGAAATGATTATAACATATGACAAAACGAAGCGCCATTCAATGCAGTGGGGGAGCCCAAATTCACCGAGAGCCAAACAAACTCGAATGAGCAAATCAAAATTCAAAACAATAATGATTGTTTTCTTCAATATTCATGGGATTGTGTATCTTCACTGGATTCCTGAACGTCAAACTCTTAATCAACATTACTACCTTCACGTTCTTGCTGAACTCCGTGAAAAAAATTAAAAAAAACGACCCGAATTCTTGAAGGACAAGTCATGAGTTCTCCACCAAGACAATGCGCCGGCTCGTTTCGCATTGTCTATCAAGTTTCTAGCCAAGTACTGTATCCCATTATGTAAGACCATATGCCTTATTCGCCGGATCTTGCGACGTGCGACTTCTATCTGTTTCCTAAGGTGAAATATGCATTAAAAGGGACAATATTGGAGTCGCGTGCTTAACGCGTTCTAAAAGAGCTGGCAGAAGTAGACTTCCAACACTGTTTCAAACAATATGAGATTGGCATGGAGCGTTGTAGGGGTAGAGGAGAGGTGTATATTGAAGGTGATATATGAGTATGATATATACGTAAATATGTATGAAATGAAAATAAAATGTTTTACAGCATCACTCTCGTTATTTAATAGTCGCACCTCGTAAGTTACATGATACGGGAACCTTGGAATCTATATCAGTGTTATTTATGGTCTAGTTCTGTGGTATTTCTTCTAATTAATGTATGTATGAGTATGATTTGGCACTAAGTGCTTATTTAAACCAAAAATTGATCACTCGGTAGTCGGTAGGCTTTTCGAGTGACTTAACCTTAAACACAAAAACCTACAGCGGATGGCCCTGATTTGAAATTACGTTAAGCTCTATGTCCATTCGTTAATAGCCTTAATAGCTGATTGGCCTCTAATCACAAAAATCTTAAAAATTTGGTAACGAAAATATTCACTAAATAAATAGTTTAATCCTAATCGCAGTAATTGTGGGCTTGAAGTATCTATTTACTTTATTAGATAGGCTAGAACAAAATATTTATCAAACTTTTGGTCCATACTCTTGATCTGTATAGATTATAGATCTGTAAAGATATTCTATATATATCTAATTTTCTCTGTCGTTTTATAGAATAAAAAAATAACAAATATTAGACAATTATTTTAAAGAACATAAGAAAAGCATTAATGAGAAGAATCGCAATCTGGATTGAAATGTGGATAAAATATAATAAAAGAAAATGAATTTGTTGGCGAAATGATAAGAAATCTAATAAAAATCAAAAACATTGTTATGGCTGCATTGTATACTTAAAAACATTTTTGGTTTAAACAGACAGTGCCAAATCATACTCGTACGTACATTAATTAGAAGAAATACCACAGAACTAGGCCATAAACACCGATATAGATTCCATGATTTCTGTATCATGCAACCTACGAGGTGTGACTATTAAATAACGAGACTGGCGCTGTAAAATATTTTATTTTTATTTCATACATATTTACCTATATATCATAGTCATATATCTTATACTCATATATTACTCATATATCATCTTCAAGATACTCAATATACTAGCCCTCCTCTATCTCTACAACGCTCAATGCAAATCTTGCATTGTTCGAAACAGTTTCTTCTGTCAGCTTCTTCAGAACGCGTGAAGCACCTTTAGAATGCGACTCCAATCTCCAATGTGTGATTGCAGAAAAATTATGGAAATGCTTAAAATTCATTTTACGATTTACTGTAAGCATCGACGGCGATGTGGAAATTATGCGAAATTGAGTGTGAAGTGACCTCGAAGAAGCCACTGAAAAACGATTGAATTTCACATTCCATAATTATAAGCACTATCACATCTGCAAGCTCAACAATAACAACAAATCAACAAGAAATTGAAAGCAAGTTAACCGATGCTTTCAAAGCACCTTGCGACACAACATTAAAGCTCAGTATTATGTTGACATTTTCCAAAAACTGTTTTAAAATATTTAACATGCCCAGTTGAGACTTGCCGTAGAAAATATATCTGTCAGTATCAGTTTATTTTAGCATAATTATTTCAGTATCATTTTAGAATAATTCTATCAAATATAAATAATTTTTTTAGTTTTGATCAATATAAAGCATCTTTCTCTGCAGTGAGAAAGCACATACTGTCAGATGAACTAACTGAACTAACTAAACGAAAAACTTTACAGATCTAATAAATTCTACCACATTCAACAAATATCCCAGATCTTGCGTCATTAAAGTTTAAATTTTTTTAGTTCATTGCTATATTTCTGGTATGAAGAGAGGTTTAGTAATTTAAACTTAATTGAAATATAAAACTTTAAACTTTAATGAAATATAAAACTTTCAGCCATAAAATGAATCGAAAGGTATTTATTTTCAAACAAACTACATTTTATAGTGAAACATATGTTTAGTTATTATATGTTGTTACATATAGACCTGATAGTTTTATTATGTTTGGTTTTCTTCATATTTCGATCTTAACTTCATTCAAGTACTAATGGATATCTATTTAAAGGTTAGAATAAAAAAGAAAACTGAATATGAATAAAATGAAGAGAATCAATATGTATTGCCAATACAGTGAAAAGAGATAAAGACGAGCCTTAAAGAATCCAAGAATATTTGGAGAAGAATAGGAAACATTTATGGTTTTATATACAACATTCAGTACCAAAACAAACAATTAATAAAAAACCGAAACGTTTGATTACTTAATGTCGTTTCTCTAAATTACACTCTTCTTACTTTAAAGCTGTTTTTCAAACGTTATCCTCAGTTTGACTTCAGGTAGGTAAATATTCCACAGAACAGGTTCCTCATTAGTTACGTAACAAGAGGAATACTTAACCGTTCGAGTTATACGATTATTAGTTCCGCCTACGTTTTAACAATATTTGCGCCTGAGATCGTTATTTTTTCTTGTTCTTTCGAAATATAAAAGTATATTTGAATTTTCCAACTTAAATATTTAAAATGTGTCTTCAAATAGTCAGTAAAATGTTGAACGTTGGCTATTTTAAATAGAGACAATACGTATATGACCGGATAGATCTATAATATTCTTTCGTTCTCTCATGTAGTCCAAAGAAAAATTAAAGGTCTATGTTGAACCTTAGAACAGGTCCATATATATTTCTTTATGGGCAAATATATTAAAATTTTTTTAGTTAAATACATATCTACTTAATTCTTATATTTAGAATAGGTTTTTTTTTTGGTAAATTGCATTATTCTTGTGATTACATCTATCCGTACATTCATTCATGTTGACATCTAATTGAAACTTTGTTTTATTAATATAGTATTTCTTGTGTATTTCCTTTGTTCAGAAATATATATATATATATATATATATATATATATATATATATATATATATATATATATATATATATACAGCGTACCGGGCGAAAGGCCTGGTTATACCAGTTCTGGCAAAAATAAGAATAAAATCCATGTTGGTGTGTCAATCGATAATAGGCATATTTTTAAAAATCTTCGACACCCTAGGCATCTAAATGCAAAAAGTTGGCACCATTGAAAGTTTCAAGCATGTCAAATGGTCCAATTATTTGTCCGTTTAAAATTCCGGTCCACATGTTAACTTTAAATTGATACTGGGACTGGTCTTGACGCGTTGAATGTGGGTTTTTCGTGTGCCAACTATGTAAGTTATGCACGTTTAAATAACCGTTTTTTTGTCCGTCACATCTGTCCATCTCATTTACACAGGTGAAGTCCATTTTTGAGCACACAAAAGTATTTTTGATCATGATATGAGTTTTTTAAAATGTGGTCCAGTTAAAAAAAATAAGCAATAATATTTTTTTGTGGAAAGAAAAGTACCAATTGTTGTACCATTTGAAATCTTGACTAAATTGACCATCTTTTGAAGTAACTTGCCCAGGGTAGTGTAATCATTTTTTTTTAAGATGAAGTGTCAAAGTTTGCTGATATAATTTTTTAAACCACGACTCAATACAACTTCTTTTTTACTAAATTAACAACGCTCATTGTTTGATTTGTGACTGCGATTAATAGCATGGTTATTTAGGATCACGTTTAAAAAAAAACACTAAAAAATTGGAAAATTTGAGATCACAGTACCTAAAGATATAGGCTATAACCTAGGGTGTCGAATTTCAAGATTTTTAAAAATATGCCTATTATCACTTAACACGGTGACATGGATTGTATTTCTTATTTTTGCCAGAACTGGTATAACCTGGCCTTTTGCCTGGCACCCGCTTGACGTTGAGTTTCGGGACACCCAAGAGAAACAATCGAACAAAGCCGGTTCTTCCAAGAAACCGAAAGCTCCTAAACCGAAAAGTGCCAGCTCTCTTGCTGCGGCCACCATCGGGGCCAAAGCGAAGCACATTTCAGTGGCGACTCGTGATGGAGGGCGTTAGGGCGCCGCCCTTCCAGCATTTATCACAGTAAACAATTTTTCAGAGCAAAACACCATATTTTATTTCCGTTCAGTTTTTTTCCTTTAACTCGTTTTCCTGGTTCACCTCCTATATAGAGGTTTAATAGCACGAAAAGAAAAAGGAGGAAGGGGCAAGCAAAAAAAATCTTCAGCAGCACTATTTTCTTCTACGCCCTCCAACTTTAAAAACCCTCGCCACTTAAAAAGATAGGGATAAAAGAAAGTGATTTTAAAAAGAGCTTCACTGCCATTGACACCGCTCTTGAAATTTGCTTGAAAAAGTAGAGAGAGAAGGTGTAGTATTGATCGGAACCGCTCAGCTTTGGTTCGAAAAGTTCCGGGAGAGATATAGATCTTGAAGATAGGGGAATATCCACGGACTCCGGATGCCGACGCTTTTAGAACAGACTCATCATCATACCGAAGAAGAATAGAGTTACTGGCTTAAAGATGGGTTTAGGTCATCGAAAACAGTAGCCTATATTTCGAGAAATAACTTCCATAAATGTGCCTTTTAAATATTTATAAAGTTAAAATTTTCAAACAGCGAATATTTAAAAATTAAACTCACAGAGATTTACCGCTAAACACCAAATATATTTGTTTTTAACTTCTCGACGCGCGTTTCGCTAACCATGTTAGTATCATTAGGGAATGATTTAATCATGAGAGAAGTTTTAAAAAAAGTGACTTGGTGTTTAGTGGTAAATCTCTTCGGATTTTGTGTTTCAGACCGAAGGTTCCAACTAAATAACTCAAAAAGACAAATACTTCAGTTATATCATAAAATATCATCTATTCTGCAAACCTTCGGTGCTCATTTTGAAACCTAATTCCTTTCAACCTATTGAAGGCACCTAACTAAAATCACGGATAAATTTCTATTTTATCCTTTCTAAGAATGTGTTTCTAAAAAGCTAATCAGTTTTGCTGCCATAACAAAACCATTAAGCTTTTGTGTATTAGTGTCTCTTGATCGCTGTTGAAGCTCATGTGTACACTAAATTAAAATTCAATCATACTTCATACTTCATGAAAAGATTCTTAATTTTGAATTAAATTGGACCTGTCATTACATAAAAACAAAACTGAATTAAATTCAATATTCTGATGTAGGTAGAGACTACCTAAATGGCTTAGAGAGTGACAAAATGAGCTGTTTGAAACATAGTGTGACCATTAATATCTAACCCATTATTATAAGTTAGATTACATGTCGTTAATCATTTTGTTTTGTCATTTTACTCTGCGCGCTTATCTTTCGCACTTCATAGGTATTGTACAGTAGACGACATATCCTTCCAGAATAGTACTTAGCACGGTAGCAGTCCGTAATCATTGTTTGATCAAACTCAAAAATACTGTGCGTTAGAACACGAAATTACTTAGCATAACCCGACTACATATCCATTGGCATTGAATATGTTACCAGAAACTTACCATGACTGAAAATTTAACAGTGGATTAATGAAAACGTAGTCGATATAAGGTGTAGTATCGAGTAATTCTAACGTAATCGTAACATTCTAACGGTAGCTACCCTTGAGTTTGATCGGACACTGATATAAAAGGTATGGGATATTACAAGTTGCTACATCCTGGCCGAACTGTTGCTTAAGGGCCCTATCAATAATAACTCTTTTCTTTGTACGTTATGTTTGAGTAAAAATGATACACCCTTCCTAAGTTTCTTTTGTTAATAGCCAGGAAAGAAATTAGGAAAAAATGGAAATAGACCAGTAGGTCTAGTGTCCACGTGGATAATCAGGGCAATAATGGTTGATCTAGATTTTCCTGGTTTGACAATAAAAACTTAGATGGAAATCCAAGTCAATAGAAAAAACCAACTGCAGCAACCATAGAAACTAACCATATGTAGTAATAAAGGGGAGTAATCTCCCTAAGGAGAGAGATTTTTTAAGAGTCTAACTTTATTTTAAATAGGAGAGGAGTTGTAATGGAACGAGTGAACATGGGGAATCAAGAAATTCATTTCACTCAAAGGATATTATGTTTAGACATAACTCTATACAGTAGCTACAAAGTAATATAGTGATTAAATTTACAAAGAGCGATTTTACAAGCACTGAAAGCAACGTTACATTTCGTGTTCTATCGGGGGATTTAAAAACGGAATGGGTAAGAGGGGATATAGAATCGAGGCAGTCGCCTGAAAGGATGAAATTAATTTTTATATTGTCTACATCGCGAACCGCAATTTTGAAAATAGTTAAATAGAAACAGTAAGAGTTCCAGTCGGCCCGAATTAGAGGAATCGTCCTGTGAGAGAAAGATTGGAGCCAGAAATATGAAGAGAAGAGGAACACACCGTCACTATCATGAAGGTCGTCGAGTGCACTCTGTAAGGAGTTGAATCAATGGAGGCTAGAGAGCCCGAATGGACAGATACATAGTTTGAAGGAGAAGAAGTTAAGGTAGGAAAAGTTTATTTGTGCCTAGCAAATTGGACCATTATCTCATCCCAATGCTACAAGGGGGTATCAATATGGAAATCGGGTTGAATTGAAAAAGGAGAAGGCGAATGACCATTATGATAATTTAGAAATAGAGGGGAGGGGGGGGGGCGAATGATGAAAAGAGTGCAGGATTGCTTGCTAGAGGGTGTAGCGGAATGAAAAAACGGGCCACTCTTAAACGAGTGGGTGAGACTTTGACTAGGGAAGATATTTTCATGACTTAATGAAATGCGGACGTTGATAGAACAGGACTGAAATATTGACCGGTACACAACAGAGCTATGATACGCTTTGGCAATATTTGTCTAAAAGTGGAACATTACGTATGATATCGTCCCAGTGAGGTTGACATTGGGAACTCAATATGGGGCCATTTAGGTCCTGAGAAAAATTATTTAAGAAATGTTTGTGAACTCTTTAGCTCCGAAAAATTTAAGTTAATAAGATTAATACTTCATATTCTGACAATGATGATTATTTAGAAGGGATATAAGGTAATCCAAAAACATCTTACACCTGAGAGACTTTAATTGCAACACATATAACTAGAAATAACTTTCAATATCACATACGACATATTTCATTACTCCAAGAGTGTAATGAAATATGTTTTATATCAAAATTACATGTGGTATTAAATTTGGATAGCATATAAATACCAATGTAGACCCCGAGTATTTACTAAATAAGACCAGGTGACAGAGATAAAATAGAAAAGCTTACTTTCTCAATAGGTATTTTTTTATTTATTACTTGTACATCTCGGTTTGATATGGAATTAAAGATAAAAATACTCAAAACTTTTTTTAGGCGGAACTAAGAGGCCACCTCGTAGAAACTACATTTCTAAGTAATTATAGGAAGACCGGCAATGGTGGTAATTTATTTAGATACCTACTATAAAAATGCATTCACATCAAAGAATGCACTAACCATATTAAGATTATGAGTAATTCTTAGTAAGACTGAATAAAATGGAAAGAAAGAATTTTTATCGTAGAGAAAAATCCAAACCTTTTATTTTTATTAGTATATTTTTTAACCGATGGATACGATAAAATGCAACAACTTTTTTTTAAGGTTGGTGAGAAATCAATGTTGAAGATTTACGCATAAAAAAATGCTTTACAATTTAGTATATTTTAATATTAGATGACCGAGAAAAAAATGATCACTTTCAAGGAAAAGGTAAGAATTTTAAATCTTTGAATATTTTAGGTTAGTTTTTGAAACATTTGTTTGAATCACAAAACTGTATACAAGAGAACAAGCTTGTCGTCAATTTTGTGTTACAATTCGGCAGGCCTCACAGAGCTTATAAAAGGCTTAACTATTATAAATGATATGATAGGCCTAGCCTTGGCGTAGAACAGGTATTGATTTTTAGGCCGAATATTGAAGGAACGTATTATACTGAAATGGTATGAAGATGATTTAAGCGAACAAAATAGTAAAGATGGTGACAAGCGAATGAAGGTTCTGAGAAAAAAAGTCATGAAAATCTGTAAATTATCTCACCAGGAACTGTAGGTACATTTAATAAGGTTATCCCCTCTTTGTAGCCCAAGATGGTAAAAATTTCAAGTTATTGTGAAAAGAGACTGGTTTAGGGTAATAAAAAAAAAAATTTAAGTCAATAATTTTATTTATTAATTTTTTATTGGACATTTTGTGGAGTGTGATATTACTCTAACACTCAGTTAAACTAAAAATAAAATACTTATGTGATATGAAAGGATCTAAAACAATTATTTTATTTATTACTGCATAATGCTGCACAACATTTTTCACAAATGGTTTGTGATACTCCACTGCATTTAGGAAATTTAACGTATCCTCTTTTCGACCCAAAGTGGCCAGTGACTGATTTGATGTTGCCGTACTGCAATTGGTAGAACATGTTGCGCGGGACCCTTATATTATTTTACCTGAATTTTCAATAGATTTTCAATTCTTGATGTTAGGCTTTAATATAAGTTTGCATAAATTCTTCTCTACCTCAAATCCAAAACCTGATGAAAATATTTGTTCGTTTATTAAGTTTTTTGCTTTTTGGACCCTTCGCTATAGAGGTCCACAATTAGCAATCATGGGGTTTAATAAATGAGAGAACATCCGAACTTGCCATCTTTTGCTCCGTATCATAATTTTATTGATTATACTATCTATCAAATCCAGTATTATCTATATAATATAGAATATAGATAATACTAGTTAGAATATAGATAATAGAATATAGATAATAATATAGATATATAATCTATATAATATAGATAATACTATCTATCAAATCCACGCCACTCATGTGTCGATTGATCAATCAAGGGTGATCAAATCAAATCAAGGGTGATCAAATAGAGGGTGATCAATGTTAATGTACCCAGCGGCGGTTAGTGGGGGAAAAAACAGGTGGAGCACGTATAACCAAATTTTGGAATGCGAATAGGGAAATGCGTGGCAACCAAAAATTTTACGTTTCTTAGTATCATACACATACATTGCTGTGTAGAAATACGAGAGTAATTGTCAGACATCATTTTTTTTATTATTTTTTAAATTTTTAGGTGGGGCATGTGCCCATGTGCCCTTATGAACCAACCGCCACTGAATGTATCTCTTATTGGCCTTATCGTAACGTCTGACCTGAGCCTTAGGTAATTTACCAGCAAAAGCTGATACGATACGTGCCTGCTTCTTCTTTGCATCATGGGATAGTTGAAATTATTTGTACCTGACTTTGGAGTACAAAGGTAAGGAACATTTTCGGACAAAGTATTACTGTTTTTGTGTCTATAGGATGTAGTACAATAAGAGGACAATTAGAAAGATTAGCGAGTTTCTTTAAACCTGGTACTTCAAAGATTAAAGTATGCCACAACACGTTTTACATGTTTATATTAAATAAATATTAGATTGTAAAAATATGTCGTCACCATTTTTCCCCACTATCGACTCTCTGTAACAAAAAAACTGTATATGTTACAGTAAGTAGCTTACCATTTTCGGAATTAGAACTATAAAATACTTCATAATACTTCATATACACCTATTTTCATCAATGTTACTTCAAAGAAAAAAAATGTTGACCTGCACAGTTATCAAAATAAAGTTGATGATTTTGATGCCTTGGTATTCCTTGCGCTATTCTGACAACTACGTCAACTCCCGTTTCGAGTTCAATTTTATATGCAAATCCAGAAACCCCACTGAGAGCAAATATCGTATAACCCCATTTATAAGGTTTTTTTGGGATTATACCTTTTCAAAATATTTCTAGCTTTAGTGGAATAAATCTGTTCATCTACGTAAGATATTCCTTTATGGAAACTCCACCAAAAGTCTCGTTCAAATTTTCTACGATAAGTCTAACTTCAAAGAGCCTGTCACCATTTAGAATTGTCTTTGAAATGTATATAATTTTTTTAAACTTTTGTTTCGACATTGTTTCATGGATCATAGGGGTACCAATGAATGAATTCCAATAACTGGTTACCTTCGGTAAGTGACATCAATCAATCATACATCAATGACATGATATATATTGCTCCAATATACCGCTGGATATCACTATCAGTTACTTGAAAGGATTAATTAGGATTTGTTTGAATAATATAAAGATTCTTTTGTTCAGCACTAAAACTCAGGTCTTTGGAAAAAAAATATAAAAAGTAATAAATTAGACGGTAAAGTAGAATTTTCCAGAAATCGTATTTGGGGGTTGTTGAGAACAAAATTTTTTTTTTTTTCATTGCAACTTTCGCCTTTTTCGATGAGATAAAGCCTATTGGCTCGTTTGCTGCTCCGGTTCTGACCGGAGGGGCCAACAATAGGCTCATTGCGTTCGATTCATTCAATGATTAAATCTACCTCAGTTCCGGTATTTTCATCACAATGGGAAAAAGGTTCAATATCATCTGATAGTGGTTAGTAATCGGGATCTATAACGCTGTCATCATTGTCATCAAATCCATCGAAACTCGTCATATTGGTAAACTATTTCACATATCTCATTATCCCGCAATGATCGTGTTGCCATTCTGAAAGAAAATGAACCGATTTAGCTACAATATCCACATACTTTACTTACAACTAATATTACTCTCCTTACTCAATGTAACAGGAATGTCACAAACACAAAAACTTGTGATTTTTCGAGATTTGTTACAGAATTGTCACATGAGGCTATAAAGAGTCAAATTGAGTGAAAGAGACATTTATAATATTAACGATTTATTGATGTAAAAATGCAGGGTAAAAACGATTGGAAGCAAATAAAATTTCAAAAAATCAACTAGTATTTTAGAGACTAGAATTTGTTTATTCAAATATCAAAATATATTCCATCAAGTATCGACTATTTCAATTAAATTTAGTGGATACTCTCTTTGAGTTTAGTGTTTTATTTATGAGGTTCCAATAAAGGAATTAAATCACTGGTATTTATTAGTCCACATAACCGAAATCTTATCGCCTTTTCACAATGCCCAAAGAAGCAAAGTTAACTCCAATAAACGTAAAGGTCATAGCATATGTGCAAATTATTTAAGGGGTATCAAAAAAAGTTTTTAAAATAATAGAGAAAAAAATAGTAATATCATAATAAAAAATATATTTAACAATAATTCGGTGCTACTTATTCGCTGAATGCATCTTGGTCTCGCTTAACATTATATATCCATTTTCGAATGTAAGGCTATATAAAAAATTACATAACAATATGCATTCCTTCACGTAAGAAAGATCCTGTAATCCATAATATATTTCATAGAAAAAACACATAACCCAATAATCAAAAGGGAAAAAATAACGCTAATGAGTAACGTAAAAGGCAATCAAAATATTTGCCATGCCATTAAAGAACCGAACGTAACAACGAATAAGATTGACAATAGTAATTGGTTTCGTGACATTTTAATTTTAATTGAAGGCCTATAATAACTATATCGTGCTGTCTTAAAGGAGTGCAGTTAATTGGGTAAATATAATAAATATATAAATAGGTTATTGTTTCGTTCTGTGTCGATTTAAACTGATGAAAATTTGAATAAAATCGATCTATATGCTTTAAGAAAATTTCCGGAAATAACATGTTTTCCTTATTAAATCCTATTTGGATATTATTACTAGTTTTATAGCTTTTACTGACTTTTGATTTTCAATACAAAAAGTATTCTGAAGTAATTCTTTATCCTTATAGTTTTTTCCGTATATTTAACTACAACACCCACAAATAATAAAACCCTTTTCAAGATTTAAACGTAAATACTTAACTTCTTTTACTGGAACTTTAACTAGTTTATGGTTTTCCAAGTATCGAATGGCCAGTCTGATGCCTTCACCTGGAGGGTCAGGAATATTTGCCCCAGGGTTTCTTTTTCTAGATGAGTAGTCTCTATACCTACAAAATTTGAATCCGCCACATTTATTGGCCTGAGGGTGTTATTTAATTTTTCACATAGTCCACATATATGGACACACCAAGGAAAGAGAGAAAAATAAACAGAGAGAGATGGTGTGAAGAGAGATAGTGAGAAGACGTATGGAAAAATGTGGAAACATATGGAGACTAATAAAAAAGAAAGAGAAATATCAGCAGAAAATGAATACGGGAAAATTACAACTAGAATTGACTACATCATCTCAAACGATAAAATACTATTTTGCAATTGTACTGTTGCTTTATCGAATCGCTTTGCTGTGTTACAAGCAGGAGATGGAAATTTATATAGAAGTTATCAACAATGTGCTTAAAAGGGCTATATATATATATATATATATATATATATATATATATATATATATATATATATATATATATATATATATAAAATATCAGCAGAAAAATGGTACAAACAGACAAAAATCTCCAATGATTCCATTGATTTAAGGGAAAAAAAAGTAGACAATAAAGAATGCAGGGAGTCTTTTTGATAAACTCGAGTACGTTGAGCATTTTAAAACTATAAGAAAACGTATTGGAGACGAAACGCGCCCCTCCAACGGTCCTTACTGCAAAAAAAATCCTGAAAAAAACAAGGAAAAATACAAATCTTAACACAAACTAACAAATAAAAGGGCGCAAATGTTTGCCTTAATGCGTGAAGATGGCATAGTATGTATGTTAGGGCACTTGCAGAAACGTTAGAGATTACCAGATTTTATTCAAAGTTATATAAAGATCAGAACCAGTCAAAGACAGCAATACCATGGAAAAGCAAATGCCAAATATCTGGTGGATGAAGTTGCAAGTGTTATAAAATCGATAAAGAATGGTAACGGTTGAAAACTTTGCATAAATACTGGCAATATTGTACTCAAAATGACTCAATGAATAAAAATTGCTGAAGTTATTCTTCTTCATAAGAAAGAGGCACAGGAATATCTAAAAGACGACCGCCCAATACGCATCCTATTAGTAATATACAAAGTTTTCACCAACAAAATAACTAGAAAAAATTAAGAATACTGAAATACGCGAACCAATAGAGCAGACAGGAGTCGATTTAGTACAATGGATCGCATTCAGGTTATTCAACAGGCCATAGAAGGGACAGACAGACTTACTGGGATTTATATATGATGGAGCTGCAGTGACAGTTTATATGGGCGATCTTGAAAGAGACTTAAATCAGTTAGATTCTTCCCTCGAAGAATACCAAATGAGATTTAGGCGAAACGTCGTGACCATTCACAGAACTAATGGCTCAATACCCGAAATGACTTAAAATACATATCCCGTTTTCATATACACTTGATCGTTATCGTATCGGATCGTTATCGTACTGAGATAACATTATTATTATTAACATACTATTATTGTACTGACATAGTTCTTGGAAAATATTTATGACTTCTTGCCAGCGTGATGACAATTTGTATATCCCATTTAAATAAAAACCTTATCCCTAGAGAGAATAAATTGAACAAGTGCTTGTTTGATATCTTCTTCGTTATTGAATTTTTTGCCCTGCAAAAAATTTTGTAAGAACAGAAACTAGTGATAATCGGATGGTGCTAGGTCCGGGGAGTATGGTGGATGTGACAGAATTTCCCACGTTCCCCAAAAGCAGTATGTGGCCTGGCATTATCATGAAACAGTTTGATGTCCTTTCTATCGAAGTCTTTTCTTGAAGTTCTGTTTTTAAATTATCCAATTGCTAACAGTATCTCTCGGAGATTTAGCTTTTCGTTCGGTTTCAACAGCTTAAAACGTATTGGTCCTCGAATGTCCCACCATATACACAACATTCTCTTACTCAGACCCAACTTAGGTTTCGAGATGGAGGAGGAAGGTTTTCCCGATTCGCAAAATGCCCTTTTCTTTACGATGTTTTTACAGATAACCCACTTTTCATCCCCAGTGATCATTCAGTCCAAGAGGGGTTCGATTTTGTTCCGTGCAAGCAGAGATGTGCATTCAAATTTTTCTCACTTAACTCATGTGGCACCCATCTCGAATATTTCCACACCAATCCTAGTTTCCGAATATGGTCTGAAATGGTTTGTTGAGCTAAATCAAGCCTTTCCGCAATCTCCGATGTGGTCAAAAAAGGATTTTGCAAAAAATATGATTTTGACAGTATCGTCGTCGAACAAAGATGGAACAGAACGGTCGAAATCACCTATTTGAAATTTTTCGAACAATCTACTGCATGTCCTATCAGAAACTATACCTATACTAAACACTTCCAATACATTTCTTCACGCTTCTGTAGTATTTCTTCCTTGTTGAAATTTGTACAAAATACAGTGGCGTAAATGAACTTTATCATTAGCCATGGGTACTCAATCACATCTCACTTAATACTAACATGAATCATCTTCGTTTTAGTTCATTTGCTAGATCAGTATGAATACATTCAGTGATAAAAAGATAGAGCCAAATATGCGTCAAATGAATATGTGCATACTTATTTTTACTTATAAGTAAAAACTTATTAAGTAAATCTTTATAAGGTTGGGGAAATATGGTAAAGACTGTGGTTGAGAATGTTATGTGTAATGGTTGGCGATCAAATTGTTAATGCCTTCCTCGTTATATATTAATTGTATACTCTAAGTCATCAGAGCAAGTGTGATAAAGTTTTTTTGATATTACTATAAAAAGCGAATTGTATTAAATACCGCATATTTATCGTGTAGCAAGTGATAATAATTTCTATGCCCCAAAAAATTTACAACCAAAATATTGGTACAGCTCTAACATCTTGTTATTTCGTACATACATCTTGTTATTCACTCTAAATTGAGATAAGGATTTACCGTCTAGAGAAAGACATTTTTGATAAGTACAAAGCAGCTGACAGAAACGAAGCAGAAAACACACGTAATGATAGATAAAAGAGTAATTTGATTTCATGTAGTTCCAAGTCATTCCAAAACTGTGTGCGTTTCTGTTACGCTGGATTTCAGATCTTTGCGAAAATTTATCGAAGCTGAGCAATTAACCAACATTTAGCATCTAATCTGCTAAGTTCAGCTTTCCAGAATAATGAGAGGTATCAATCAAATACGGCTTTTAGAATAAACGTTTTATAATCCAAATTGAGATTTGCATTGGTTAAAAGGTATACCCTAAAAAAATTATGATTTTACACAATTATAGCACTTGTAATAGATTATATAAATTTTCTTCAAAATGGTATAGGCGCTTGTGGGAACATTTAAGGTAGAGTCTATTTGAGATTACTAAATAATCAATCTATTTACAGGAACTTTTGTTGTTCGAAATTCAACCCAATGTATGCAAAGTTGTATGCAAAATTTGGTTAATAGAAATGTCGAAAACTTTAAGTTACATACCAAGTAACAGCAGAAAACGCTCCAAAAATGCGATGTAATTGAACTTCTATTACATTCAGTATACAATTCAGATTTCAATAATCTGTACAATGTCAAAAATTTTGACTTTTTTTGCTTCCAAAAATAGGTCATGGTATCAGTTTGGGATCGAACAATTTTAAATCAGTTAATCAAAAGGTCTTCATTTTAAGAACTGATCTTTTTGATTAATTGTAAACCTTACCTTAAAAAATTAATAATAGAAAATCTCACTAAATTATGGGGGCAATAATGTACTGTATCCGCAAGTTAGGTAATAGAAATTGACATTTTTACGTAAAGTATAGAAAAAGCTTTATCTTTACGTTAGTCATTAAACCATTTTAAAAATCGTTAAAACTGAAATTGATTTAACTTTTCCATCAAAACTTGAAATAACGAAATGCAGTAATTAAGTAACAGTTGGTGCTTAAGGCATCATTTTCAATTATGCCTACTTTATCTTCATTACAAGTTTATTAATGTTTATCAATATCCCTTTAAAGTTTTTAATAAGATATTTTTACCAAATTTAGGTGGTGTGTTATTTTAATGCAATGTGCTAAATCATTCTAGCCCATCCTATTTCACTTAATATATTTATAACACCATACAAAACCGAGTTATTTTTTATCAACAGTTACTAATGAATTCCATATCATAGTGACAAAAAAGTGATGAAAAGGCGGTACAGTCGGATCCTTTGATGTTTTATGAACTGATTTATACAATCTTGTACGCAAAAATCTATGGAGAAAAAAAAGAAGGCAACGGGTATTACCTTATTAAATAAATACATTACGGTTACGCTTAATAAAGAAGAAACTTGTATCATAAATCTTACAACTTTTTAAAGATATTAAGGCCTAGCTATAAAATTAAATTAGCCTTGAGATCTCAATAAAAAATATGAATTCTTTCTCAATGCAAATTATTTTTCTATATTTATATATATATATATATATATATATATATATATATATATATATATATATATATATATATATATTTCTGAACAAACACATTTTCATATACACATATCGTTAATGTACTGACATATCTGATGATTTTTTTTCTAAATAAATTAATTATTTTTTTTTCAAATTATTAATTAAAATTATAATTATAATTAATTCTAAGTTAAATTCTAATTAAAAACGACTTCAACTAAAACTCTCTAACATTTGAATTTTTTTCGAAATAATAAAATAGACTATGGATAATCGAATAATAAAATAGTAACTATGGGTCAGACTTCGGTTTACCACTATAATCCTGAAGTGCGAAACAAACCGCAGAATGGACTGAGCCCGGTTGTTAAAATAACAGGATAGTATTACCCAAACCTTTTGGATCAATTGGATGCAATAATTCGTGAGGAAAGACCTAGTTTAGCAAAGAGAATTTTTTTTTTTTCATCAAGACAATGCAGCGGGTCACAGACATGTTCTTGCAATGGCCAAATTAAAGGATTATCCAGCATGCATAGAGATTAGAGCATCCACCATATTTACAATATCTGGCCCTTCTGACTTTCATCTGTTGCTAGACCTTAAAAAAATCCTACGTGACAAGCGCTTTTGATTAAATGAAGAAGTTATAGCAGTGATAGATGAGTATTTGGCAGGACCTCCAGAAAATCACTTCATAGATGAAATAAATTAATTGGAAGATCGCTGGCAAAAATGTATTTAGCTTTACGGAGAACATACGGAAGACTACACCAATTTTTTCAGCTATAGATTTGTTTTATCATTTCCGCTCCGCGAACTTTTCAATTGGCCTAGTACATAACATAAATATTATGGTATATAAAGGATTTTCCAATAAAAGTGTCAGAACTTTAAAAAGAGGCACACTGTTAACTGCAAGTGATAAGCCGGTCATTTTTGATTTTATCTTGAAAAACCATTCCCCATAAACATTAAACGTAGAAGAAAAGGCGTAACCTTGTTGGACTCATATTTCTGCTTTGAAAGTGACTGATATTTTATCATGACTGTAATAACGTATTACGGTATTATCATTCCCTACTGTAAAATCCAGACATGATTTCGCTTTACAGTTTCATTAAATTATAATCATCCTTAAAAGCAAAAGATTATCTGCCTTTTACTTATCAGTTAGTCTCTCGTTTCCCTACCTGAAACAAAAGCAGATTGTTTTTGAAGAATTTATGGGAGCAGATTCCAGCGTTCTTATATATATATATATATATATATATATATATATATATATATATATATATATATATATATATATATATATATATATATATATATATAGTACTCTTTCTCTCCTTCGTCCACTTTGGCCCCGATCTCCTCGAAACTTCGCTCTCTGATGCGACGTTCCACATATGTATTTTGTTTCTGTACGTTCTTCTATCCTCAATCTCTGTCGGACCCATTTGTGCCTTTCCCAGATCAGCTTTGACTTGTGTGATCCATGGTACTGTTGACTTGACTCCTTGTATGTATGTAATAATTCTGTTGGTGAGTCTTGTCGGTGGGAGTCTACTAATATGTCCATAGAATTTCAACCTTCTTTTTCTTATGTCCGCCGCTACATTGGACATTCTCTCTGTGGTCTTTCGAGAATGTAGTCTGTATCCTTCCTCTGTCAGTTTTGGGCCGAGAATTTTCCTCATAATTTTGCGTTCTTCTTTTAGTATGTTTTCTATGCCGCTTTTTGTATGAAGTGTAAGTGTCTCGCTTGCGTATAGTAGCTCTGGTTTGATTGCTATGTTGTAGTGTCTTATTTTTGCATATGTAGATAGGCATTTCTTATTATAGATGTTGTGTGTCTTGCAGTATGCCCTCTTCATCTTCTGTAATCGAGTCTTATGTGCTTCTCTCCTCCTGTAGTTTCGAGGATCTCGCCCAGATATTTGAAGTGAGTGACCCTATTTATTTTGCCGTATTTGGTGTTCAAATTGTGGACATCTAATTTTAAGCAGAAGAATTCGGTTTTTGAAAGGAGATTTGTAAGCCGACTTTCTCTACACATTCCTTGAGAACTTCGATCTGTTTGGTTGCCCTTTTTTTCATTGTCTGCAAGTATGATATGATATTTCTATGTTGTTTTTGGAGCGTCCAAGTCATATTGGTTTCCAATGTCCTTATTTTTTCAGTTCTTTTTTCCATTCCCTTACGACTTTGTCCAGGACCAGGTTGAAGAGGAGTGGGGAAAACCCATCTCCGTGGCGTATTCCAGTTTTAATCAGGAAGGGTTCGGAAATTTCTCCCATAAATTTCACCTTAGAGGTTATGTCTGTCAGTGTCTGCTTGATCGATCGTAGTGTTTTGGGGTCGAGTCCTTGTTCTTCTGGGATGTTGAACATAGATTTTCGGTCGATGCAGTCGTATGCTTCCTTGAAGTCCACGAACGTGCAGATGATTGGGACGTTTATGATAGCTTTGTATTTCAGTATTATTTTTAAGTTAAATATTTGTTCAGTGCATGAGCGACCAGGGCGAAAGCCTGCCTGGAACTCGCCAATTTTCTGTTCTAATTGTTCTTGTGTTCTCTGGAGAAGGCATGCTGAGAGGATTTTATAAGTGACTTGTAGTAAGGAGATTCCTCTGCAGTTGTTCACATCTGTTCTGTCTCCCTTCTTGTGCAGCGGGTGGATAAGAGCACATTTCCATTCGTCTGGTAATTTTTCTGTTTGCCAAATGTTCGTGATAATTTGCGTAAGATTTTTCAGTAGTTCCGCGGTGATACCATCTTCACCGGATGACCTGTTATTCTTTAGTTTGCGTATGTGCCTGTGGATTTCTTCCTGTGTTGGTGGTAGTGATTCTGAGTGGGTAAGGGTACAATTTTGTTTAGGGAATCTTGGAATCGTGGAATTTTTTCCATGTATCTGACTGTACCTTTTCCCATTCCTCTGTTATGTTGGATTCCTTGATCTTTTTTTTGTCGAATTTCTGTAGATGTGCTTTCTTGGGATGAATTCTCCTTGGGGTGAACTTTCTTTGTTGTGGGTATGAGATGGCAAAGTGGTCTATATGGAATTCTCCAATCTGTTGTATAGGCGATCTCCATGTCTTCTGTTTTCGTGGAGATTTTCTTAGAGATGTTGACATAATCTTAAGGTTGTTCTGTTGGCATTGTTCGATGAGTCTTGTGTCGTTCATATTGGTAAATTTATGACCGGTGAATTTGCCTACTGTTTTCTGATGGATTTTTTTCTCTACCGATTTGTATGTTAAAGTCGTCCAGTAAAATTCTGACGTCATCCTTTGGGACCTTTGTCATTACCTTCTCTAGTGTTGCCCAGAATTTCTACTGTAGATTTGGGGTTTTTCTTGTTGTCTCCGTTTGTGAGGGCATGTACGTTGATCATGGTGTATTTTTTATTGGCGCACTGTATGCACATTGTCATTAGTCTATTGTTTATAGGTGCGATTTTCTTAATAGTGTTAACTATCCCTTTATGTACCACAAAGGCCATGCCCAGAAGCGGAGTGCCCCTAGCCACTCGTTTGTCTGTCCTCCTTTTGAATATGCGATAGTTCCCATTGTCTATCGTGTCCTCCTCCATGATGTGTGTTTCTTGTAGGGCAAGTACAAGTATCTTTTGCCTGTTTTCCAGTTTTCCTGGTTGGATCAGCGAGTTGATAAGTTGGAAAGCTCCGACTTATTTTGAGATCGTGAAAGTCCAGGTTCTCCAGAATCCGAACACCCGGTTGCCGTCTGTCGACGGGTGGATTGGTTACCACCTGGGGTATCATTGTTATTACTTGCACGAGTCATGGTTGTTTATAGGCTTATCGGTCCAGTGTTTCCACTGGGAGTTTAGAACCAGGAATTGTTAGTTCCTGGAGCGTGGTGTACAGCCGCACCCTCTGGGTGAACAGACGCCGACCAGATTGCTGGTGGTTGCCACTACAAACGCGACGTGAGTTTTTTTCTGCCAGAGCCCCGATTTCAGCTGTTGTCCGCCTCCTGCGACGTGGACGAAGGGTTGGAGCTTTAGGAAGCTATATATATATATATATATATATATATATATATATATATATATATATATATATATATATATATTTATATATATATATATATATATATATATATATATATATATATATATATATATATATATATATATATATATATATATATATATATATATATATTTATATATATATATATATATATATATATATATATATATATATATATATATATATATATACAGCATGATCTTACTAGCATAACTAATAAGATCTGTGGTTTTTTAGCGATTGTGTAACTGGGTTAATGCAGTCTGAATACCACACCCTGAATCCCAAATTTTGCTGCATATCTGATTGATGATTGATACCAAATATGCCATGGTGTTGTGTTGAAAATTCCATCGTCTTTATTTGATTTTCGATTAAGTGCTGATTTTACTTCACTTCTCAAAATACCAGGGTTTTAGTTATCGAAAAATCATAAAAACGTAATGAGATCTCCCAATAAGTACTATTTAAGAGATATATTTGTATTTAAGTTGTATATTTCACTACTTCTGTTTTTTTTTTCGATGAAATCGTGGTTGAAGATTCTCTTTCGGAATCTTGACTTATTGTAATAAGCATCAATCAAAATAAGAATATTAAATTATGTTGGAAAAAGTAATGAAAGTATTCGGCATATGCTAAAATATGAAAAGCGTCAGCGTCAAAAATAAAAAATATTTATTTACTCTCCTTCATTTAAAATATAAATAAAACACTTTTACATGTTACCCAATGACTCACATTAAAACATTATTTAAATAATTTAGTACACTGTGTTTTCCTTGCAATTATCATATAGCTTACTAATTATTGCGTCACCCAAATCGGTTAGAGTATACTCAATTTCATTGTCATCATCATTCTCCTCTAAAGAAGATTTAACAAAATCGTTATTGCATCTCGTTTCTATTCGGTCTTTACTCCATAGATAAATAAAACTGCAATAAATAATGACTTCCAGCATTAGGTATAAAGCAAACTGCTTGAATACCTGCCACTTCTGCGACCAGTGACACGCGATGCCCAGGAGTGTTGTCTATTACACAGGTCAACGTGATTTTTGCTCTTTTACAACAATGTTCTTTTTGCGTTTCATTTAGGTAGTTATTAAAACACCTTTTCACTGAAATGGATTGGTACGTCTCATTTTCAGGTGTTTCTTCTTTATATCAAGGAGTCACTGAATTTATTAGTATCTGACTTTGGACTGGATAATGAAGGAATTACCACAAGACCATACAGGGGGTTTTTCTACAGTATTCTACGACAGTGGGACAGTAGGGTAACAAAAAAGTATTACAGTAAGAAACATTGACCTCATAGAACTTCTTTTAAACCTGGTACTCGTTAACCCAAAAAAGGTGCTTTTTCCGCCTCTTCATATTAAGCTTGGACTAATAAAAAACCTTGTCAAAATCAAGGACAAAAAAGGTAATGGTTTCAAGTGTTTGAAAGAAATATTTGCCCAACTAAGTGATGTAAAGTGAACCAAACCTCAAATAAGGAAGCTTCTAGGTAATATTTGTTTAAAAAAAAATTAAAAGGAATTGGCAGCTTGGAAGTGTTTTGTAAGTGTAATGAAAGGATTTCTGAGTAACAAGTAAGATGAAAACTATAAAAATCTCATAAATGAACTCTTAAAAGCCTATGAAATACTAGGGTGTCGCATATCCTTATAATTGCATTTTTTTACACTCCCATTTAGATTTTTTTCCGGAAGATTTGGGTGCAGTAAGCGCCGATTAAGGAGAGGTTTCACCAGGACATCAGATCGATGGAAGCAAGATTTCAAGGACGCTGAAACCCATCTATGTTGGGCGACTACTGCTGGTTTTTAAAAAGAGATGATGTTACAGAACACAAGAGGAAAAACTGAAAGTATTTGTCGCTGACATCAACAGACAAGTTATATATTTTTTATTCACATAATCTTCAGTAATGTCTGCATATATAACACATTTTACATGTTTATACTAAATAAATATTAGATTGTAAAAATATGTCGTTTTCTATTTTTTTCCCACCACCGACCATCAGTAACAAAAAAACTGTATGTGTTACTTAATAATAAATACTTCATGTAAACTTATTTGCATCAATGTTACCTCAAAAATGTTTAAATTTGTTAACCTGTGTTGTTAATAAAACTTTGAATAGCAATTCCAATAAATTCTCTATTCCAGAATAAAACATCCATAAAACCAAAGCATTAATGAAACGGCTGGGACCCACAACTTGCAATTTGATTGTAAAAGAAATGCAGCAGGCCACTTATATTTTTGTTTAACGAAAACGTGAGTACAGTATTTGGTAAATATTAGCATTATCTGCACAAAATAGCAGCGGCATTGTATCCTAAAATCTGTTAAAACCAGGTGTTTTCATCGCAGTTAGATAGGTCATAACATGTAAGTGTGTTGGGCTGTTTTTTTTTTGCAATAAAAAACTTGCTCAAGAGTATAATTCCTTTAACGGTGGTAACAGCCTTCCCAACCAAAAGGTATATATGCGTTTGATAGTATAGAATGTATATTATTTGTTATGTATTAGAAGAAAAAAGTATGATCTTGGTAAAACATTTGTGTTTCTATATCGTTCGATCCGTTCATTCTGTGAAGAGTCACGGCGTTTCGCCTAAATCTAATTTGGCATTTTCAAGTGTTGTCCCCTTCGAATGAAGAGTCCAACTGAACGGATTGATAACTGGAATGATTTAGGAACATTATCTATCATCCGTGAAAATATTAGATGTAACGTATATATATATATATATATATATATATATATATATATATATATATATATATATATATATATATATATATATATATATATAGGGTGTCCCTTAACTTATCGGCCATAGAGCAAGTAGTGATAGTAAAGATCAAAATAAGAGAATTTAGTAAATACATGTGTTGGTAAATGTTAGTTATTGAAAAGATACAGGATGTTGAAAGTGAAACTAAATTTTCGAAAAATTGAGATGATTTAAAATAGATTGAAGATATCTGGTTCAAAATCGGGATAGTTGAGTTTTCAAAGGTGACAAATCCGAATTTGGTACTAGTTTTAGCTCAGTTTCTAAAGGGCGCTTGCTACCTACTTTGTTAGGAATTAACTTGCTCATATTTTTTTGAACCCTAAAAAGCTGAGAATATTTTGACTTCATAATACAGAAGAGTCATAATTGCCACATAAAAAGGTACCCTTGGTCAATATCGATATCTCACGCCGTTTGCGAGATATTCGTGTTTGAATATTCCATTGCACATCTTGTCGATGGCTGAAAAATCTGCAATTTACAAAATGTGCCTTAAATACGAGAAAAACACATTAAGATGTTAAAACTACAATGTACTTTATTTAAAATAGCATTTTTTTGAAAGATACTTCACAATAGGTGTTTTTACCGTTTACCTCAATACATTTTTCAGGCTCTTTACTAAGTGACGCATCACATTTGAGAATATATTTTCTTCATTCTAATAACATTGGCCTCTTGTTGAATTTTTTGTATAAGCTAGTTTCGTGTATTGATTTTATCATGGGAAACTAAATACTTCATATCACCGCACAAATAAAAGTCTAACGGATTAA
Source organism: Cosmopolites sordidus (assembly GCA_031761425.1). NCBI lineage: Eukaryota > Metazoa > Arthropoda > Insecta > Coleoptera > Curculionidae > Cosmopolites > Cosmopolites sordidus. The sequence continues at coordinate 2,852 of JARFXV010000782.1, read as the reverse complement.
TGTCTGGGCTACGAGGTGGCCAAGGAAACTCACCACCGAGCTCAATTCATCCATGTAGAAAACGTTGATTCAAATGATTCGGCACTGTAGAAGTAAAATGCTGTGGCGCCCCATCTTTGATGAACTATATGTTTTGTCTTAAGCCTAGAGGCATACAGTCCAAAAGGTCTAATAAATAATTTTATAAAAACTGCACGTATTGATCTCTATTCAGTCTTTGCGGAAACAAAAAATTGTCGATAATGCCGCACCAGATGTTAATTGAATATTTGTGCTGGAAATGTCGCTCTCTTGGTAGATGTGGATTTTCCAGGGCGTAATAATGATTATTTCATCAGTTAAAAATTCGCGTCTGGTAAAAGTTGCCTCGTCAGTAAACCATATCTTTTTGAGGAACATGGGGTCTTCTTTATGTAGTAGATTTTGACAAAATTCTGATCAAGCCGGTAAATCTTGTGGCAATAAATTTTGTACAGTCGAAAAATGATTGAGAAACAATTTTTCTTTATGGAGAACTCTTGAAATGGTGGATTTGTTAATCCCTGTACATATCTCCAAACGCCTAGTGCTTAGTTCAGGATTTTCTGCGATACTAACCAAAATATTGTTTTCTTGTTCTACCGTTTAACGTTTCGATCGTCTACCAGGATTGTTGTAATAAAACGAACCTGTTTCGCCTGATTGAAAATTATTTGTAAAATTTGTCGATTTGGGATGATTGTGATTCGGTAAAGCTCTTCAGACTTACTGACTGTAGCGCGACTATTGAACTTTACTTATACATAAACGCAAAACATATCCCTTAAGTCATGGTTAGGAAACTAAGTCTGGGCATTTTCGACAAATTATTTAATATCAACTCAACATTGGAGAAACTTGTTTCCACCTACGTTTAATAGAAGAGATAGAAAACAATTACAGTTGTCATCGAGACGTAATAATTTGTGCACAACATTCAAGGCACACTTTGTGAATTGCATATTTTTCAGCCATCAGCAAGATGTGCAATTCAATATTCGAAACTGGAAAATGTCGCAAACAACGTCAGATATATATATAGACCAAAGGTACCTATTCTACGTGGAAATTATGACTCTCCTCTATTTTGAAATCAAAATATTCCCAGCTTTATAGGGTAAAAAAATATGAGCGAGTTAATCCCTCACAAAGTAGGTAGTAAGTGCCCTCTAGGTACTAGACTCAAGCTAGTAGCAAAAATTCGGATTTGTCGCTTTTGGAAACCCACCTACCCCGATTTTTAACTTGATATCTTCAACCGTTTTCAAATTATCTCAATTTTTCAAAAATTTAGTTTTACTTTCAATACCCTCTATCTGTTTACTGACTAACATTTATTAACTAAATCCTCTTATTTTGATCTATACTATCACCAGTTGCTCTATGGCGGATCAGTTATGGAACACCTTGTGTATATATATAAATATATATATATATATATATATATATATATATATATATATATATATATATATATATATATACATATATATATATATATATATATATATATATATATATATATATATATATATATATACAACACTTTAGCAAATAGCTTACAGCTATTGCCAACTACCGCTAGCGTTACATATAGTTTTTGAAATAGATGATTTAAAGAACCTACTATAAATTTACTGGTACGATTGTTAAATTACCTCAAAGAATACCTTGAATACCTTGAATTACCTTGAATTATGCATTGAAGTTTAAGCAAGACACCATTCACTGACGAGAAGTGGTGAAGATCTATTAAATGATTTCTATGAAGATATAACTTATAAACATCCCACTTGCATCTTGTTAAGATTCTGAATGTTGAATAGGGCCAATTAAAAATGAATGCTTGAATATGGGCATAATAAAGATAAACGTAAGTCTTAATTTTTTATTTCAATGAATACCTTAATAAACAAAAATGTGACACTAATTTCCACTACTACTTCTTTATTACTATTTATTGAATTCTATTCTTCCAGCATTGAATAATAATAAGATTGCTATTCTAGTTTTGGCATTTTAATAATTTGTTGTAATTAATTCAAGTAAGAGGTAGGAATTTTTGTTTTCATAGGCACATATTGTTAGTTATATGTTTTATATTCATTATAGACATAATATTAGAGCATTAACATAAAAACATTTTAATTATCATTAAAAATTAATTTAGAAAAATACGTTAGTGAAAAATGAACAAATCTAATAAACTTTTTCACAATATAATAAAACATATTAAACATAATTTTCACCTAAAACATAATTTATATAAGTTCAATGTTATTGTATTTCAAAAAGAAAATCTTAAGTAGTTTAGCAATAAATACATTTCAGCACTTTTGAAAACGAGATATACAGTAGTAAAATATTTGATATATTAAGAGTGATTCTTAATTGAATTTGCAAAAGGGTTATAAAAATGCATAAAGGAATAATTCTTGTAATTCTTTTGAAATATCAATTCTTTCTCTTAGTAAAGGCATTTTGTGATTCACATACTTTCTTGGTTTTTCTTGGTTTTACACAGAAGGTTCAACACACATTCAGTTTTTGTTGTAACTAACTGTGAATTACTTTTCTATGATTTCCTATAATGTTTTTTTTCAGGGGCGTACAATTAGTTTGTTTATATCAGTTGGTTTTGTTAGTCGAATAAAAATATTGAGCAAAGAGTTTGTTTTAAATTGTGTGTGTCAAATGAAATGTCATGTTCCGAATCGCTGAAAATATTGCAGAAGACCTACAGTGAATCGTGCATTTCAAAAACAGCCATATGAATGATATAAATCGTTCAAAGAGGGTTGAGAAGTGATAGAAGTGATTTGCCTCATTCTGAT